>JARHVA010002974.1:950000-1440000 GCA_037957365.1 Torreya grandis
ACACCTTGGATTTCTATTAGGTTTTTGACATCATAAAAGCATTGCACTCTTTCTATGAAATATTAAAACTTTATTTCATGTTATTAAAGTCATTCCATGCCTATAATCAAATCATAGAACCCTAAGCATGCCAAAAATAAGCTTAATTAGGTATTAAACAACCTAAGGTCATGTTCAGTCCACTCTAAACATTCCAAAACAACCACTCTTTTTATATACCAAACTCTACATTTATAATGTTAAGTTTTACATTTATAATCAATTTCATGTGAAATAAAAATATCAATTATATCATAATCAATTAGAACATATTAAAAATATAGATATTTTACCTTTAGTCTAAATTAGTTTTTATTGCATCACAACAAAGGATAATCCTTGTAGTATTGATTATAAACACATTCTCAACATTAAATAATAGTTCACAGAGTCCAAGGCAAAGTATTGGTTCATGTGGCAAGGCTACATAAGTTACCTTGTTTTTTTATTATAACTCCAATTATTTACATTCTAAAATTTTCCAACATTATGAAGTTATTCACAAATCATTTCTTATAAGTTTTATTTTAAAAAATGCTTAATAGTGGAATTGATTATTTAGTGTTAGGCTATAGTTTATTGTTACAATGATCTTCCCTTGCCTTTTGGTGAGATTTTTATTTCTCTTTTTCATAATGTGTAGATTCAATGGAAACAACTAGGGCACATGGGTTTTCTATGTTCACATGATGCATCATGACCTCATGAAAACCTAACTTAAACTTAGTTACCTTGATTTCCTCATCATCCATGTAATTTACATAATGCATGAGGTTGACAAATTTATTATCATAATCATAAATAATAGTAGTTTCCTACTTCAAAATTTTTTTAATCCCTAAAAATATAGATGTGGGGGATCTAGGGTTAATAATATAGAAATAAATTAACACAAAGGTAATAAATAGATATAAATCAATCCAATTATTTAAAATAATCATATAAAACATATATTGAATTTATTATATTGATATATGCTAAAACTAAAAGGTACAACTACGCTAGATATGGAAATAAAAAATAAATAAGATACTGTGTGTTCATGCTAATATAGATTTTGATCTAGAATAGGTAGGAAGCATATTAGGAGAGTATTCTAGAAGAATCATCTTATTCTATATTTTGTGCCTATATAGCCTCAAACACTTTCATTAGTCTTAGACACTTGTGTTGATGATAGCGTATGAGTTAGATGTAGGTGTCTTTTATAGAAAACCTACTAGAACAAGATGCAACCATGTATATGCTTATGGGTTTTTTTCACTTTTTCTCGAGTGCATCCAAGTCTGGCTCATGGACTATCATTCCTTGTCAACTAGAAAAACCCTAGTTCTTCTTCCTCATAGAGGATGTGGAAAAAATGGGTTAGTGGAAGCATGGTGTCGAGTTAACCCAAATACCCCTCTATTAATGATCACTACCTACATATCCAATACATTGAAGAGGGCCTCAGACTTATGTAGTTCTATTGTACATGTTATCCTATGTGTGAATCATGCAAAATGTGGAAACTAAGTACAATAATTACTTAGCTTATAACTTTAAAAATATATCTCTTGGGATACTCCTTCAGTAATTCAAACCTATGTATATTTTATCCCTATGACTAATATAGAAATAGGATAAAATAAGGAAGTTTTACTACTTGAGTGCTTTACTAAATGCCTTTTATGAGTTTCATGGTGAGTAAGTATGAAATTTGTAGGTGTTTAATAAATGAGGGTTAATCTTATATTTATACCAATACCTTTGGATAATAACTCACATTAAATAACTTATCTTTAAAATATGATATGCTTCAATTTAGATGAACTTAGGGCATTATACACTTTCATCATATTAGGACACCTATATCAATGTAGGTGTCTATCTTGGATGAAATTATCCATCAAGAAAGAAAGTAGGTACATGATGATAACTTGTAGAGGCATATTATAAGTAGGTTTTAAGTATTATCATAAATATGGAAGGCTTGGGTCATAAACATAAGACTATTTGGACTAAGAGATAGGCCAAGGAGCATAAGAGAGAGAATATGTGAGATTTGTGGAAGCATGAAAGGTTTATAACTGAGAAGTACAAACAAAGTCTGAATTTGCCAAGTGTATAAGAATGAAGTGCTATATAAGTCAAGAATATTATCTAAATTTATCATACCTTTAATATAATAATTAAATTTCTAGTTTAAAGGAAAGGAATGCATGCATGGGTGTGTATGACATACCTTATTTTTTATTGAGTATAACTCGAGTGCCTTGTTAGTGACTAACCTGCATATCGATGCAACCACCTTACCTTTTGGAAACATAATTTGAAATATCTATCATTATGAATCATTGAATCTAAATTAGGATAAATATATAGATATGGAAATTTCATATATATAAGGATATACAAATAAATATATGAGGACAGTCATCCCTATCCCTAGAGCAAAGATAAATTTCAACCTAATAGTTAAGACTAACTTAGCTGTAAAACCCAATCATATTTATAACCTATTGAGTGTGAGTGAAAAGTCAACTCATAATATCAAACTCATGAGGTGGGATGATATAATCAATTCCAGCCTAAAAACTTTGGCAAGATTGAGTGATTTAATCATCTCAACCATACCAAAAATTGAACCAACTACTACAATAAATTGGCTCAATATAGTTTGTAAAAGTCCAACCATGTGGATGGTGAAATTCCTTGAGAGTGTTTTGATTTTAAAAATGATTTAGATTTTATAAAATTAATCACACATTGCATACAATATGCACCTTATATGTGTCTCCCACTGAAACTATGTATAACAATGTATGAATGCATATAATTTTGTCACAAATGTGTATCTTAATCATATAACTATGTGTTTTGGTCAATTCAAAAAACTATGTAAGCATGGAGGACATGATTCGAAATCATTTCCCCACTATATATGGACAAATATGAAATATTATATAAGTTCCAATGTGGATAACATGTTTCAAAAACATTCCCCCACTATAATATGGAGATGTCAAATATGGAATAAGGGTGGAGAATATGTTTACAAAACATTCCCCTAATAAATATTTGAAACTATGAATGTGTAGATGCCATACTTTATAACATGCCCCTAATAAATATACAATTATAAATATGTGTGTGGAAGCAATGCCTTTATGACATTCCTCCATTTATATGCCCCCTTTTGAGGTGAGCGAATAATAAGAACTGATAGTTTCTTCACCTCAAAAGGATAAGATAACCATACAAATTTGAATGGACCATGTACCCTATAAGAGAGTATGTATATGTATATGTATCATTGAAGCACATAGAATGTGATCACATTAAGGCCTAATATGCATGAAAAATATCATGGAAATATATATATATATATATATATATATATATATATATATATATATATATAGTAACAATACAAGATCAACAAGTTAATTAATCACACACATAAGATCACTTAAAAGCAAGTCAAAATAAAATGGTCCAAATAGATCACAAATGAAAATCATGTTCAAACTACACAATAAAAAGGATGTGACTTAGTCAAATTTCCATAAAATAAATTATTACATATTCAAATGTCCATACAATAAGTAATAAAATATAAAATGATAAAGAATCAAACAAAGGCCCAAGGGTTGTAAATAATTGAACATATTCAAATGCATAAAAAACAAGACAATAACAAGAGAAGACACTCAAGTAAATACATAAATGAAATCATAAGAATCCAACATAAACATATCATGTTATCCTATGTATCTAATGTGTTAGTAAGAAAAATTCATGTACATATCATATCCAATACATTATAGAAGATATAAGAATGGATGGCATGTGTAAGCACATATATGATCTCAAAAAATGATAATGTTAAGTGACCATAGAATGATATAACATGGAACTATCATGATCATACAAGTGGATGCCCCTAATATCTTGGTGATGTGAGTAGATATAAATCCCAACATCCATAAGTGCATAAATCATGTATCTATGTGTATGAAGGAAATATATATGTAACTAAACTAAGAAATCAAATGATCTTAATCCTAATATAAAATCAAAAAATCTTGGTATAGATAAATGACTAAATAAATAAACTAAAGTAATAAAATAGCTACTTACAAAAACATGAAAAGTTTGTTAGCTTCTCCATTATGTGATCAATGGTAGATTTTATCTTTTTGTGGATTGTGGATGCTCAAACTTTCTCTAATGCAAATGTGGAATGGGAAGAATTTTGATAATAAAATGCACTCTTGATGTCTTTAATTTGCTTTAGATTCACTTAGGATTTAGATAACACTTTTTTAAATTAAATTTGGAAGGATGAAATTGATGGATTGCATGCTTATAAATAGGTTTTTGGAATATATATTAGATGTTCAAGGATTATTTTAATTTTTCAAATTATCAAAATAATCTACAGTGGAGAATGAGTCCTCACCCATGAGGATGATGACCAATTCAAATGGTTGAGAGAAATAGGGAAATGGTTAGTTGAGTCACCAAGAAAGGGTCATGTTATTTCAAAAGTCAAGGGATGACTCAAGGTTAGTTGAGGAAGTTATGGGATTAGTTGGGTGAGTTGATATGTGAGGGATATAAAAGTGGAGTATGTTTGGGTGAGGTGGAAAACCTAGATTTATTAATTAATTTTGGATTAAAAGTGTGCATAATTGATTAAATTTCAATTATTCAATTATTTGAAAAAAGAGGATAGACATGAATTTTAATTTTAATTTATTGAATAAAAATTAGTGTTAATAGGTGAATTTTGACACTAAATGAAATTTAGGTGTCTAAGTTTTCCCCTATTTTAAATGGTGTTATGAAGAAGTACTATTTCAAAGAATAGTAAAAGAAGAGCATTAATTATTGAGAATAAATAATTATTCTATTTGAATGAGTATTAATGTGATGATGCCTCATCAAGGGTTCATGTGGGAAAGAGAAAGAATGCTCAAAATGAATGAAAGATTAAAATGATGAAGTGAGATTAACCGCCAACAAAATAAAACTTGTAGAATTGATATCAAACTTTCATAATTAAGGCATGTGTAAATACGTTACACTGGTGATGAAAACTAGATAAATGATCAAAAAATAATATTTACCATTGTAATAATACATGCTTTGTTGGTGTTCATGACTCAAGGGTCACGTGACCAGATGTGGGAATGATATATCCCAATGATGGTAAGTTATGGATTTAAAAATAGGGAATATAGATTTTATGATTGGATTAAAAGATTTAAAAAATGGATTATTTTATGTAACTGATATAAATTCAAATTATTCTATTAATATTGTCATAAGTTGAGAAAAATGGATAAAAATGTGAAAATTGGGATTGGGAGGGAAACTGTTTGAATTGGAGATACTAGTATATAACTATAGGAAGGGATATTAGAAATTTTTTTGTGCATTTTGAGTTTGAGAGTGATTTGGGAATAAAATTACTATTGTGTGATTTGTCTCAAAGTACTTAGAGAAAAATAGATTGGATCACCATTCACCCCCACTGTAGTGAGCACATGAAGAGACAACATAGACTTGAGAGGAGTACTATTATGTAAAATTTCAAACCTTCATTATTTGTTTTAGAATAATTTATTATAGTTTAGAGTTAGGGTAAATGAATTCAAAATTGTTAAAATCATGATTTTAGCATCTAACATTGAGAAATCATTGATTGCAATCATAAAATTATCAAATAGGTTAGCAAAATTATTAGGTCAAAATTTTTAGAGAGATTAGTGAATTTGTAATTTACAGTTGTGAATTTCCAAAAATAGGTAGTGAAATCATTAAACATAGGATCAAAATCATTTAAGAGGAATTAGGATGGGTATATGAAAAATTTCAATAAATAGTTCCAAAATTGGTCAAATAGATAATGAAATCACTAAAATGAGTAGCAAATTTACTAGAATTAAAAAAATTAAGATGCAAGTAGTGAAATCATCAATATGAGTTAAAATCATCAAGATAGGCTACAAAAATGTTAGGGTTTGTTAAAATGTATTAATTTAGCATATAAATAGGCATTAAGTTTTGCTATTTTAGTAAGAAAATTAAGTGAATGTATTTTTTAATGATAATTTAGAGATATTATGTTGATTTTTGAGATTAGCATTGTGTTATTGTGTATGATGTTTATAATATGAATTACCAATATTTGTAACATGAAAATGAAGGCCAAGAGCATTAGTGTATATTATGAGGTTTACTAAGTAAAATTTTAGGGTATTGAAGGTGACATGATTATAATACATAGCTTAGATGCCAAAGAATTGAGTGGATAGGTATTTGTTGATTGCATTGGCTGAGAGATGGCATAATCATCTCACCTATCAGTATATAGTCAATGTAGTCAAAGGGATCTTGATATGGGGAAAATAGATATATTAGGGATAAGACACATAAAATAATAGTCTCTATAGGATATTTTGATAGGGCTTGATTCTAGTTGTGAGAGAAGAATTATATATAGATACATGTATGGATTTAGGTGTAGATTCATTGAATATTATGCTCATGTTTGTTTTCATTGGCATCATGCTACCTTACAAAAGTGGTTGACTACATATTTTTGGTTTATTATATTACATTAGTGATATGATGGATATGGGAGAGAGTTTTACATGGGGTCCATGTGTAATAACACATCTATACAAGGATTTGCATCATGAAGAGTATTTAGATGGGATGGAGATAGGTATTTCTACCTTATATAAAGTTCTTTGCTACAAATATATTATGGTGAAGCAGATGTTTGGGCACATGAGCACTAGAGTGGAGGATGATAAAATTTAATATGATTTGCATGTGATCATAAGCACATAAAGGCTAGAATTAGGATATCGAGATTTTTATAAGAGAGCTTCAGATGAGTTGGGTGAGGATCAAATTACCGAGAGGCCATATCGGGAGATAGACTTTTAGTGGGCACAATATGGGATATATATAGATGATATGATGAGATAGTTATACATCATGGGAATTCATGACTATATCATTAAGAAGTACTATTATGATAGGGTTATGAGATAGTTTGGCTAGAGATAACCCATTCTAATAGGGTCACATGTTTTTTCACATTATATCAAAAAGATATCATAGTAGGGATTATTATTGATCCTAGGATTATTGAGCATAGTTGGACAAATCGTTAGATAGTTAAATTTGTAGATAAGAAGGATGTGATTAATATGGGGGTGATGGATGGATATTAAAAGTGGCAGGAAAGATAGTGGCCTATGAGACTAACCATATCATGTGCTCCTCCACACACTTGGAGATAGAGATTGATAGCCAACCTAGGTAGATAGCCATAGGTTATATGACTTGGATCTAAGATTAAGAAGGTTATAATAGGATAGAAGGGTGGGAAATGGGGATGAGGATATGTCCATAGGGGATGAGGAGGTGGAATGATTAGAGAGGAGACCCATCTAAAGTAATTGGAGGTGACAAAACTACATAATGCTAAGATATGATATGAGTTAAGCATGAATATAGACATGAGATCTACTACAAAGTATCATATTAGAGGAGGAAAGAATCCTCTAGTGATTATTAATATTGATGGGGAGTGGGATAGTGAGAATATAAAGATGAGACCCACCATAGATACACATAAAGGTAGTGGAGATAGAACTAGACCACCAAGGCTAGGAAGGTCATGGGAGGATGAAACATTTATAGGTCGGTTGCATGAGGAGATATAGGCATGAGATGTAGAGATTATTGGGTTACATAGAGATATTAAAAGAATGTAGGGAGATGTGTAGAGTAGGGATGATCATTTATCTTTGAGAGTGGCTAACATAATATGTATATAGGGTGAGGTGGATAGGTTAGATAGGGATGGCATGGAATTAGCAGTTAGACTTGTTACATAGGATGCAAAGACCTAGACACCTTGATTCAGTCATGAGACAATGATATAGTTGAGAGAGGGATACTACATGGATGGAGTTAATAGAGATTAGGGTATTATTATCAAGATAGAGGTAATTGGTGACATTAGATAGGTTCATGAAATCTATATAAAATGCCACATACTACAAGAGTTTATATGATGAGGTTATTATATAAGCATGAGAAGCATCATATAGGGATTACTCAACCATGAGATCTATGTTAGGTTGGTCAGTAAAGGAAAGAGAGTTAGAGTGATCTGTAGGATAGGGATCATAGTGGGTCATTGGTCCTCCAAGGAGTACACCAAGGTTTTATGAACTTATTATAATGATGCATGCCCCAATAAGGTCAGGGAGAGACCAAATATGTCATGAGCATGATATATCTTTGTATATGTATTTTGAGATGTATCATCTATATAAACACATTTGATTTTGATATATATACATGATTAATTTTTTCTATCAAACTTGTATTATCATTATGTGATGTACATTATGGACATTATCAATTGTTTATTATTATTTTTATGTATGGTTTATGGTATAGATGGATAGACATTGTATTGTTATTACATTTCCTAATTTTTGAGTGATAATAGCACATGTTAATCCCATTCAATAAAAATAAATGTAATGTATGATTTTTATGGATGCATGGATAGTGTATTTGATATCTACCTTGTGTTTAGTTCTACTTTGCATTGGATTTCCAATGTGAAATAGGAAAATGAGTTTTGAGTAGACTAAATTTTAATGTAGCTTAAAACAAAATATCACCAATGATGTAAAATAATCATGATGACTATTTATGTTTTTGCAAAATAACTTTAAAATAATATTTTTTTCAAAACAAAGTGCATCATAGTATGGATAAATATTAACCACATTATATAATAATACAAGAAATAATCTTGACATACACAATCAATGAAAAAAAGTCAAAATTCAAGATGTATAGTATGTAGTGCATCATGAGATATGAAGTCGTAATAACACTAAATTATAATACACAAAATTATTTTGACAACAACACTATCAAAATAGACATAAACTATATAAAATAAATATAAAAAAACAAATAAATATAAATGATTTAAAACAAACAAAAAAAAACAAAATATCACAAAATGACTTAAGACAAACAAGACTAGACAAAAGAACCAAAAGAAGTTAAAGTAATAAGATGTAAGAAAGATAACCAAGAATGGTTAATGTAATAATATTTAAGATAAGTAACCAAAAAATGGTTAAGTTAAGGATGCAATAAAAATAATAAAAAATGGCCAAGGATAATAGGATTTAAGAAACATAACCATAAATGGTTAGGAAAGGAAAATTTGAGATAAAATAACCAAATATGGATAAAGTAAAAGACTATAAAGATAAAAACAAAATGTAGATTAAAAAAATACAAAAGTAATCAGCACTTAAAATATATATAAAAATACTTAACATCCTAGGCTAAGATTGAGACATTTAGTAGTCAAGATCCATGATAATATTGGAATATTGATGATGGAATAAGAAGTGGAACACATGGATTGAAAATGAATCCATGATCAAATAAATGGATGATGGAGATGACAGTGGCTAAACTAACCCTAGATACTTCATGTATTAAAAATTACCTATATAAACCACACTAGAAAAAGTCCATGTGGGGATATTAGGCCAGATGTAGTTCTTCTAATATGAGAAGTGATGATAAAATGGTTGATTAATGAATTTTTTAGTGCCTCGTGAATAGATGCATGATTTTCCCTCCTGAGAAATGTGAGTGATCAATTGAGTTTGGGTTTTATGGTAAGTGTGTGAATGCATTTTTGATCATTTTGGTTTAATATAGTTGTAAATTAATGTGGTAGAGATGGTTATATATAATAAATTTCTCTATCATGAGTAAGTACATAAGTACACAAATGTAAGGATCAAACCCTAAGCTAAAATTCTATGAAATGGGTAAAAAAAAAGGTGATAAAGGATGATGTGGAAATATATAATTAATGACCACAATGGGATGCCCCCAAGTAACTAGGATGAATATAGACAATGGATTATCCATAGTACCAAAAACCTAGTTTTCACCATGGTACTTTCCCAAAGTGCCAGTAAACTAGTTTTCACTTATGGATGAATTATTTTTTTTGCTTTTCTCATTTTTTTTGAGTTTTATTTTTTTCTTTTTTCTTTTTGAATTTTCTAAATTTTTTACACCTACGATATAAAAAACATCATGTAGAATAATTTAGGCATAAAATATTTTAATTTTCATGATGTTCATAGGTTCATCAAGCTCCTTTCCATATTTTTTGGCTAACCTATAAGCTCCTGATCAATATTTAGCAATAGTGATAGATAGGCCCAACCAATTGGGTTCAAATTTTTATTTCTTATCCCTTTCATCATTAGTATTCCATTGGTTTTCTTTTATATCAAATATCTAATTTTAAACTCCCTATGTTTTATCCTTTTATTATATCTATGGTGGAGATGATTTTGGTATACTTGTAAATGATTTAAAGCACTGAGTCATTTCTTATCTAAAATATCAAGTTAACTAAGGTGTGAAATGTGATAGTATTCTTCATCAGTGATTTATTGTAAGGATATGCACACATATAACATCTTGACTTCTATGGGTAGAATAAACTCACTTCTATAGATAATGGAATAAGGGATTGCCCCCATAGGTGTACAGATCTAGGTAGGGTATGCCTAAAGAGAGAGATAAATTTGTGTGTAAATCATGAAAAAAATCATTGGTAACTCATTTAAGTATGTAGATAATTCTTTCATTTGTTGCCTTAGTTTAGACATTTCCTTGTGTTTAATATGGAGTGAAACATTTATGATTTATATGATAGGTTTTGAAAACATCTTTGACTTCTTATTTTATGAATTATGTTTTCTTACAAAAAATAATAAAATAAGGGATACCTAAGTTATAGACAATGTGGTTTAGGATGAACTTAGATATTTGTTTTTCAATAACATATGTAAGGGGCATAACCTTGACCTATTTGGTAAAGTATTTGGTGTCTGAAATAATGTGTTTGTGACCATCAGATTAATTAGTTTTGGTTTTCAAAATGAGGTCTAAAACCCATGTGGAGAATGGCCAAGGTATGGTAATAGTTTACAAATATTGTGAAGGGTTGTGTATAAGGGAACCATGCTTTTGACAAGGTATACAATTTTTAACATAAGCACATGAATCAAATTCCATTATAGGCCAATAACAACCTACACTTGCTAGGACTATGCCACTAGAATGTGAACCACATATTCCCTCATGAAATTATCTAATGGTCAAAGTAGATTCTTTAGAATTTAAATAGTGTATACGTGTTTCATCATAGCTTGTTTGATAGAAAGTATTACTAAGGATTGTGTAATTGGATGTACAATTATATAAATGATTTATGTTGGTTGTGGGATAAGTTATGTGGAAGGGTGTTATCATATAGATATGTATAAATATTATAATACCAAGGAGAAGTGGGAACAACCACCTTACAAACCATTTTATAATTAGGTAGGTCAAAATATATTACCATTAGGTACTTTACAAGGAATTTCTTATGTTTTATGTTAAAATCAAGTAATGAACTAATGGTCTTCATGGCATCTACTACCCTATTATTGACTCATGGTAATGTTTTAAATTAGATAAATATAAAATACAACTAAAAACTATCCACCATCCATTTTTATTAGATTAATTTATAATCACGAGATTGGAATTCAGTAGTTACTTGATTTATGATAAGATTGGAATCACCAAAGATGAGAAGATTTTGGATACCCCATTGAATAAAAATTTCGATACAAACATGAGAGATTCAATCTCTATAATGTTTTTGGTATAAGGAAACTATATATTTGAATGATTTTGGAATAAAATCCCCATCTAGTATGACTAGTAAAATACCTACCTCTAAACCATGGTTCGTGAAGGAACCATCAAAGAATAATCTCTAAACTAGAGATTCATAGATAGAAATTATAGTTTCATCTAGGAATTATGTGGCAAGAGGTACTTTATATTGAGAGGTTCATTTTCTAGTGCATCTTCTAAGTCTTGTCCCTTAATTACTTTATGATTAACATACTCAAGATCAAACTCACTAAGAAGCATAACCCAATTATCCATCCTACCTATTAAAGTTGTTTTGGATAGAATATATTTGAGATGGTCAATTTTTCAATGATTTTGGTCTTATTATTGATCATGTAATGACAAAAAAAATTGGGATCAAAAACAACTAAGAGGCATGCCTTTTTTATTTGATAATAATTAAGCTCTTAAGATACCAAGGTCCTACTTAGACAATACACTCTCCCTTTATAACCAATTATCATCATGTTGTGCCAAAAATGCCCCCAATGCAAAGCAAGTATCTGATATATAGTAGAAAAGACCTATTAGAAATAGGTGTTATCAACACTAGTGGATTGTGTATACACATAATATTTTCAAATATTTCTCAATTATTGATGCTCTTTATCTTGCAAGAATTTTTTGAGTCTCAATCTCTCTAAATGCACTAGTAAAGGGGTGGGAAAACCATTGGTGATTTGAAATATTATTATCCCTTTTACCACTTGTTATCTACACACTTATCTCATAAAATCCATTCCCCTAAGTTTTTTCTTCTCTCTTGTGTACTCCTCTAGTCATTTCCCACCTTTTGTCCCCTTTTTCATAACCTAAAATACATTTAGATAATTGATATTACTAGGTCAGTTGGGTTGACCTTGTACTTTTATTAGTGTAAATCATTTAGGGTCTAGGTTGGCTCTTAGCTAACCTAGCCCATGATCTAGTGAATTTTTGTCAATATCAGTACTAGGTCGACCCTGTCAGCCAAACTTTTTAGAAGGGATTAGGTTTAAATCATTATATATATATATAAGATCATTTTACCATTATTTAGAGAAGATAAGAATAATTAATATCTAATACACATCTATTTATCCATAATTCTACTTGAGGATAAAGATTTGGGTTTCATACTTTCTTTGGAAATATGGATCTTGTCTTGTGGAGAAGTATTTTGGATGCGTTGATAGGTTATGTAGCCTAAAATTGATTTATCATTTTCGTACTTACATACCAAAATAACATCTTGTGAATCACCTTGGGCAAGGGAGAGATTGAGGCGTGGTGTGATCATCTTCAAAGGTAAGTATTCCTAACTTTGTTCCTCTTTTGTAAGAGTAGATAGATATGCATTTATACTTGTTTTCCAAGCATTAAGATTTTTTATACATTGACATGATTATATGTCTCTTATGCATGTTTAATTTTTTTTTATTACCCCCAATTTATTCCAAAAGCTTTGGTGAGAATTCAATTAGACTTAACTTTACCTATTATTAGTTTAATGAATATGAAAACATAGGGATTAGTTAGGGTTATTGCATGATTGTGATTGATAGAAAGCTTTGAAACCCTCACTAGTATTGTTATTGTGATAAGAGATCCCATAATTGGGTCTAGTGGATCTACATATTAGTCATGTTCTTGATTATCTAATATATCCCCAATCAGAAGTGTAAGCATGATATATCTTCTCCAAGTTAGGATTTATTTATAGACATAATGCATTTATGATTGCATACATTATGGTGAACCTAATGTGAATCTAGCCCTTATAGGTTTTATTTCACATTTTTATCATTTTTATTTATTATTTATTATTTTTATTTATTTGTGATACTAGGTCGATAGGGTCGGTATAGTTTCTAACTTATGTGTGTAGGTTTAACACATAGTCACATCAAATATGATCTTATTTTTTTTGTATCTCTTCATCAAATACAAGTTTCTAGGTTAAACAAGTCAACATAATACTTTTATTCACTTCCAAAAAACATACTAGGTCAACCAAACCAATATAGTATTCCAAACAAGCTTCGAAAAAACATACTAGGTCAACCAAGCTAATATAGTATTCTAGATAGATTCTAAAAAACATACTAGATCAACTAGGTTGGTATAGTCATCTTAATAGCTTTTAGCAAATAACCAATTATAGAACTAGGTCGACTTAGTCAACATAGTTGACAAAATTTTCAAGTAACATTCAAGGCACATCAACATCAATCTCATATTCCTCAGCATCTTCCAACCCACCAAGGTTCCTTTATCTCTTTCTCTTTCTTTTTAGTTATTTCTTAAAATTCTATTTTGCACAATTTATAGTGTTTAAAACTACCATCATATAATAAACTAGGTGGACCTCATTGACTTAGTTTTGTATTATGTCTAAAAGACTAGGTCGACTCTATTGACATAGTTCATAAAGATCCTTGCTTCTATAGTATAATAGTGACATTGTTGACTCTATTATATAATGTCTACATACACTGTCATCTGAATTAATACTATAATATGTTTCAAATTGGAAATTAGCATATATATGCTAGTAATTTCACACTTTCACTTTTAGTTGTTTACATTCTTAAAATAGATCACATAGTCTAATTAGGTGGTTTTTCAATATACCATTTAGTTTCATTATATTTATCTTTCTTACACACACTACCAAATCACATAATTTCAAAATTCATTTAAACATTTATCTACCCAAGGCCTACCTACTTGAATTTTATCACCAAGGGGGAAACCAACATAGTTTTATGGCCAAGTATAAACACATGGTTAATGTTATATATTGGAAAAGAACATGACACCCTTATAATTATGATATTATGAAGTGAGGGGCTAGGCCCCAATACCAAGCTAGTACTATTGCCAACACTGATTCCTTTCATCCTTAACATCCTAAAACCATCCATAGATTGTTTTTTGTTCCTTACTTTCATCCAACTTACCTATCATAGTTAAAATAACACTCTAATAATCTAACAACATTCAATATGACCACTTAGTTAGAATTGAATTTTCAATTTGACTACTTTCTCTTTTTTCATCATATGTTATATTGTAAAAAATTGCATTAGCCAGCATTACTGCAAGGTTTTGTGATGTGTGCCTCAATTGTATCATTCTCATTAACCCAATTTATTGTGTGCTTACTTCCATTTCTTGCTTTCAAATTATATATCAAAAAAAATCTATGTCTTCAATACACTATCATTTTGTTCGACATAGTCTCTTATAGACTATTTGTTTCCTCTTTTTATAGTACTAGGTCAACCTAGTTGACTAAGTATTCCTTTCTACCCCTCAGAATATAGTACTAAGTCAATCCTATTAAATATATATCCTTATCAAGCTGGTTTTAATCTTAGGTTATGGTATTAGGTTGACCCTATCGACTCTGTATCCCTGATAGAATACCTCTCATACCCTATTTCTACTATTAGGTTGACCCAATCAACTCTGTAATATTTTTTATTCATTCGTATCTCTTTGATTTTTAAATTATTATGTATGTGGTTATATATTTTTAGTTCATAATGATGAAATTTTTTTAGCCTTCACTTAGTCAAGAACATTGCATAATCAAGGATTTAAATCATAACCTCATTTATTACTTCAGATGAAACTATTCACTTTCTTTCTTCATCTTTTCCTAATCTAAAACCAATCACTGCACAATTTAATGTAGTTGATGTCTTTTTTCATATTCCTCCTCCTAATACAAATTTTTGGAATCCTCCACCTAATACCCTTCCTCTCACTAACACCAATAATCCCCTACTAATAACACTAATACCCCACCTTCAAAGACTAATGCATAAATCAACAAAACTCAAATTCTTTCTCGAATATTTCAAAAAATGAACATAATGAAAAAAACTAATCATTCTTAAATGATTCACATGCAACAACATTTATTACACGTGACTAGTTAAACAACTCAAGTTATCATGTCTCAACCAAATCAAAATTTTGTCTCTCCTCCTCTTATATATGCCAATGGGAATATCATCCTTCAACCTCCAATGAATAAAAAAATGATTCAACATATTTAAAATGAATTTTTCTCCCCATTTGTCACATCCATAGATATTGGAAACATTTCTTCAAATATCACATATGATAGGACTAAGGACCCTACTATCTTTCTTAAGTCTTTTGGTAATCTCTATAAGGAATGTTTCCAAACTAACACCTTTACTTCCACCAATGTCTTATAAAAAACCTTTATTGGTGATGTAATTTAATGTTAAAACCAACTTCTTATACATTCCATATTAAAACTAGAGGATTTAGTCAATGCTTTAGTGAAGGAATTCTAACATGATGACCTTCCTGAGAATTACCTCAATTATTTCATCAATGCCAAGTAACTTCTTAATGAATTTGCCACACTTTCATCAAAAAATTAGAAGTATATATCTCAAAAAGTGGACCATAAAATGAATGATACTATTTTAAAACTATTTATTACTGCTCTTAAAGTTCCCCTTAAATACAAAGTTTGAATCTTTTCCCCTAAAACTTTAGAATAAACTTTAGACCAAGAAAGAAGGCAATACTTTCTTATGACTCAATTTGAAACACCTCAAACAAATACTAAAGAACCTTTTCAATAATTTTCTCATAACATTGATTCATCTAAGCCTCCCCAACCTCAAAATGGAGCATCCAATTCAGCCAAATTCAACCCAACCCACCCTCCCTTGAGTATAGAACAACTTAAGAAAAAATTTCCACCCTCTAAACCCATGATCTTTGATCGTTCCGAACCTTATCCAAAATGGTAAAATCTTGATCAATTTTGTTGGTGGAAAGATACTATCGATATTTTTCATGAGTCTTGTCATGATATTCACTAATTTCTTCTTACTTCCTTACTTGGTCACCATTTAAATCTTGATACTTTAACAAAATAATGATATCAAGACTATCTTCAAGATTCTCAAATTCAATCTAAAGAATATAGATCACATCAAAATAAACTACCTAATGAATAATAAAACTTATCCCATACCTACACCTCTTCCACTAATGTTGTTCAAACTATAGTTAATCCTTCTTCCTAAAC
The DNA here is from genome assembly GCA_037957365.1 of Torreya grandis. Lineage (NCBI taxonomy): Eukaryota > Viridiplantae > Streptophyta > Pinopsida > Cupressales > Taxaceae > Torreya > Torreya grandis. The sequence goes on from JARHVA010002974.1 coordinate 966,931, forward strand.
CAATAAGGAAAGGATAACTAACATGAAACAATTTAAACATATTATTGCATTCATTAAACCTCAACCACTTAGGTCACATGAACTAAAGGAATACCAAGTTCAAATGCCTACTCCAAATCATATCATACATGGTCCTCCTTTACCTCTTTTACTTATTCATACCTATCCTACACATCCTATGTCAAATTTAACTTCCCTAAAATCTAAGAAACCAACACATTTACCTTCTCCAAATGCAGCTACCAACCTAATGTGAATCATTTTAATGGTTCAATATTACCTCACATGTTAGGGAATCTTGTGATGCCCATCCACATCCACTTACCCAATGGGGCATATTATGATGCCCATTCTTATTTTACAATGCATAATAATAAACAAATTCAACTTCAAGAAATATTCCTAGACACATAGGCTTGTATTTCACATGTTCATGTTTGATATAGACATTAGCATAAATTGTACTTGTTATTTTTTCTCTCATATTTATTTGTTTTCATCCATTTTACCTCTTTTAGTTTCACTTTACTAGAGTCATTGTTGCCTTTACATTTTTGGGTTTTATTAGACATTATATTTGTTATTTGTTTTTCATTTTGGTTCTTATATATCTCTTTCATTTTTTTCTTCTTTATATCATTGTTTGCCTTGGTAGATTTATGATTATTTTCCCCATTATTTCGTATTCACCTCATTGGTGTTCACCTTGAAAGTTTCAATATAAGACCATGGATGGGACTTGGACTTCCTTATAAATTACCATATTAAAACATCTTTAAACCACTTTTTAGGATGACTAATGCATTCATTGGTGCTTATGTTAGATCTATTGTAGGTTAGCATGATTTCTCTAGTGATATGACTCTCATATCATATCCTCATCCCTTTATATCACTATTTTACCTCCTTGTGATCAGATACAAGCATGTTCATCATTTCATTAGTTATACATAGATGGATCTATCACGGTCCCCATATTTCCCTTATTTCCTTTCATTTTGAGACTCACATCAGTTAATTTTGAGATTACACGCTTACTTTTGGATAAGTCTAGGAGTCTTTAGATACCTAGTCTTTAGGTCCTTTTATCTAGTGACTAAGTGTAAACTATCTTGGGTTTGTCACCTATTTGACTCATGTTTTTTATTTTGAATCCATATGGAGGAGGAGTAAAGAAAAAGCCAAAACAAGTTAAATGCTAAATCATAAAATACAAACAAAAGTTAATGATTAAAAGGCAAAAACTATATTAAAATTTAGATCACACCAAAAGATGTGATCTATATTTAGCACATCTCCTATCTTAGTCAAAACTCAAACTCTATAGTTTACCTCATGATAGAGATGAGGTCCATTGGGGTGTGGTAGGTTAATAGATTAGTGTGGGAGGTCCTATTATATCATATACTATCTAGTGACACTTACTTTCTCATGTAGGTACCCAATATTAAAAGTAGATTGATGGCTCTATAAGGGGTCTTGAGGAATGGGGAATATGTTATGGGAAGGTAGGTCAATTTTAATTTTCATGCATATAGCTTTCATGAGTTGATCTATGTACTTCACTTATTAGCCCAAGCTTTGTGTTCATTAGTTAAAGTGTCTTAAGTCCTTGGTGTTGACATTTATTAGCCTTTCTCATTTGCCTAGTGTGTCTCATTCATGATAAGGATGTTCAAATCACCCATTTGGTGCATCACATTAATTATTTACATCATATTTTCCTTATATTCCCCTTGTTGGATGTTGATTTTATCTGATCACATCCTTGATCACATTTACATTATTATGCCTCTTGGTTTATAGTTTATTAGCTGCATTATAAGACCATGAATAGGACCAAACCTTCTTCATAAACTCCCTTACACCATTTTATACTACACCATCTCATTGTCATATTAGTCATGTCATTAGGTGGTTGTGTTTTCCTACATTATATCTCATAACAAACACTAAGTTTGAGTTTTCATCCTTTAGATCTTTTGATTTTCATCTATCCATCATGTTATTATTTGATTTTTTTGTACTTTCCCTATCTTAAAAATGACATTTGGAATTATTACATGTTTCTCTTTGTCTATGAATTTTTCATGTTTATCTTACATCTTGACTTACATTTCATTTTTTAATCATTCATGTTTTTCTTTATGTTTGATTCAACATGCCTATATTACATGGGATTACTTGTCACTTACATATCTCTTTTAATTTTTTCTTGGATTGATATTTCATTTGTCATTAATGTTTTACATACTTCCCTAAATGATTTAGTATGTTCTATATTCCTTTTTGCCATTTATGCTTTACATGATTCCCAACATAATTTAGTATGTTCTACATTTTTCATTTTTGCCAGTTATGTTTTACATGATATCTAATGTTATTTAGTGTGTTATACAATCATTCTTTCATTTATTTTCCTTCAATATTATAACCTTGCCTTAACAGTCTTGATTTTCCAAATTTCCTAAGTCCCTCATATCTTTGTCTCTACTAACTCATTATTCTAACCATAAAATGTTCTACAATCATGATGTCGTAGAGAATATTTTACAATACTATATGTCTATATTCCAAAAAAAAAAATCTTCTTTCTTGCACTAATCTTTATAGGTTTGCCTAATGTTCCTCACATTGGATGCCTTCACATCTCTCACAGTCTCCTTCTTTATCTGCAGCACTAAGATAACTAAAGGTATATGTTTTTCAATTCTATCATTTCATTTATCTTATTTTCTTCTTATTACATTTTACTTAACATCAGTGTTATGTTTCATCATGTTTTATTCCTGAAGCACCATCCTGTGTTACACTTATGTGACACATGATGAGCTTTGAGTGGGTATATGTATATATATAATATTTTCAAACTTTTATCAATTAATGACACTCTTTATCTTACAAGAACTCATTAATTCTTAATCTTTCTGAGTGCATGGCTTAAGGGGTACACTAGAAAAAAGGTTGGAAGACCATTAGTGCTTAATAGGATCATTATCCCTTTTTCCACTTGTTATCTACACACTTATCTCTTAAACACCATGACCCTAAGTTTGTTCTTCTCTCTTGTATATGCATCCAATCATTTCCCACCTTCCATCCTCATTTTCTTAACCTAAAACCCATTTCGATAGTTTACAGTATGAGATTGACTAGGTCAACCTTGTACTCTTATTGGTGAAATTCATTTAGGGTCTAGGTCAACTCTTAACTGACGTAGCTCGTGCCCTAGTTAATTTTTATCAATATCAAGAATAGGTTGATCGAGTCAATCCTATTAGTCAAAAAATTTGGAAGTACTTAGGGTTAAATCCACCTATATATAAAATATCATTTTACCATTAAGAGAATAAGAAATAAGATTTATTATTCATTTTCTTATCCACCTTTCTACTTGGGGAGCAAGCTGAGGGTTTCATTAGAAATATAGATCTTGTCTTATGGAGAAGTCTTTTGGATGGATCAATAGATTTTGTAGCCTAGAAATAATTTATCCTTGTCATTCCTACATACCACAACAACCTCTTGTGAATAACCTTAGCTAAGGGAGAGATTGAGGCTCAATGGGTTCATCTTCAAAGGCAAGTATTTCTAACTTTATTTCTCCTTTGTAAGAGTAGATAGAAATGCATTTGTACTTATCTTCCATGCATTAGGATTACATATACATTGGCATGAGTATATGTCTCTTATTTATTTTTACTTTTTTTATTTATTACCCCCACTTTCTATCACAAGATTTGGTGAGCACTAGATTAGACTTTACTTGTTATTAGTTTAGTGAATATGAAAACATAAGGCTTAGTTAGGGTTATTTCATGATTATGCCTAATTGGAGGCTTTGAAACGCTCTCTAGTATTATTTTTGTGATAAAAAATCTCCTAATAGGGTCTAGAAGATCTACATATTGGTCGTGTTCTTGATTTTATAATGTATCCCCAATTGGAAGTGTAAGTATGATCTATCTTCTCTGAGTTAGGATTAATTTATAGAAATGATGAATTTATAATTACATATAGATTAGAAATATATTATTTATGGTGGTCAAATATTGTATCATAATTCTCATTCCAATTGAAAGGAATGTATATATTTAATAGAAATGTAAATGAGTGACAAATATATACAAGCTAGGATATAAAAGGCCTGATTGCTTAGATTTTACCTTGTATACTTTAGAGTTTGGTGGCATATCCATGATAGTTGAAACTTTAGAAGGTTCAACTTCTATACCCTATCATGAAAAATTAAATCCCAAAAACATTCTTCATGTCACTCTAAACACACACTTATTTGGATTTAATCTCATCTTATATTATCTGATTATTTCAAAGATGTGATGAAGTACTTTGGGATGCTTTTCTCTAGATTTTGATTTTTTAGGTATGTCATCAACATAGTCCTCCATAATATTTTGAATCATATCATGAAAAATGGTAGTCATTATTCTCTAGTATGTGGTTCTGGCATTCTTTAGAGCAAAAGGCATGATTTGATAGAAAAAAGGTCCCCTATGGTGTTGTAAATGTTCTTTTATCTTGGTCTTAGGGAGATATTTTGATTTGGTTGTATCCAAAAAATCATCGATTAAAGATAACATTTTGTGACCTGATATAGAATCCATGATCATGTTAATATTAGGTAATGGGAAATCATACTTTGATCATGCTTTATTAATATTATGAAAATTTGTACAAACTTTGATTCTTTTTGGATTTTATGACACAAGATCTATATTGGATATCCAATCCAAATAGTCGATAGGGAATATGAAACCAACTTATAGTTACTTCTTCCACTCTTCTTTCACTAATCATTTTATCTTAGGATGCATCCTATGAAGTTTTTATTTGATGGGTTTTGAATTTGGATGTATAAAGAGATGATTCATTACTAGTGAAGTATCAATCCATTTCTTATTTACATAAGACCATATAAATACATCAAAAAATGTTTGAATCAAAAGAGTGAGTATGTCTCTTTTTTCTTGAGTGAAGGAAGCTACAATCTTGATGATTTTCAAATCTTCCTCTATTCCAATGTTGATAGGAATAGTATCCTCAACTAGGAGAGTTGACTCTTCTTTATATTTTGGGGGTTGTGGAGGAGGAGTTAATTCATCATCTACGTCCTTTTAATTTTAATTTTAATTTTTGATATAATTTGTGTTCCCTAAAATACGCATAATTATCTAACTAAATATAAAATACCTTCTTATGATCCCCTACCAAAATGTGGTCTTTTATACTTAATAACTTTGAAGTTGCCTCATTATTTTGGAAATGATCAAGAAGAGGTGTTACATGTTGGTACCATTTTATTAAGGATGGATATATGAGTTCAAGTGATAATACAACATTTTAGTGGAAAATATTAGTGAGGAAAAGGTCTTTGAAGTGGCTATGAATGGAATCTATTTCACTGTCTAAAGAATATGCCTCTGACTCATTAGAAGAGTCACTTTGGAAAATTTTGATATTTACATTGAGTGAATTAAACCCTGTGACATGAGTGGCTTCATTAGCTTTTAAAATTATTGGTTCAATTGACTATTGTTCACAAAGAAAAATGCCCTTACCTTTGTAATTCATAACATTTCACATAATGGAGTTTGTAATAAGTTATTTATTGTTGGTGAATAAAGTAGATAATTCATTAGTTTAAATCCAAGAAGGATTAGAATCTTTGATGTGTTCATCAAAAATAAAACCACCCACTACAATTTTTTTTAATATTCTAACCACTTGAGTATTTTTTTGATCCTAGGGCCTACCATAGTTATGTGGGGCTATATGGATTTTGATTGTATAATTAAAGTCTTGGTTTATGTATTTACTCATGACTTTATCAATGATTTTTAAATGGGATGAAGAGGAGGAAGCTGATTTGAAACTAGGTGGTTGATTGGATGCTTGATTGGTAGATGGTTGATTGGAGGCTTGATTGGTATATGGTTGATTGGATGCCTCACTAGTGGAAGGTGTTTATATGTAAATGGAAGTAGTTGGTGTGTTTATCCAACCACCAAGAGGGGGTGTTTAAAATAATGTATTAGGATGGATATAGTTATAAATCATAGGTGATTCCTTAACGGGAGTAAAGTTATCATTAATAGCTAGGAAATAATTAGATTTTTGATATTGACATTCTAATAAATTGTAATATTGGAAGGGTTGAAGATCACTTTGAATGGTAACTTACATAACATCATGTGATAAATTTAAACACTAGTGTAGAGTATAGGGTATGGCATTCATTAAATGCATCCATAGACATGCAAGAAGTAGTTTATAGGTTATATCAAGACCAGTAACAAATATTAATGTTTCCTTTATAATATACCCCACCATCAAAGGAAGATAAATGGTACCCATGAATTACCACTCATTATTATCATATGCCTTTATTTTTATAATGTTGATTTCTAATGTTGTTTTTGAATATCCCAAGTGTTTAATTAGCCTATCATTGTCTATAAACACCTCTTTACCTTGTGCCTATAGATAATAACTTATATATAAAATGGAAGATTGTGAATAGATCCCAAAGGGGATACATCAGAATGGTCAAATGTAACCTGGTAGTTAGTGGACAAATTACCTACTAACACTTGGAATATTGAAGGGTTAACGTATTTCAAGACACTAAACTGTCGAAGGAATTTGTACAAAATGTCTTTAAATTCAGGTGAGGTCTTGATAAGGTCTAATATGGAAATTTTTGTGGGCATATTCTCAAGATTAGCAATAATGCTTTACTTGTATTCAACATTGGATGATGATGTACTAGGAATTATAAGTTTTGCATGCCTTATAATAATGATACAATCTTAAGATTGTAAATTAATAACATTAACATGATTGTGTATAAAATAAACACTATTAACTATAGAATCGAAAGGATGACTAGTTTGGTTGATATTATTCACTTAAGGTTATTTTTTATTTTGTCTACCTTTTATTTGATCATGATTGGGGAATGGGTCTTGTTATATCCCCAAATTTTGATTGTTGGATGCCATGGATAACTAGTTTTTGATGTCTATGTCCCATCGATCGATGAGGTCTTGGAAATAGTACTTGAGTCACATACACCTATTGGTATAATGTCCTTTTATCATATGATACTTTCAATATTCATATTCTTTTTACCAATCAAGTTTAGGAACATTCTCTTCAAAAGTTTTGGTGTTTTGGTAGTTTATCATTTTAGCATGGACTAACTTTAAAAAAACTTTTTCATAATTATCTCCCAATTTCATGAATTTACATTTGGGTTTTCCTTATTGGGGTTGACCACCAAGAATGGTTATGTTATTAATGGGTTGGGTTTAAGTTTTTTATTGATTTGATGGGTTTTGTATTTGTTTATCATCATTCACACCATCTCCAACAATTATTTTATTCTTAGTAATGAACTTGGGTTTTTTAGTTTATTTAGAGGAATTGTTCTTAGGTTTAAATATTTTGGTAACACCTTTATTTATTAATGTGCATTTAACTTTACCCCTTTTTCAATTTTTTTTTATTTAAATGACCTTGGGAAAAGGAGTAACAAATGATGTCCCAAGTCTATGTTGAGATTGTTCATAAATATATCCACAAGTTCATTTCAGTAAATGACCACATAAAATGAATTCCCAATACTCACCATCATTTTAATAAGGAATTAAAGGTTTCACCATTTTGTTTTTTGGTGTTGTGTACATCTAATGTGGTCAAGTCCTTTTCAATATTTTAGGAAAGTGATGAACAAACTTCTTAGAAATTTCATCAAAAGTGAAGATTGATCCTTTAGGAAGGTGTGAAAACCAAGTGAGAACCTAAACCTTGAGACTTTATGGAAATAATCATAACATATACTCATTGCTATAAGAAACATTTGTACATGAATGATATAAAATTTTAAGGTGTTATTTAGGATATCCCTTTCCTTCATATTTTTCAGATTTTGGGAGTTAAAAATACTTGTGAAAAGTTGTTTTCATGGTATTTAACTCATAGGGGTATGAATAAATTTATTAAAATTAAAAAAAAATTATGTTGAGAAAGAATTAAATCTTGTAATACTTGAACCCTATATTTCATGTTTTCAAATTCTTGTATAAATAATGTTGATAGTTGGTTTGTTTGATTTGAATAACTATAAAAGTTGTATAATTTAACTATGAATGGATTTATGCTGGTGTGATTTTGTTTGGTTAAGTGGTGGTTTAAAGTTATTAGGAGATTGGTTAGGGAAGTTAGTGTTTTGAAATTTTCAAAGGGGTTGGGATTATTCAATTTAGTGTTAAATCTAAGGTTTTTTTGGATCAAGATTAGTGTTGAAGTTTGGTGTTGTTAAATTTAATGTTTGGGTTTTTTTGGTTTATATTTGTGCTAAAGTTAAATTTTGTTAGATTAGGGTTGATGTTAAACTTTGTGGGGTTTTGATTGGTATTATAGTTAAAGTTAGATTGGTTTAACAAATTGGGGTTAATTTGATTTATATTTGTGTTCTAGTTAAATTTAGATGTGTTAGAACTCATTTTTAAGTTAGGTTTAGTTTGATTTGGGTGAAACTATTTTTGGTTTGAGTTAAATTATGGTTTATGCTAAAGTTAAAATTAGCAGGGTTAGGGTTTGTGTTTAAGTCTAAGATAATTAGATTAAGATTTATGTTTTAGGTTAGGGTTTCTATGGTTAGCTTGGTTTATGTTTTGGTTTGGATGTGAAATACTCATATGGTTAACATGGCCATTAGGGTTAAATGAATCATTTGGATTGGGGTTAATGTTAAGTGAATTAATTTTAGGTGGTGTTAGATTTGGATTGGATAGTACTAATCCTATGAGAGAATTGGAATGAGAAAATAGATTTCATAAACTACTATTTGATTGGGATTATTGGGCATGCTTTTAATAATTACCAAGATTATATTAGATCAGTGGATTGTGATCTAGAATGATTTTTCAAGCTCATATTTTTATTTGAGTTTATGATGACTAGTGAACCTTGAAGACTTGGATTTGGGTTGATTTATGAGCTTGAATGAAAATTCAAGATCTGATTTGATTGATCATGGATTTGTGAACTTGAAATCACATCCAAGTTTAGGGTGATTATATTTTTGACTGGTAAACTTGAATCTATATTTAAGTTTGAATTATTTGGATGTGTGATTAGAAAACTTGAATGAACATTAATCTTTGGTTAGTTGGATTTATGATTGGTGAACTTGAATGCATATTCAATCTTAGATTTGTTGGATTGACATGTGAGGGTGAATTGTAATTCAAACTCACATTAAAATGATTAAGATTTGGATTACCAAAAAGATTATTTACTTGATGGGATTGGAGATTCATAATCTCTTGTTTGACATGGTGTGCATTGGTTTCCATAAAAAACCCATGACTTTCTTGAGAGGATTCCTCATGAAGGATGGATTTGCATGTCTTGGGAGATGTGGGGATTAGTATTTGAGGATCATATGAGGTAATTTTTCCCTCTAAAGGGCCTTGTTGTGTGGATTGATCATGAATGGAAGGTAAAGGCTATTTATTTGCAATCAAGTATTGTAATTTTTGTACATCAAAATTAGGTGAGAATTTATCTTCTAAACTCAAAGAATGAAGCATAAAAATCATTTTTATTAGTCATGATGTAATGGTAAATATAATTAGGAGGTAATATATCTTTGGGGATACCCTCATCTTGGTATTCCACTCCTTCATGTTCAATAATTTCATGTATTTTTACATGATCATTTTGGTTTTTGAATTGAAAATGGTCATTATCAAATGGTGTCAACCTAGCATTAGGATTATTAAGCATGTCCATGTTTATTGTTATATGTGACATATATATGTAAAATGACTTGACTCAAAGAAAATTAAGCCTATATTAAGAATAAGAACCAACTGACTAGATGTTTTTTATTGATAACTAAGCACTTTTGATCTTTGACTTTAAAAAAGTTTGATTTAAATATTTTTGGTATATTTAAGACTAAAAATAACTTTTTTCACTTAATTATTATTTAGTACATGGTAAATCATAGGGAAACAATAAACAAGTGTTAATTTATATAATCATAATTATATAAAAAAGGTGAAAATATATGATTAAGGTTGTGAACAACTTTTGGGCCTTCTGATAGCACTTAATTATATATGATATTAGTTATGGAATAATATTTCAAATCACTAACCATGGATGATCCTACGATTCCCATGGCCCAATAAGTCCATTTTTAATCGTGGGTGGAAGGTAACTTATTGATGTTAACCATTAAGTGATGCACCAAAGTCAAATGGCAAATAAGATTTCCTAGACTTAAGGTTTTCATAAGTTCACTATGGGAGTCATCCAATATACCTTTCAATATTTTGAGGCCCAATTTTATGGAAGAAAGTTTATTAAGTGGATTCACACTATTTAGTTTATCCCAATGTGGCTAACATAGTTGTAATGGTCTTAGTTTGTTGACTTTGGTAAAGTCATACTTCAAGGAAATTATTAAAACCCTAGGTGTTGGAGTATGAAATCACCTAACATCATGGTGTTCTTAAAACACACAATCATTCAGGCCTTTGAAAAAGCTGACACTTAATTTGTATAGCCTATTGGTACATAGGGTTTGGTCTATTACATGGTGGTAAAATACACTATCGATAGAGCCCCTAGAAAAAATAAAATAAATTAAAATAATGCTTATCTCTAATTCTGAGGTATCATCACTAATGTGATGCCAAGGTAAGAGGATACACATAAGCAAAACTTGGGTAACACAAAAGTAATAATGTTATTTTTGATTCTTGGTTATCATCACCAATGTGATGCCAAGGGAAGACCATACATAACTTCAAACACATAAAATTTAGAAAATAAAAATAAATTAATGATTAAATCTAAAATACAAATCAAAATGAAAAATGTCAATGATAATTATGTAAAGATTTTGGTTTTGTTTTTAGCTTTTTTACAATGTTTCTTTGATTAATAGCCTACAAATAGTTTGTTAAAAAGTTTTATGGCTAAGATTCAAGGCAACCTACAAGAAAGTTAGAAAAAACCACATAAATAAAATAAAAGCAAGCCTCTATGACAAATATACAAATACAAAGACATAAAATCTGAAATTCTTAGTAGTTGTAACATGAAGATCACAAAATGCATAAAATAGAAATAGAATGATTTCCTAGTTTTAAAATGATTTCATAGTTTTAAGGATCAATTTCACTATCAACCTACACAATATCACTGTTAGGAAAAAACAAATAGAAAATGATTTTGCTGTTTTGGTAAATGATTTTATAGTTAAATTCATTGATTTTGTTATTTTCCAAAGATATAGATTTATAAAAAAATAGAACAAACCATAAAAGAGGTATAAATATGTTGAGAAGCATAAAACCATGAAAATCCCTCAAAATCACACCAAATAATGATTTCATAGTTATACCTACCAATTTCACTATTAGAATCTCATATTTTGTAGTTTTCCAAAAGCATAGAGTTGTAGAAAATAGAAATAACAACAAAGATTAGAATTTAAATATAAAGATACTGAGAACAATAAAAATGACAAAAAGGTCATAAGAATAGGTAAAATGATGATTTCATAGTTTTCAGTTATAATTTCACTACTACCATCACTAATTTCATAGTTACATATAAATACACACAATAGACTTGAAAAAACCAAAAAATGACCCACAACTACACAATAAAACTCTAAGACTAAGATCAAATGTACATGCATATTAACTGCTACAAATATCAATTGAAATGTTTCTAAATACACATATGATGATTATGATATTAAAAATATGAGGGAAGGTCCTACTGGGCATACCAATAATGTATGAAGGAAATTTAGATGCAACTAAACTAAGAAATCAAATTATATTAATCCTAATCTAAACTCAAACAATCTCAATATATAGAAACTAAACTAGTAAAATAGCTACTTATAAACACATGCAAATTTCATAACCTTTTCCATCATGTGATCAATAGTATATTTGCTCTTTGTGTAAAATGTGGATGTTTAATCCTTTATCCAAAGAAAATGGGTAATGGGTAGAGTTTTGATAATCAAATGAACTCTTTATGGATTTTATTTTCTTCATATTCACTTGTATTTTGATATCACTTTATCATCTTGAAGGTGGATGGATGAAATGATGGCTTACATTCCTATTTATAGGTTTTTGGAAGACATATCAGGTGGTGGAGGATTATTTGAATATTTAAAAGTATCTAAATAATCTATGGTAGAGAATGAGTCCTCACCCATGAAGATGATGAATGGTTCAAATGGTTGAGATAAATAAAGAGATGGCTAATTGAGTTGACAATAATTGGTTAAGACATTTTAAAATTCAAGGGATGACTCAAGGGTAGTTAAAGAAGTTATGGGATAGGTTGGGCGAGTCAACATGTGAGGGAGATAAAGGTGGAGTATGTTTGGGTGAGGTGGAAAATATCAATTTATTAATTAAATTTGGATTAAAATTGTGCATAATTGATTAACTTTAAATTATTCATTTATATGAAAAAATGAGTGAAATTACTTGAATTTGAATGTAAATTTATTGAATAATAATTAGTGTTAATATGTGCATTTTGACACCAAATGCAATTTAGGTGTCTACACTATTTATACTTATATCACTCTCAAATAAAATCATTAAACACATGTCATGTAAAATTAAATGATATTTTATCCATCAATGTGGAACTAAAACATAGATGCTAAGGAAATAATATAATATTTAGGTGCCAAAAAAAATGGATTTTTGAATGTTTTGATTTTTTATATTTTTGAAATATGTGAAGATGTCTAATCAAGGAAGTCCTCATCATCAAAAGGTATATGACCACCTAAAAAATTTATCAAGATTTGTATATATCATGTACTACCATGTCTTCAATGTTTTTGTCTAATGGCTTACCTGAAGCCAATGGTGTATGAAAATAATCATACTCATCATGTCGTATGCAAACCTCTAAACCCATATCAAGAAAATTACACATATTCATAGTATGTAGCTTATAATTCCACTCAACTAGCCAATTTTGTTCAAAATTTAGATTAAAATATGGTTTGTGTAGATATTCAATTCCTAACATCATTGTGTTGAAATTGTGAATCTTACTCAAAATTTGTGAAAATACATAATTTAGGCCAAAATCACTTAAACGTGATAAATGGTTTGAGATTGTCATATGCAAGTGTTGATTTAAGCTAATGTATCCCTAAATGGGGAATTGCATTTTATTTTATCATTAAATTTTATCAAGTAGTATCGATTCAAAATGATAAAAATATAGTTCGACCCTCTGAACCACTAAATTCTTCTAATTCAGAAGCACATGACAAGTGCATGTGTTATTTTATGTCAACACTATCCTAAATGGGGTATTGGTCCATATGTAACTAACATATTCCTCTAATTATACTCTAGTCAAATTATGACCTAATAATATGACATTTTGACTAGTTTGATTAATAGTGTACAACTAATTTCTAAAGAATTACATAAATTTGATTAGTCTCACTTACACAAATAAATCCAAATTAAGAGCTTAAGTAGAAAATCCATGGAATTTATTGAATATGTTTTAATTGGAAATTGATTTCTAATATCTACATCATCAAATGACACCATTTGTGGGGTGGCATCTATAAGACATAAATGCAACAAATATCAATTTTAAGGCCTCCCATGCCTCTTTAATGCCCCTTCCTTCCAAATATTTATGAGGGTGTTTATGGATTACTTTTACAAAATTAGATTAATTAATGTCCACACATATTGATCTCAAGATGGATGGTCATGGTTGATTTTGATCAATTTCAAAAATCTATAAATAGGAGGGCTAAGACCACCATTTTTAAGCTTCATTTGTGTAAACTTATTATGCAAAATTATCTCCACAAACCATTTATGTGTGGTGTTTATTATGATTAACATACAATAGGATAGCTTCAAGATAGGCATAATATTGATTCAAATATCATTAGCCTAGTTTCATTGGTGAGCAAGAGTTGATGGCAGAGTTTTGCCTTGCATCATTGACGAAGACTTGAGGACCACATCAAAGGAAAAAACACTTTTTGAGCCACACTTGGGTGATGGGATGCTCTTGGGAAGGTATTATGTATTTTTTCTTTCATTTACTCTTATTTATCATTTTCCAAATCCCATCAAAAGAATTGACTTAGTTATGTTTTTATACATTTTTCTTGAGATTTTCTTGACTAATGCTTGATCTAACTATATTTGGATTCCATATATACATCTTGGCATGCTTCGTGGGACAACATATCCCATTTAAGCAAGGATACCAACTTGGTAATCTTACATTTCCTAAAAAGTCCTTAAAAAATAATTTTTATCATCATTTTCCCCATGTTTTTGAAATTTTGTTGACACATAGTTTACATAGTGACTGGTAATGAGTTTGTGTAAATAGTATTGATCCTATCTAGCTAAAATCAATTATGTTACAAGGCATAACACAATTTAAAAAAAAATAGAGCTTTCTTCAAAATTACAAGTTGTCATTTTAGATTTTTAAGTCTCTATCTGAACATTATTTGCATGATCCATAGCTTTACTGGAGATTTTATACTAACCTTGGGATAATAAAAGTTTTTTGATAAAAGGTTTTCTACCTAAGGGTTCATAGGTAATTGATATTGGTTTTTATCGACCGACATCAGTTTATTTCTGATTGGCATCGGTCTTGTTGTAATCAACATTAGTCACTATTGATTAAAGTTAGTCTCTGTGTAAGAAAAATAGAGAACTCGAGAATAAGTTTTCAAATATTTATTATTTCATTGAAAATAATGATTTAAAGTAAAAGGAAACCCTTTTACATTTGTAAGATACAATCTTGGAAAAGTGACAAATCTAAGCATGATTATGTCTTGAACTTTCCGTTTGGTGTTTAAAAATAACTTAGATGTTTTTAAGTTAAGTTTTTTGTGAAAGTTTTTTAAATTTTGAAATTAAGGCCAAAGGGCCAAAGAATTTCACAAAACACTTCAATTTTGGTGCATTAAATTTACACTCACTTAAATTCCAAAGTTTGTAAAAGTGTGTTATTTTATGTGAGATCATTTATTATTTATTTATTTTTGTGTAAAATAAAAAGTGCGTGTATACTCTCCCCCATCCCCTTTAGGGAACTTAGGTGACCAAAAATGCATTTTGTTTTTAATCATACCTTTGTCCAATGCATGAAAAGAATGTTGTTGAGGGTATCCCCAAAACCCATATGGTTTGGGTGATCTAAAAAACCTTTAAATTCTTTTCACTTAGATCATTTATTTTATATAATTTGGATTGTGAAGGGAAGTTCATAAGTTCTTCATGAGTTATTTAAGGAAGATTTAACATAGGGTTTCATCTCTCAGCATTTTTTCAACCCTAATCCATTGTGGGGTATATAAATCAAGGAATGTATATTGTGATGGATAAGGGCTTAAGAGGCTAACCTATCCAATCATAACAAAAACCTAAGTTAGGTTTGGTTAACTAGGGGATTCACTAAAAAATACATTGATAGAATCAATATGTAAAGGAATAGACCCTTACATATTAAGTTAACTGGTATGAACTCAATTTATGTGAGGCATCTCTAGTGTTAATCACAATTAAGACCATCTAGATGGTCAAAAATTTAATTTTTAAAATAACCCCACTTACGGCAAACATATTGTTGATATGGGGTGAGTATCCCAAAGGTCCATGTTTCTATACAATATCTTGGGAGAAGGGGGTGTAAAAACTCTACTACTTCATGCACTTTTATTTGTGGATTAACACTTAAAATCCTCCTAAAATCACGTATATAGATATTTTTTAGTAATACAAAGCAACCTTATCAGTTTAGGTCTTTGATGTTATACTTAGTTATATTTGGTATTTTTCATCCTTTGATTACCTGGTTTTGATTTGAGTCTAAAACTTGTTTGTTAACAAAACACATAAACCAAACACATTTGTTCTCCAACATTTTATTTGAACAAGGAATAATTATGCTGGTCAAATCAAATTCATATTTTGCCTTGTTCAAATGCACATTCTAAACATTGTGTTTGTCTTTGTCTAAATAGAATTTTTATGTTTCCCATTTGATTCTAAACCATTTTTCAAAAATATTTAAGTCCTCTTTTTAGTTCAAATTTAGAATCTCACCTTTCTAAGTTCTAGGCCAACATGTTAATTGGTTTACCATTTTCATTTAGTTTTATTTAACTTGGGTACAATTTCTCATTTGGATTGAAGGTTGTTTTATAGACTCATCATCATTTGATCATTGTGAACATAGGTTATCTTGTGTATTGGTCACACTCTAAGTTTTAGAACTAATTTTATTTTATCTCCTATTACCATGTGGTGGCATTGTGTTGCCTATTTGGTTTTAGTTTTATATTTAGGAATTATTTCTTTCATGTTTTCACATCTTGAGTTTTTTGGTTCGCATTATTACTTTCCTCATCAAAAAGACTCTCTTAAAATTTTATAGTATAAACTCATCAAAGTTGAACTAGCTTTTACATTATTGATGTATCTCTAAACCTAAATTTGGTGTACTATTTTACACTATAAGTTTTTTAGTTATCATACCCTATTCTAATTTGATGATTTCAAACCACCAAAATTGAGTAATTTCATGAACCATTTATTATAGTTGTGTTGTACTATGACACCTTCTCTTTTATTATAGTCTCTTTGTCCTTGTCATGTTTAGATAAAATAAAAACACACCTTGTTAACATTTATGAAAAAATTCAAAATAGTTGTAAACATAGAGAATAACCTTATAAACATGATGAAAAGTTATAATCATAGTGAGGTATCTTAAAACCCTAGTTATGAAGAAGAGATTTTTTATGATAAGCATGAACACTTTGTCATGTTTAAAGATGTCACCCTTTTTGGGCCTATTTTTTGAATACTAATATGATCCATGCCAATTTTTTTATGTCATCCCCATCCTTTCCCTTTGATTTATGCACCATGATAAAAGGTTATCATTCTACAATATCCTCTTTTGATTTACACACCATGCTCAAAGATACCATTTTAGTTTATGCCCCTTTAGCTTGTGCAAGCGATCAAGCTCTACAATGCATGAAGGTTACCATTTTAGGCTACTAGCCTCATTTAACTTGCATAATACATCAAGATAAATAATGCACTAAGGTTAATTTTCTAGGACCTCCTTTGGTTTACACAAGAAAAGAAACTATGTAGCATCTAGTCATTATCATTCTAGGCCCATCACCTATATTTACTGAACCTATTATTGAAGAACATCCATTTAAAAAACTATATTTTATTGATCCCTTCTTTAATAGTATAATTTTTGGAGATCCCATTATCAAACCATAAACCATTGTTCAGCCTAAACTAATTATTCCCCACTTTATAAAAATTTCCTAATCTTTAGGCCTCAACAATAACCATTGCCTCTTCAAGAGCCATCTTGTGAGGACCAAAATGTGTTCAAAGTTGATTTTTTTGACCAATTATAAACTAATATCATGATGTTATTATTGAAACACCCATTTATGATGAGTCAACCTTTGATGCATATTTTTAAAGAGCCCCATCTCTTTCACAAGCTAGTCTCTAATGATTTATCTATTGATATTTTTCCACTCATAAAGGAGTCTCATTTTAACAGACCAATTTATATCATGTTGTCCTTTGAGTGGTTCCCTCTCTTTAAGGGGATTCACTTAGATGATTTAATCTCTATTTAACCCTTACTATATGAATCAATTTTTATCGATCCCATTATGCCATCATAGGCCACTATCTATTCAAAATTAATCATTCAAAAAAACATCATTATAGAAACAACCACATCAAATGAAGAAAAAAATTGAAGTTAGGTTCTCTTTCTGAACCAACATCAAATTTAGCATCAAAATAAAAATCACTATCAGTCTCAAAATCAAATTTAGATTTCCTTAACTTGGACTCAGCTTTAGAATTAGAATACAGTCATGGTTATTACAACATTGGTCACACTTTCCTTTTGGATCAACTTAAATATATTTGTGATCTTTATATAGTTTTTGAAGATGATTACTTTAGCATCAACATTGGTTCTCATAATATATTTTATAAGGATTGTGCTACTTTTTATCATTCCATTATCCCCACCCAATATATCCATTATATTGAGATTCGATCTCCCACAAACATCAATTGGGACTGATAGAATCACACTTTGTTGAAATATATCCATGGTGACATATCAGTTCTATAATATCATGGGGACCAAGACTACATTTATTCATAAGAAGAATCATCTCTTAATGAAACATTTTTAGAAGCACTAGGGGATGATCAAATTCAAACTCAGCATGTTTTAATGTGAAACTTGCCTCAAGATCGATTAGTTCCTAAGTGCACAGTTTACACCCTAAATTTGGGTGTGTTTAAAGTGTATTTCTTATATTTTTGGATTGTATCCTTCCCCTTGCCCCATATTTGGGTCCCATTATATTCTAATTATATTTTAATCATTAATAATCAATGCATGCAATAATTATCTCACTATGGATTTAATCATCACCATGGATTAATTCCCCTATTTCTCTCTCTTTTCAAGAGTCCATCCTTATCTTTCATCTTTGTTTGTCCTCTTGAGGGGAAATCATGGGTCATTTCCTTATGACTTCTTCTCAACAACTATTTTATTTGACAAGACATTTCTTCACCTAAATGTCTTGCTATGCCTTCTCAAATAGGGGCAAAATGTAGACATCCAATTCCTAACATTATTGTCATGAAATTGTCAATCTTACTCAAAATTTATGAAAATGCACAATTTAGGCCAAAATGACTTAAACACACTAAATGGTTTTATTCTATCATATATAAGTGAAAATTTAGGCTAATGTATCCATAAATGGACCAATGCATTTTATCTAATTATTAAATTTTATCAAATCATTTTGATTCAAAATGATGAAAATATAGTTTAACCCTATAAACCATTGAATTATTCTAATTATAAATCACGTAACATGTGCATGTGTTATTTTGTGTTGAAAATGTCCTAAATGAGTTATTCATCCATACACAACTAACATATTCTTATAATTATACTCTAGTCAAATTATGACCCAGTAATATGACATTATGACTAGTTTGATCAATAATGTGCAACTAATTTCCAAATAATTGCATAAATTTTGATTAATATCACTTAGGAAAATTAATCCAAATCAAAATATTAAGTGGAAAATCCATTAAAGTTATTTAATATATTTTAATTGTAAATTGATTTCTAATATATGCATCATCAAATGACACCATTTGTAGGGTGGCATCTAGAAGCCATAAATGCAAAAAATATCAAGTTTAAATCCTCCCATGCCTTTTTAATACCTCTTCCTTCCAAATATTTATGAGGGTGTTTATGGATTAATTATAAAAAATTATATTAATTCATGGCCACACATCTTGATCTCAATATAGATGGTCATGGTTAATTATGATCAATTTCAAAAATCTATAAATAGGAGAGCTAAGATTACCATTTTTAAGGTTCATTTGTGTAAACTTATTATGAAAAATTATCTCCATAATCCATTTGTGTGTGGTGTGTATTATGCTTAATTTGCAATATGATATATTTAAGATAGGCATAACATTGATTCTAATATCATGAGCCTAGTTTCATTGGTGAGCAAGAGATGATGGAGGAGCTTTGCCTTACATCATTGACAAAGAATTGAGCACCAAATCAAGGGGAAACCCACATTTGGGTGATGGTATGATCTTGGGAAAGTGTTGTGTATGTTTTCTTTCATTTTCTCTTAATTATCATTTTCTAAACCCCAGTAAAAGAGTTGGCTTAGCTAGTTATGTTCTTGTGAAATTTTCTTGAGTTTTTATTGACTAATGCTTGATCTAACTATATTTGGATTCCATCTCTATAGTTTATGGTATAGTATCCATATGGTATAATTTTACACACATGTGCCAAGGGTGATGTGTTACCTAATGTATTCTCAAAATTATGGGATCAATGGAGAGTATATTAGTTTATTTATAGTATGTCCCAATTGTGTGATAAATGTGGTACCACAAGTTATATCCCAATTTTTATTTTTAAAACTAGAGATGGTGGAAATATAACCCATGAATGGTCATTTTGAGAGATAATTGTCTTACTAAAGATAAGAAGGATTTTGCCTTTTTCTCATGTCTAACATAATGTGTATGATTCCTTTGTTCTTATATTTATGACTTAGGCTATTCAAGGCCTCACATTGATTGGTATTATGGCCAATTATTTGATGATAATTACAATATGGTACTCCCTCTATAAGTATAAGTTTATTTCTTGATCCATATCTAGTAGAAGGTAAAGAAATCATTATATGTCCAAGTAACATAAATATTATGGTATTTGTAGTATCCTATTGTGTTGTGATATTTAAAGTCTATTATGAATATTTTTAATAATAATCCACATAATTCACATGTACTTTCATTATAACCTTGTATTCTTGACTCAATTTTTATAACCAAGAGGGATGTATGGAGTAATAAGTATTTGCATGCTCATATGCTATTTTTATTTTTCTCTTATCTGGATTTAGTTCTATATTTTATACAAGTGGGTTTATTTTAATGTACCAGGACCTATAAGTTTGAATAGGTTATGTAAAAGGTGATCAAGTGGATCAATTTTTAATTTTCACATTTTCAAATCTACCATACCATAAGTAGTATCATCATCATTATCATATTAATATGAAACATGGCCATATTTCTACTCAATATTGAACAAGAAAGGAAGTTTGATGTTGGGGACTCTTGTAGACTTGATTTTTTGGTAATGGTTCTTTATCTTTATGTGCATCTATGTATAGCTTAATATTTAGTGCCTTATTTTAATCTAGAGATGAAGGATCCATTTTACTTGACTTTCCTATTTAATACATGTGTATATGCTTAGGAGGAATGCATTGACTAGGTGGTACCACTATGCGAATGCCTTTGGTTTCAAATTATATAATTTTGAAAACATTTAAAGGCTCATCATTATCAAGCATAGTTAATATGTCCTATCATGTATGAATTTTACACATTGGTAAAATGTATATGGGACATCTTTCATTTAATGTATCTAATTTAACCTTTTAGGGTTTAACTATGTAAATCCTCTGTTTAGATTAAAGGGTTGAGATGTCTAAATCATTTAAATAAATTATTAATAATTAAGCACTAATTTGTTATGGAATTTAAATTCCTTTTACTTTATAAAAATATAAATAAATTTCCTTAAATATATGTTTATCTTTAAAGTTACTATCGTGAATGGTCTGGGTTTTTAAAACTAGGTTCTAGATAGTTGTGAGTATTGCCAATAGGATTCTAAAATCTATTTGATCACTGGATAATAATTCCCCATATGGATAATAGTGTCATGTTATTTTAGTGTCCTAAAAGTGGTATTAGTGTCCCATTTATAGGACTATTCCTATTTTATGGGAGCATTTACACGTGTTTTTATTTCTTATTCCTTAATGCACAAAACTTGGAGCTCTATGTTGTGCCTAGAAAACATGATTTAGTATGCAAACCCTAACCCTTCATAAAAATATGGCATGACCACTAATTTTGTATTAATTATTAGTATAGGTTGGACATCCTCATCACATTTTTATTAAGAGATTTTCCTACATACTAATACTCCAAAGAGGGATAAATCTCAATTTAGTTCTCCCACCCAGTGCTTGATGTAAGTACAAGTGAATGCTAAAATGAGAGTGGACCTGGATGTGTTGAATGTGATTGAGCTTTGAAGTATTTGAAAATTGGACTTAGGGATATTATATATGGTATTATGTAGAATTAGGATAGAATAAGGATCAAATACCTTAAGGTTTCTCAACTTATCTTTGGTTTGAGTGTGTTTTTGCATCTATTTTCCATCTAGTGAGTAGAGGTCAATTATACTTGTATTTATAGAGTTTTATAACTTGTGAAGATAAGAAAACATGTTTATACCAACCATAGGAGAGGCACACATTTGAAAAATTATTTTTTGGGAATATTTGGAGCTAAGGATAGTATCACCTAGTTGGGAACACTAGTGCCATATGGTCGTAGTGTCCCAAATGTGGTGTTAATGTCCACTTGGCAGACTACTAATCAATTTGGGTTGGGATCTAAGAAACATATCATAAGACTATGTTTTGGCTATTTGTCATTAACTATGGTCTACTAAATGACTAAAAAAGTATGTCTAAGGATCTATTATAGGTCTATGGATAAGTTAGGAATAGGTTAAGTCAAGTGACACTCTTAGCATCTAATTATCACTTTTACGTGATTACATTTCCCGCCCACTCTTTATGTTATTAATGCATAATAGTAAAATGAATGGTGTAAAGGAAAAACAAGCATACATGGACTCACCTTGAAAGTGAGGCCCATGTAACTGAGTCTGAGTATGCAAATCTAGGTTTGAGTATGTGAAACACGATCTAAAGCAATGTCCTACAATAAAAAATGCAAAAATCATTCCTTACTTAAGATATGGTCAAAATTTTAAAACCATGCTAAATTAATGTAACTAAGTAAATTTGAGTAAAAAGAGAGTAAACAAATGAATTCACCTCATTGAGTACATGAACCAATGCATGAATTTGGTGATAGCCTATGTGTGTGAGTGTACATAGTGATCATATCATTGAATATCTTAGACTAAGATGATGGCTTGCTCAATCCTTATATGAGTGCCTAAGAATTCAATCCAGATTTTACTCTATCATTTCCAAACCTTACTCAATGGATCTCAATCTCTATGAATAGCTTGGATAAGATTGTAAGTGTGTCTAACCCTCTCATGTGGGTGGCTAAATAACTCAAGTATGTTATGACTCCATCATTTCCCACTCATGTTAAGTAAATGCATATGTAAATAAACTATGAAAAGTGATAAAAATATATAAATAATAAAATCTAATTATGTATGTCATCTCTATGGTCACTCAAGTATATTATGTTGTTTTAGGACACTTTAGTATATTAGGTAGCTTTGGGCCACTTGGGAATTCCAACCACTACATATGGAGTAAGGGATGAATCTAGTGAAAAATTAGAATGAAATATCAAGTGTATACAACATAGAGAATGACATAGAGATGGTAGTTCTTACATATGGAAACTATGTGCTATGCACATACCCCCAATCTGGTAGCTAAGTATGCTAAATCTGAACTAAGTATGTAATAGTTGAATATGTGTAACTAAAATAAATGTGAGAGTGATAATGGCATGCATGTTTCCCCCAAATTTGATAAAATATAATTATTCTAAGATTAAATAATGGTATCTAAACTAAATCTAAATATAATTATCAAACCTATGACTGTATCTATGTAAATTTGTGTTTTACCTAGTGTACTAGTTTGAATGATCTGGATTGTCCTAAATTTTTGACTACTAGATAGTAGCACCTTGTAGTGGATATTAACACCCTATGGTTCTATTTTAATAATCTTGGCAATAATGTCTTCCTAGATTGAAATCTGGGTGATCTAAGATGTTGTCTAAGTCTCTTTTTTTTCATGTCTTCCCTATGTCTAATTTCTGAAACTGAGCCTATGTGTAAAAATTTATCTATGAATAACAAAGTAGGAGCCTAATATCTATGAAAAAACCCTATGAATTCCCCATATTTTAAGTATATATGTGAAATTTATGTAAGAACTACCATCTAAAGAAGTAGATTTGCAAAATGGGTTAGCTAGAGCATGTGCATGATATTCCAATATAATGTATAAACATAACATTAGAATGTGAATTAATCTAAGCATAAGTAGGTAATTTAAGATGTGCATGTTAATATACCATTACACAAGGGTATCAAGATACATGTAATCAATATGTATAACATCAAATATGAGTAACTACCTAGGGGGATGGGTCATGATGTCCATTAGGGTTCCCAAGTAGGATAGATTTATGAGATCCCTCATGACATTAAAAAATCATGTGGTGTGTATGTGTAACAAGTAAATACAAGTGTCATGGTGTATAAGCATACAAGGAAGAAAACATACAAGAACATGACGCACACAAAGGTAGGACAAGGGGCCATAATATAAGGGACATGGTAATATGTCACTAAATCTAAGAATGGAAGACATACAAGGACATGTTCAAATGTCCATATACATAAGTAAAAATTAATTTGGCCTTGAAACACATAGAAGGACATGTTTAAATGTCTACACATAGAATCAGGAAAATATACACAAGGGACATGTGCACATGTCCAAGGCATAGAGCCAAAGAATAATGTCATATTTAAATTCCCCCAAAGATGGAAGAAGCATAGGAAACATAATAAATTATAGTCTAGGATAACTAAAAATGAAAGCATGCATAACTATGTAGTACAAATCTATGTAAATGACAAGTTGTACATATACTAAGTCTATCTTATAATAGTCTAAAAAAATGAGTGATGAGGAAAAATGATCAATATTGAGATAATCAATATGTAGTTGAAATGTATAGTATGTAGGATAGAACTTAGATATATAAATTATGTAGGATATGCCCCCAAGTGGGTAGATATATTAAATGGATAGACCTAAATTGGTGAAAATACCCCTAATGGAGATAATAGTTTGTCTGGATAAGTGTAGTGGATTTGGGTCCTATATGTAATCTACAAACACTCAAGAATAATAAGTGAAGCATATATGTATGATGAAATCAACTATACTAAGATAATTAGCATATGTAATATCTAACAAATAGTAGAAATGTAAACATAGCAATGCATACAAGCTATAACTATTGTGTGTTTGAGTAATATTTCATTGTTTTTGTATTTTGAAAATTAACTATGTACAAGGATCAATAGAGAGAAGAAAACATGTACAAGAGTAGGAACCATACTAACCAATGAGTCTCATGGAGACTCACTATCACTATGTCCTATGTTTAAAATAGGAATGGTAATATATCATGAAGTTTGATTGTTATGTTGCAGTTGAATGTTGTTGTAGAGGTAATCAAATTATTTTGCATCATTTAAATCATAATAATACTCAACATCATAATCATGATAACTTGTAATGCTAGAGGAAATTTCCTTGTAATGCAAAGTTGACCTTTCCAAATTATCATTTGGAAGATTAATTATTATTTTTCCCTTCAAAACTATGCTTGTTGTAGACATATGGTGTTGTGGAGGCTCTTTTTCTAGAAAACCTATTTTGATCATGTTTGTTGGTTGAGCATGATTTTGACTATACCACTTAGGATCTTGATCTTTTTGTAACATGTCAGCTATATCTAGATTTTTGCCTTGATAAACTATATCTATGACTAATGAATATTAGGATATTCAGTAAATCCCAAACCTTTTTGACCAATATTATCAACTTCTAAAATAGGATAAGTGATGCCTTGGGCCAATTTCCCTAAACCTTGACCATGATAATCAAATTCTTTACCTATTTGTGACAAAAATTATATAAAATATTGAATGTTAAGCCTCATTTTGGAGAGTTGGATTTGCTTGATTTATTTTTACTTGTATTATTCCATGATTTGATTTTGCTTTTTGAACATTTTGTTGTCTTCAGTTGTGTTTTATTAGCTATTTTTATACTATTTATAAATTTGACCATTTTTAAATTGGTAGATATGTCATTTTATATTATGTGGATGATGTGTCACTATGTGAATCATTTGTGTCCATTATCTATTGTATTTTGATTTTCAATGCTAAATATGAATCTATGTGGTTCCCATGCATTCTATGATATGCACAAAAGTATATGGATCTCCTCATTTGGTGTAGAGGAGGTAGGTTGATCAACCTATCTTTAATCATTTGCCTTAGTACCTCACTTGAGATCTTATTTGACATTTGAATGCTTTTAGAATCACTAGTTGTAGATGTAATTTTTTGTGATTTTGTGTTTTGATAAGTATCATTATTTTCCACAAATTAAATAGTTGAAGATGTATAAACATGATTTACACTATTTTGCCCTAGAGGCCTTTATTTTGTAAATTGTTTTTCCAATGTTGTAATATTTCCATGTAGTAGTTGATTTTAATTTTATAAACTTGTAATTATCTTTCTCATACTGATAATTTAATCACATAGAGTCTCACAAGTGCAAACCCTAATTTTTTCTATTTAACCATGTAGGCACACACCATATAGGGAAGAGGTGTGAATAGGCTAAGTCAGGGGATTAGTGATAGTGTTATAGGTTTATTCAAATCTTAGAATAATGATAGCATGGACCTAGTTAGAGGCAAAGTAGTTATCACCCTTATGAAGTTGAGGAGGAGAAGGAGATTATTTCATGTGCATAAGATATGTCATTGAAGATTTAAACATAGTTGTTAGATTATGTGTTAAATCCTCTATAAGTCTATATGTTTGTTTATTAATGTAACTCCATATAGGATAAATATAACATGTTATGAGATATGAAATATATTTCAATTGATATAAAGCATCATCTATACATGTGTTTATGTCTTTTATGAGTCCATTCTAAATTAAAGGAAGTAAGAATGTAAATGATAGTATTAGACTTTAAAACAAAAAGCGATTGATTTATTTTGTCATTATGATCATGATGATAGGAATTAAAAGATATATGAATCTTATATCTAAGTTTTAGAAATAAAATCTAAGTATAAAATATAAAAACATATAAACCCTAAGTGTGTCTAGGGTTAGGGCTTTTTTGTAATAAATTTAAATTAAATTCAAATAAATTTAAACCCTAATATGAAATTTATTTAATTAGCTAGGTTTTCTAAAAAAAAAAAATTAGAACTATTTATCCCTAATTTTTTGCACAAAATTTTAGATTAATACAAACTAGAGTTTGAAGTAATATTCAATGTAATTTAGGTTCACCAAATAATTTAACCTTTTAGATTTTAATTATGTAAATCTTATGTCTAGATTAAAGGGTTAAGATGTCCAAATTAGTTAAACAAATTACAATAATTAAGCATTGATTTGTTATGGAATTTGAACTCTTTTGAATTATTAAAAGTATAAATAAATAGGCTTAAATAAAGATTTATCTATAAAGTGAATATTATGGATGATCTGAGTTGTGAAAACTAGGTTCTAGATAGTTTTGAATGTCATCAACAATATTCTAGAGTTTGTTTTCTTACTAGATAGTGTACCCCATATGGAAAGTAGTACCATGTTATTATAGCATCCTCAAGGTGGTGGTAGTTTCCCCATTATGAAAATATTCTTTTTTTATGTGGGAGCACTTGCACCTATGTTTTTAGGTCCTAGTCATGCATGAATGAAACTTGGAGCTCTGTCTTGTGCTTAGAAAATCTAATTTAGTGTGAAAACCCTAATCTTCCTTATAAGTATGGAATGAGAAATAATTATGTGTTTATTATTAGGATAGGCTGGATATCCTCAACACCCCATTATGAAGATAATTTCCTATATACTAGTACCTCGAACAGGGATCAAACATGATGTAATACTTCCACCTAGTGCTTGATTCAAGTGCAAGTGAGTTTCAAAATGAGAGTGGACTTGGATTATTTGAATATTCAATAGCTTTTAAATCTTTAAAAAATGAGCCTAGGGATTTTATAGATGGTAGTATTTAGAATTTGGGTAGAATAGGAATTATATACCTTAATTTTTCTCAACTTATCTTTGGTTTGAATGTGTTTTTCATCTATTTTCCATATAAGGAATAAAGGATAATTAGACTTGTATTTATATAGTTTTGTATCTTGTGTAGATAATAAAATATGCTTAAGATGACCTTAAGAGGGTCACATGTTTAAAAAGGTATAGATTTGTAAGAGTTAGGGACAAAGATAGTAGCACCTAGTTGGGGACACTAGCACCAATTGGCTATAGTGTCTCAAATGTCGTGTTAATGTCTACTTAGTAGACTATTAAACAAACTGGGTTGGGATCTGGTAAATCTATCTTGGTACTATGTTTTGTCTTATTGTATGTGATTTTGGTCTACTCAATTACTAAAACACTATGTTTAAGGCTCTATCATAATTCTAAGGCTAATCTAAGAATAGGGTAACTCAAGAGACACTCTTAGAATACAATTACTACTTTTAGGTGACTACAGTACACAAGGTATACCCAAAATTATATTATAATATAAATATTGAGACATTAACTAAAAATTAGTTGAACCCATTTTTGGTCCTAATGTCACATCTAATGTGGTTTGACCAATAAAAGGGTTATGCTAATTATCAAACCCTTTTATGTGCATAACCATTTTTTGAATAAGATTAGTGATAATAACCATGGTGGTTATGAATTTTATGCATACACATAATATTTTCAAACTTTTATTGATTACTAACACTTTGTATCTTATAAGAACCTATCGAGTCTCAATCTCTCTGAGTGCATGCCTTAAAGGGTGCATAGGGAAAGGGGTGGCCAAACCATCAGTGCTTCATAATATTTTTGTTCCTTTTTTCACTTCCATATTACACACTTATCTCTTAAAACCATTTACCCTAAGCTTATCCTCTAATATTTTCCTCTTTCCAAACCTCATTTTCTTCCCTTAACATCTTTTTTGACTATTAATTGTACTGGGTTGATTGGGTCAACTTTATATAGTTTAGGGACATTATTTACTTTCTTGGTTTGTTAGCCTTTCAGTCGACCTAGCACAAACCTAGTAAATTATCCCCGAAAACACATTGGATTGACCACGTATAGCTGACATTCTTGAAAATATTTAGGGAAAGATCCACCTATATAAACAAGGTCATTTCCCACCATTTCATAAGATATAAATTATTAGTAAATAAGTGTGAATGAACATATGCTTATTGACCATTCTACTTGAGGAATAAATCTTAGGGTTCCATACTTTCTTTGGAGATATGGATCTTGTCTTATGAAGAAGTCTTTTAGATGCCTAAATAGGTTGTGTAGCTTAGAGCTGATTTATATTGGTTATCCTTACATACCACAATAATCTATAATGAAACACCTTGGCCAAGGGAGAGATTGAGGCTCAATGGGTTCATCTTCAAAGGTAAGTATTCCTAACTTTATTTCTCTTTTATAAGAGTAGATAGATAACACATTTGTATTCTTCTCTCATGTATTAGGAATTCATATACATTAACATGAGTATATGTCTTCTAATACATGTTTATTTTGGTTGTTTATTTTATTGCTTCTAACCCCCATTTTGTACCACAAGCTTTGGTGTTCACTATATTAGATTTTACTTTCTTGTTATCAGAATATAAGTGAACATTTTAAAACTTAGGACTCTATTAGGATTGTTGTGTGATTGTGTTAGATTGTAGGCTTTAGAACCCTTCCTAACATGATATGTTATGACAAGTGATACAAGTTATCCCATAATTAAGTCTAGTAGATCTCCATATTATCCATGTTCTCACTTAAGTGTATCCTAATTGGAAGTGTAGGTTTGATCTATCTTATCTAGTCTTGGATTAATTCATAGACATGATGAATTTATGATTACATATATTGTGGTGAACCTGATGTGAACTAACCCTTATAGGATTTTTTTACTTTTACCTTCATTTATTTCATTATTTTGATCATCATTTTGATCATATATTTTTACATACTAGATCAATTCTATCAACCCAACTTTTTATCTCTATTCATAAGTTATAGGAATAAATAACTGTATCAATCTAGTATAGGTTTTCAACCTTTCAAACACCCAATTCAGCCTACTAGGTTGACCTGATTGCCTCTTACAGTTTCAATTTTTTTTTATTAAGAGCTTATATAGATTGATTAATTCTATTGACCTAGTTTATAGGTTTCTCAAGCATACTTCAAGGTTCTTTATCAATAATATTCCTTAATTACATATGTGATCTACCAAGGTTCCTTTCTATCTCTCTATTTTTCTCTTTTTTGTCTTTCCTTTCATAATTTACATTCTTTAAAACTACTCTTGCACAGTCAATTGGATTGATACTACCAACCCAGTTCTATGTTCTATGTGCTGACTAAAATAACTAGATCAACACTACCAACCCAATTCATTTTTAGAGATTACTTTTGCAATATACGTTTGATCATGTCAACCTTGTTCTATATTTTTTGAATATAGTGTCAACACTATACCTTGTTTCAAATTAGAATTAACCTCATATATGTTAGTAATTAGCTCACACTTTATTTTCATGTTGTTTGCATGATTAGAATAGTTCACATAGTCTAATTAGGGATTTTTAATTTATCACTTAGTTTCACTATTTATATTTTAGGCACACATAAAAAATCATAAAAACATAAACAAGCACTTTAACATTTTGTCTACCCTAGGCCAACCTACTTGGATTTCATCACCAAGGGGGAAGTTAACTTGATGCTCTGGTTAAGTATAATGTTTGAATTGAGGGGGTAGGCCCCAATACCAATCCTATGTCATTTCTACTATGGTCCATTTCAGCCCAAACTACCTAAAACCATCCTTAGATTGTTATTTAGTACCTTACTTATAGCCAACTTCCAATCGCATTAAAAATCATATCTTAATAATCTAATAAAAAATCATGTTGACCAATTATTTATCTATAATTTCCAAGTTTATTTCTTTCTCTTTGATCAATTATGTGTGAAAAAACTTTCATTATTGAGAATTAGTATAAGGTTTTGCTCTGTGTGCCTCAATTGGATTGGCCAGCATTGACCCAATTGACTGTTTTGTTTTTTTTCAACACTTACTTCTTTTCATTACTTGAAAAATTGAATTCTTCATAACTTTATATCAACTTTATAATCTTACTTATTTTCATTATCTACATAATCATGAATCCAACACATTTTATGGTTTGCAAAATGGATGAGTAGAAATATTTTCAAACTTTTATTTATTATTGGCACTTTGTATCTTGTAAGAACCTATCGAGTCTCTATCTCTCTAAGTGCATGCCTTATGGTGTGCACCAAGAAAGGGGTGGATAAACCATCAGTGGTTCATAAGATTATTATCCCTTTTTCCACTTGCCATCTACACACTTGTATCCTAAAACCATTTACCCTAAGCTTATTCTTTTCAATCCTACCTCTTCTAGTCTTTTCCTCTTTCCATTCCTCTTTTTCTTTCTTTTACATATTTTTCGATTGTCAATTATATTAGGTTGACTGGGTTGACCCAATATAGTTTAGGGGCATTATTTAATTTCTTGGTTTTTTATCCTTTTGGTTGACCTATCACAAGCTTAGTAAATTATCCCCAAAAATACACTAGTTTGACTTGGTCAACCCCATACATCTGACATTTCCAAAAGGATTTAGGGTAAGATTTATCTATATATACAAGGTTATTTCCCACCATTTCATAAGAGAAGAATTATTAGTGAATAATTTTTAGTGAAAATATTATTATTGACCATTTTAATTGAGGAATAAAGATTAATGTTCCATACTTTCTTTGGAGATACGAATATTGTCTTGTGGAGAAGTCTTTTGGATGCTTAGATAGGTTGTGTAGCCTAGAGTTGATTTATCTTGTTTATCCTTACATATCATAATAATATCTTATGATGTACCTTAGCCAAGGGAGAGATTGAGGCTTGAGGGGTTTGTTTACAAAGGTAAGTATTCCTAAATTTATTTATCCTTTGTAAGAGTAGATATAAAATGTATTTGTATTCTTCTCCTATGTATTAGGATTCTATATACATTGACATGATTGTATGTCTTCTAATACATGTTTAGTTTAGTTATTTATTTCATTGCTTCTAACCCCTACTTTGTGCCACAAGATTTGGTGTACACTATATTAAATTTTAATTTCTTTTTATTAGAATAGAAGTGGACATTTTAAACCTTAGGACTCTATTAGCGTTGTTGTGCAATTATGTTAGACTGTAGGCTTTATAACCCTTCCTAGCATGATGTGTTGTGGTAGGTGATAAAAGTGATCCCATAACCAAGTCTAAAATATCCCCATATTGGTCATGATCCCACTTAAGAAGTGTATCCCAATAAAAAGTGTAGGTGTGATCTATCTTATCTAATCTAGGATTAATTCATAGACATGATGCATATTTGTTGATTACAATTTACACTAAAAAATATAATCATGTTCCATCATCAATGAGCACCCTTTTGATTCCATTATAGTGCATGGTTACTTTTTGAACAAAGGGAAATCTCAATATATAATATATATGGATGGTAAATTTGTTGGATCAAGATTAATAATATTTGCATTTTTCTTGAAATATTTCATGATGTCGTCAATTTAAATGGGTTTAATATTACTTGGAACTTATGAGTCACTTAATGCCTTGTATATGATAACCTTTTAAATAGTGGATTGCTTTTAAAATATCAAGGATTAAATTTTTTATGTATATTACTTAATTGGCTAACAAGGTCATACCCCTTAGATTTTACCACAAGCTTAGGCTTAGGAGGCACTTGGTATATATTAAGAAGTGGTGGATTATGTTTTAAAACCTTACCTCTTTGAGTAGTAACAACATGGACTATAAGATCTAATATAATTCAAGGGTGAATAATGGGTGTAGGATAGTAGATATCATTTAAAAAACACTTAGGTAGAACAAATGGTTGATATCATGCCTGTTAGCATCTATATATTGGTTCTATAATAATACAAAAGGAACTATGTAGAGGGATAAAGCCTTATCTCCATTGTAAATCCCTCTCATGTGTTTTACGAAGTTTCTTAATAAATTTGATAAGGGAGGTTATATAGCAAACTAAAACAACTATTATGAATTAGAACAAAAAATGAGTGATATATGCATTATATGTAAAGGGAAATGTAATTGATCTATTAATCAATCCTAGATTAGATAATATAAATCCTACTTAGACTTCTAATTATTGATACATTAGATATTTAGGGTCATGACCAAGATGGATTTACTAGACCTAGCCAAAAGATCGATTACCATAATAATACCACTAGAAAGGGTTCCAAAGCCTCGAGTTAATAAAAACTACACAATAACCCTAACTAGGTCTTATGTTTCTATATTCACAAAAGTAAATTACAAGTAAATTAAAATATAATATAGTGATCACCAAAGCTTGTGGCATAAAGTGGGGGTAATAAGCATAAAATTAAACATGCATAGAATATGTACACTCAAATCAATATATATTAAATCCTAATACATGGGAGAGAAGTACATATGTATATCTATATACTCTTACAAAGGAGTAACAAAGTTAGGAATACTTGCCTTTGAAGATGAACCCATCAAGCCTCAATCTCTCCCTTGGCCAAGGTGTTTCCCAAGAGGTTTTTGTGGTATGTAATGATGACAAGGATAAGTAAAATCTATGCTACACAAACTATCTATGCATCTAAAATACTTATCCATAAGATAAGATTTGTATCCCCAAATAAATTATTAAAACCCTAATCTATGATCCTCAAGTAAAATGGTGGATAAATAGATGTGTAATATGTATATCTTCTTCTTCTCTTTCTTAATAAATGATGAAATGAGTGTGTGTATATAAATAAATCTAACCCTAAACCTTTTTATAAATTTCACCAATTAGATTAGCCCAATAATTTCTATATCATTATTGATAAAAATAAATTAGGTCTTTGACTAGGTCATCTAAGGGCCGAATGACACCCTAAATGAGTTTTATCAATTAGAGTATAGGGTCTATGGTGCTGAAATTATATTGTAAACTATTGGAAAGGATTTTATGCTAGGGAAGGGATAATGAAGGCACAAAATGGCTAGAGGAGACTACAAAAGAGAAAACAAAGCTTAGGGGAGTATTTTTAGGAGATGGTTATGGAGGTAAAAATTGGTTTTATAAGGAAAAAAATATTATGAAGAACCAATGATATGCCCACCCCTTTCCTAGTGCACCCCTTAAGGTGTGCACTTAGATAGATTGAGACTTTATAGGTTGCTATAAGAGAAAAGCATTAATAATTGATAAAGTTTGAAAATATTAGGTGTATACTATTCCTCACTCAAAGCTCATCATGTGTTACTTAGGTGCAACACGGGATGGTACTTTGGGAAAAAAACATAGAAATACACAAAACTAAAGCTAAATAAATTTTAGTAAGGAGAAAAATAAGATAAATGAAGGGATATAATAATTCTATCATATACCTTTACTTACCTTAATATTGTAGATGCAAGAAATGTAAAGGTGTCCAATGTAGGGAACATTAGGCAAATCTATAGAAATTAGTGAAAAAGAGCAAAAAATTTGAAATTTTTGCAACATATACATGTAATAGGTGAAAATATTCTCTATAATGTCAAGATTTTAGAACATTTTATGGTTCAGAAAAAGAGCTATTAAAAATAAAGATATGGTCAAAATATGGAATTTGGTGGTAAATATTTGAAAGGAAAATAATTTTTAATTGTAAATATAAATAGGGTGAAAAAGAATTCATTTTTTATTATTAATATTCTAAGAAAATATAAATCTAAGAGACCTAGTTTGAGATCATAGAGCCATCATGGTGAGGAGATGACCACTGAGACAGAGAGGATGCATAGTGGCAATAATGAGTGCAACACATGTAATCAATTGTGAATTTCAAAATTAAGAATATTTTTATTTAAAATTGAGATAAATATATAAAACTAAGTGGTAGGAAAAATCTAGGCATCAAAATAACCTTAGAAAATTTTTAGGTAAACTAGAGGTAGAATAGGATACTAAGTAGGAAGAATTTATACCAATAAATGCATATGGTATTTATGGTAAATGGTAGAAAATTTACCACTATGGAAGAACAAATTGACTTGGTTGACTTAGTATATAAGGTTAGCTAAAATCATAGGGCTGATTACCTAGCAGATTGGGTGGTCAACTACATAGTAGTAGTCTAATTTAGTTGGTAGGGAGGACAAGGCTGACTATGTGCCAAAGGCCAAATTAGTTTATTGGATATGACCGATATACTATCATAAATATGTTTATTGTGTATGATAGGTTTGATTTAGTATGTTAAAGAAAGATGGCTGATTTAGTATGTAATAGGCCAATATAGTTGGATATGAAAATGACTGACTTAGTATCACAAATAAGATGCATGGTTGATTGGGTATTAAATGTGCCAATTCTATAAGACACTTAAGAACATGAGAAACTAAATCAAACTAGCTAATTTAAGTAGTTAATTTCTAAATTTTTAAGAATGTATTTTGATTATTTATGGCATGGAGGTCTGATACATCCTTTATTATTTGATATTATATAGATATGCTAGAGGTATTAGCACTTGATAGATGTGTTGTGGATTATAGATATACTAAGTTAATTGATAGACATGGATAGAGTGAAACTGGACACACTAGCATTTGGAGGTATAATGGAGATGAGGTGGATCCTTCTTAGTGTTTATCTCATTATCATGTTGCTTGGAACATGGGAATGATTGACCAACACTTTTTGATGGGTGGTGGATGGGGATACCATGAGGTGTGTATCACAGTGGAGGATGTACACATGTTGTGGGTACTACCAATATGAGGGACACTAGT
Source organism: Torreya grandis (assembly GCA_037957365.1). Taxonomy (NCBI): domain Eukaryota; kingdom Viridiplantae; phylum Streptophyta; class Pinopsida; order Cupressales; family Taxaceae; genus Torreya; species Torreya grandis. The sequence goes on from JARHVA010002974.1 coordinate 1,002,504, forward strand.
GATCATTGGGATACCAGATGATCTAAAAGAGAGGTAAGCACTTGCTTAGTGAATGAGGTACTCAAATAGGATATACTATGCATTGAGGGTGAGTCTATTTAATGTATATATTGTGAAAATTTAAGATATCTAAAAGTCCATGATAGGACTTGTGATATAATGAGTGTTGTGTCACAAGTAGAATGGAAAGGTACCACTATACATGATAGCCTTGTCTCAGACCATCTTGGATTAGGGAGCACTTTATGATTTTGGGGCTATCATCTAGGTCCAATTTATACATGATATGTATGGGATGTCATTGAGAGGGTAAAATACGATGGGTCCTATTTTTTTGCTAAGTGCCTAGATATATGAGAGGATCCCCATATATCTGCTAGTTGGGTTGACCTATTTGGTTGATGATAGGTTACCTCAGGTCATACGATGGAGGTAAGACATGTACCTTGGGCCATGCCCAATATACCAATGTTGAATACTATCACATGAATGAAAATTGTGTGGAATCCCTACATGTAAATTTTTAATATATGGCCTAGTTAGTTAACCATTTCATAGGGCTTGTGTGGGTGTAGATCATAGGCCTCTACACCTCATGGGTAGAGCTACATCTACTGGTATGATTTCTAGGGAAGTTTAGACTCTCACACCCATCAACCCTTCTATTAGTTCCTACTTATTTAGCATAACATGATAAAGAGTTAATGGGGATAGGAGTATTAGGATTACCAATAGAGATACCTATGATCAAGTCATGATGTGTTATACCATGGACTAGTTAAACATGGTAGTAGGTAGTAGTGGGGCTAATAAAAAGAGATGACTTGACATGAATTCAAGCCCATAGCAGGCACCATAGGTACCATAGTAGTAATAGTAGTAGTAACCACCCCATCCATAGTATAGATAGAGGAATTACCAATGAGAGTAGGCATAGGTGAGACCTACAACATAGGAGGACCCAATAGCTACTTTACTACATAGCTGGTCTATAGAGGCACCTCTAAGGAGAGGATCATAGTGTGCACAAGTTGTGACTCCTAGATTTGTACTAGTGAAGATACAACCTATAGACGTGGCACTTGGTAGAAGAGAATATGGAAAGATCATGTTTGACATATAAAAAGATGGTGATATGATAATTGGTGACACCAACATGGGTGAAAAATGATCTAATTTTGATTTTAAGCTTTGATATAGGACATTAGTTGCATTTGGATTATACTAGATAGATATATGGTTTTGAGATATCTATCTAGTTTATATTTTATAGATCCTATAGTGGAATGAATCAGATATGGATCCATGGTTATGGCTATACACCATAACATTTTAGATAGGTGTTGGCTCCATATAATCCCACCACACTAAATGATCATATGGTTATATTTACCCAAGCTGAGGTGGGCTAGTTTAGACTAGTGGGGGAGGTATCGAGGTAGTTACATGCATGTAGAGAGGGATAATATCCATTGACATGGGTGGGATATGGAGAGACACATGCCTAGTAGGCTTTGGCCTAGGTGAAAGTAGTGCATATGGATACCACTATCTATTTTAGATAGGTGAAGACCTAGGTGAATAATTTATAGGGATAAATAGAAGATTTGAGATCATAGACTACCTTGTTATAACATACCATTTAGAGGTGACATTCCTAGGCATCCATATGCATCATGGCTAAGTCAAAAGATAGGCAAGATGGAGCTTGACCTTAGAACTAGAGATAATTTTTATTTTTTACTTTGTATTGTATGTATATATATATATATATATATATATATTGATTTTGATAGTTGGATTTGATCTCATGAGTTGTACAAGGTTGTGTATGTTGATGGATGGATATATTTATTTATAGCACGTGTATTTATATTTTATTGTATATACTATGGTAAATAGATGTTGAGTGTTTTATTTTCTATCATTATGTGATATACATGCATGGTTAAGAATATAAAAGCAAAAATGACTTGAAAAAGTATAAGTAATAAACAATAAATGCACTACACACTATATCATGATGGTAATGTGTAATAATAAAATATGACTAAATATAATAAACCAAAATATGGTAAAAAGAGATAACAATTTTTTTTTAAACCATAAAAAAGATTTTACCTAGGTTAAAACAAGTAAAATAACACTATATCATGTTGGAAAGTATGAAAATAATGTAATAAAATGGAAGGCACATAGATCGAAATGGTATAAAAAAATAAAACAATTAAGTCAATTAATCATACTAAATCATGTTGGGAAGTACAAAAGAGAAATAAAATTGGGGAAAATGAATTTAAATTGATCACACTAATTCAAGCTAGGAAGTATGCAAAATTTAATAAAATGGTTTTATGCATACATGCAATCAAAAAATAAGAAGATAAAAGTGAAATATCAATGAAGTAATCATAAAATATATTATATCAAGATGGGAAGCATGTCAATGATGTTTAACTCATAATCAATCATTACTTATCTCAAATTTTACACATGTAATTTCATTCTGACTTGGGTATTCAAATATTTTGCTAGGAATGCATCGTCCTATCCATGGTATTAAATTGAAACTCATGAGGGGAACACTAATGAGGTGGAAAAAACTATGGGAATTATGTTTCAAATTTGTTTTTAATGTGGTAATTTGTGAGTAAGGCCTGGTCCTACCCATGGTCTTACAATGCAACTCACAAATGGGACTTTCTAGGGGAATGATTAGTTAATAAACAATATTTATCAAGGGTAAATATTAAGAATGTTTTAAATGAAAGAGGGAATGTAAAAATCACCATGTAGGCATATATGAGAAGACCTTAGGAAACATGAGGCACACTAAGTACACATAGAAGTCACTAGGTGGATAGTGACCATCAAAATACAAAGAAGATCCATTCATAAGAAGCACAAAGTCATATATATAAATAAGTGAGATACTAAGATTTAGTCATGTTGGTTTTATGAAACAATAAAATTAAAATGGACTTACCTTCTCACAATGTGTTCCCCATTCCTAAGGGCCCCTTGCAGATCCTTCGATCTTTTTTGAAGATTCAATACTCATGTGAGAAAGTAGGTAGAACTAAAATATTTTTTTTACTCTCCTTTTCCAATCTATAGGCCTACTTCACCCCAATGGACCTTGACTCTATCATGAGGCCAACTATGGAGTTTAATATCTGATTATAAATAAGGAAATGATATTTGAATCAAGTCTTTTAGTATGATTTGATTTTTGAAATTTGAATGCTACCTTTTGTATGATTACCTTTTTTTTAAATGATTTGGATTTTAAATTTTTATGGATTTTAAGATTCATCCTCTATATGGATTTGAAATAACCAACATGAGGGATAAAAGGTGATACACATGAATGAGCTTTAGAATTTGGCTAAAGGAAGTGAAGTCTATAAAAAAATGATTAACTAAACACTTACCCTTACCTATGAACTAGTATGTGATCTCAATTTTTAACCATGTGTATGCTTAGTTTGTAAAAGGAAATGAAGGAATAAATGGAGATCTAAAATGGATTGGTAAAATAGAATTACAATGAGATGGCTTATTTTCTAACTATTCACATGGTAAAGGAGTACTAAGGGGTGCAAGGTTTGTATAACCTAGTCAAAATAATAATTATTTGTGTTGGATGAGATAAGGTAGAAAATAATCATGAGAAAAAGAAAAAGACATCTATGAAAAAGAAATAAAATCCTAAATATAATCATGTAAAATGAATGCATAAAAATAAAATGAAATGAATGAAACCATATACAACACATAATGCAAAATATAAAGATACATTCAAGATAGATAAATGAAGCAAAATTTGACAAGAGTCAAACGATATTAGATATAAATAAAAGTGGATCTCAAGTCCAATCTGAAATCATAATGAAGATGAAATTGAATGAACACCATGATGTGCTCATAAATACTAATAAATCTATCCATAAATATTATCCATAACATCTGATATATATATGTGTGTGTGTGTGTGTGTGTGTGTGTGTGTGTGTGTGTGTGTAATTGGACCCTAATTATAACAAGACTCTCATTGATCCTAAAGGAAAGCCATGAAAATACCTCTCATCGAATCTCCTCTATAGAAAATGTAGGTATAGATAAAGGATCATGATCATAAGGGATCTTATGCATAAAATAATAAATAAGGGGTATATATTTTGGAGGAGGAATGGTAGTTATTGGATAGGGAGATGGCCCCAATGATGGAGAAAGAACCATAAGTGGGGGGAAGATGTAGGTGGTGTGGGAGCCATAGGTGAATAATGAATCATTGGTGGATCAAGAGACACAAGTGAAGAACGGGGAGCCTTATTATGTTGGTAACCTATGGGAGGGTAAATAGTGGACATAGGAATGGTTATGAGGTTATAATGAAGATATTATTGGAGGATGAAAAAATGATCAATGTGATTGCTACTATACTAGTTATAAACATAATATACCTCTCTATATTTAGGAATATAATTAGGTAACAACTTAGGAGGAGGTCTAGTATTTTATTTAGGATGAGTAAGGGTAGGGTACAAGGTGTTGATATATTGTAAAATCTTTTGATAATGGGTGGAGGAATGATTATGTGTCGTGGAAGAAATAGATATGATTTTTAGTAGAATTTGTGGGTCTACTAACAAAATAAGTAGAAGCAAGAACTAGGAAAGGCTATTATAATTGGTAGCTTCTAGTCCAATGATTGACAACTCTATGAATGTCATAGTAAGGTTTATCATCCCATTATGTGGGAAAAGGATCAATTTATGGTAAAGGAAGAAGGATATCACCATATGGAGGTGAGTTGGTGGATAGTATGGGCTAGGTTCAGTTAAAAAGTAACTAGAATCAAATATAAGATGAGGCTCATTTAAGGGTAGATTGGGATTAGGATTTGTACTAGGCTCAACTAAGGGAGAAGTAGGATATGTAGAGTGCTTAAGGGTAGTAGAAATCATCTCTAGGTAAATAATCTATAGGGATCTTAGTATCTATAGAAATGATAGGGACCAATCATAACATGATCCATAAGCATGATCCTACGAGGCTCTATATAAATTAGAGGTTTGTCATGCAAATGTTTCATCTCTACCCTATGAACAAAAGGAATAATACTATAATTAGTATCTATATAAGATTGAATATGATAAGAGGAATGGAAAGACTAAAATAAATAAGAATGATAATGAAGTATCTCAACATCTCTAGTCTAGATAAAACCTCCTATGAATGGATCATCTAAAGTATAATCATCATCATAATCAGGTGTATGAAGGTTGATGGTGTAGGTAGGTATGCTTTTTCATCTTAATTTTCTTGATGAATAGAATGTTGAGTCTTGGTTCAGACCATGGGTATATTGTTAATAGGTGTCTAGCGAGAACACAGCTTTAAGGATGTTAGATGTTGGGTGATGAGATGAGAATATCTAAAGTTTTAATCTTGAGGTTGATCTCATCTAGATCATCATTATCAGAGTCTAAGAGGTTAGGCAGAATGTTATTGATGAGTTTGAGGTGACCATGATAACCTTGAGTAGAGTTGATGAGAAAATTAAAATGTTGATATTACCATATTGGAGCACTTGGCAAGGGTTTAAGGGTTAGAATTTTGAATACACCACATTCTTATATTTGTTTAAAATTATATTGGTTGGTGTCTCTTTGAATCATATATATATCACCATTATGTGGAAACCTGACACATTAGTAGGTAGAATAGGAAATAAACCTCATGCTATGAGTGCAAGGGCTACCAATCAAGATATTTTAAAAAAGGGGAAATTATAATATCATAACCATCACTTGAATAATGATAGGCAAGATGGTAATAGGGAGAAACATAAAATTTAAATGAGGCATTTAAATTTGATCATAACCTTGACATGTGTTGTGTGTGGAATTAAGATTTCACTCAGAATATTTAATATTTTTAATGAAGTTGAGGGAGTTAGCACATGTACGTAAACCCATATCAATAAAAGCATGCTTAACTTAGAGATCACTTATTTGAATGTTTATAAATAATTGAGGATCATCCACACAGATTATAATCTCATTTGGGATCATGAAAGCAATAGGGAATTTAAGAGAAAGATAAGTGTCCATTATTTGATTAATGTGTATAGACATTTCTTTTCATTATTATAAGATACTATCTTCTAACCTAGATAAGGTAGCTTCATGCCTTACAAGTGGATGACAAGGGATGTTCATTTCAAATAATAGTTGTATTAGGTATTTATGATAATGCAAATAAGTTTTCATGAGTTCAATAAAAGGTTATTTGAGATGAGAGATTAGTAAATTCCATGATAGGGTCCTAATCATCATAACCTATGGGGGGATTGCTAGATAGAGGCGTGTAATGTTTTAGGATCTCTTGGGAAGAAGGAGTATAATTTAATTCCATCTTGTTTGATAAGATGTGGTCAGTTTAGTTTGGGGATAAATAAATTTATTATATTGAGAGGATGGGGTACTTGATTTAGGTTTTGTCTAATGATTGATTTTAAGAAGTGTTATTTGGATTTGGATCAATGTTGTTGATGGGTTTAGATGTTTGGGAATTCAATAAATAGTGTGATATGTGTTATCCAATTGAGGAATTAGAATTGGTTCTTGACAATAGATAAGGTCTTCTTACCTCAACTATATTAGGTGAGATGGGGAATAATCTTAGATAACATAAAAAAATTGGGATGTTGGGTGCATGTGTGTAGGATGAGAATCAATTAAATCAACTACCCTTCACATATAGTCATATTTACCATAGTCTCTTTAGTTGTTTGGTCTATAAGACTTTCAATGTTGTTGGTGGAAAGAGTAGGCTTATCATTATTGTCTTGATGATTAAGAAGAGGGTCTTTGTAAATGGATAGATGAACATTAGCTTGGTTCAAATCTTGATTTTTATTTTATGTTTCACGATATTTTAAGGTGATATCATACACTTGTTGGGGTTTAAAAATGAGTGATCATGATCAAAACATGGACCAAGGAATAAAACCATAGCTAAGTTACATAATTACCTACAAGCCTCATGGGATTGACCCTATCTAGCATGAAACCAAAAAAGAAATAATTGGATCATACCATAATTTCATAGGGTGAGTGGGGTCAAGCTCTCATAGAAGAGGCCTTAGTGGATGCTTTTGGAGATATAATAACAATAATGACTTATAAACATTGATGTTTTTTATTTGAGAAACTAAGAGTTAGGGGTTTTATTTAAAAGGGAAGTTTTCTTTACAATAGGGTTGGGAGCAATGGCTTGAATATTATGAATGGTATCATAGGATTCGATGACACCATCATTGGTAGCATGATGATATTTATTTTTTATGAGTATATGAGTGCCCATGGGAGGTTAGGATGTTTCAAATTGATGCATGAGAAAATCTTGGAATTTGGTCTAGTTGAGAGCCTCTTCTAAAATTCTTAGAGAGAGTCCTAACCCAATACTACAACTTGGGATAAAGAGAATTAGTTAATATATGAAATATATTATCATCTTCCATACTATTCTCACACCTATTAGACAAGGTGTTAACTATTTTGAAATTATTATACTAGAGAGTTAACTAAATATTCCAAGCCAGTGATATAATGGGACTTTAGTTGATCATACCAATCTAAATTATCTCTAGGTAGTGTTTTCATTAATACCTTGATAGTAGAAAAAATGTTTAATTTGCCCCAATATTTGTAAAGATTACCAAACATTTTTAAATGTAAGGTAAGATCAGTTGACCCATTTTAACTAATGGTAGATGTGATACATCCTATTTCTATGTTATAAATTTGAGGCATAAGAGGTACATTTTTAATATGTTTAATATTTTTACTAACAGGGGGTGGTTGAGGAATGAGGTTGCCATGGGAATCCCTAAGGAGATTAGGGGGTATTTTGATTTTTTTCTCCTTATAGAGATTAATGAGGTTGATTTTGAAGGTGAATAAGGTTATTTTACATTTTCATAATTTGATTTGCATTATTAGCTTGAAAATAATTCATTTGATTAAATGTTTAAAATAAGATTTGGTGGGTTTGAGTGTTATTTTGACTATTTTTTGTAGCATGCAAATAATTAGCATTGGTATTAGTGGCTTGGGTTCCACTAGTAGTGGCATACATGACACTAATGGATTTAGATGCATTGGTATAAAAGGAGGCATTAGTATCATGATCATCATGTGTAGCAAAAGATGCACTAGTAGAAGGATTGGCATTAGAAGAAAAAGAAGCACTAGTGGCATGATTACCATTAGTGGAAAATGGTGTACTAGTGGAGTTATTGAGAAGGATGGGTCTTAGAAAAGGACCACTAGATGTTGAAATGGCCATGTTAATAGATATACTTGGCATGGAGGTTGAATAAATCAAAAAATAATAGGTCATAGTATGAGAAGGATTCAAAAAATAAGGGAGAGGTTGATAAGCAAAGAAGGTATCACCCCCAAATATATGAGAGATTGTGGGGGAATATGAATAGGGTTCTTCTATTTGACTACTTTTCATGAGATTGTAAATAGTTGAAGGGACTTTTCCCTATGTTGAGAAAACTCAATACTGAAGAAAAGAATTTTAGGCATGTGCATTAATTACAACTAATATTCTAAGGATAAAAGAGGGTTATTAACTAAATATGAATAAGGAGTCCCATATTTATTATTGCGAGTGGCCATATGCATATTGCTTTCATCTAAAATGGGAATAACAAGCTATTTTTGGGGAAGCCTATTAGTATTACTAAATATCATCATATTTATTGAGTGCAACTATGTGTTATCCTTAAACAAGAATTTAATGATGAAATAAGGGATATAAAGTAGATGATGCAAAGACAAAATCAGAAAATAGGACATAGAGTCGAACTGGTTGATTGTGTTCTATAAACCAAGGAAGAGAATAGAAATATAAGGATATATAATCATGCAAATTAACTATAAATTACAGTCAAAAATGATAAAATAGTCTAATAAGGATACATGGTCATGTAGGTAAATTATGTATTTTAAGTAGGAAGGTTTAACAGACTATAAGAGACTATATCAACCAAGATAATAATGTTCTAAACCAAGGAAAATTTTGCAAGATAATTTAAATCAATAATAAAATAAAGAACATAAACACTTGGATCAATGTGATTGATCCAATTATAACATATCATAAGCATTGCACCAATGCTATCCAATGTAAGTTTTACAATACAACACATAATAATCAAAGAGTAACAAGTAACTAAAAAGTAAATGCTAACTAGTTGGTCATCCTAAAGGTTATTAAGTTTTAATAAAGTTTGATTTTAATTTGATAGGTAAGTTGGTTGAAATAAAGAACTAGAAAGTAATCTAATGTTGGTTTTAGGGCTAAAAGGTATTTGTATTGGTGACAGTACTAACTTGGTATTGGGGCATACCCCCTCATTTCACAATCCCACAGTGATAAGTGTGTTGGGTGCTTTTCCAATATATACCGTCAACCACATGTTTATAGTTGGTAAAAAAACCAAGTTGGATTCCCTTTTGGTGATGGAATCCAAGTAGGTAGACCTTGAGAAGATCAATTTTTAATGCTTATCGAATGTAATGTGATTTGGTAGTGAGTGCAAAAGAGTAAAATAGTGTAACTAAAATGTTAATTTGGAAAACCACCTATTTAAGCTATGTGAATTACTCTAAGAATAAAAATAACTAAAAGGAAATGTTAATTAATTACTATCAAATAAATTTTAATTCCTTGATTGATAATAATACAAATTTGGTTTAGGTGACACTATATTCAAACATTGTAGAATAAAGTCAACTAGCTCACTACTATTCTACAAAAATAAGGTATTTAAGAACAAAATTGAACTAGTTGGCAATGTTTCTTAGACAAAATATAGACTATAGAACTTATTTCACTCAATTGACCTAATTATATATAGGGTTAAATTTTTACAGACTATAAACTTGTAAAAAATAGTATTAAAGGAAGATTTGAAATGACAGAGAGAAAAGAAAGGAACCTTGGTGGGATTAAAGATGTTTTAGCTGTAAAATTTGTATGTTATGATGCTCAAATGTTGCTTTCAAATTATTCCAAATAATTCAACTATTTTGACCAAGTTTGTATAAGCTTGTTGATGAAAAAAAGATAATGAATAAATTTGACCTCTTCAACTTTATTTATTGACTTGTATGTTGATAAAAGAAAATAGAAGCTATAGTCGACTAGTTCGACTATGTATGCTAATTTTGAATTGAATAATAATACTATGTCAAACTACTCAATCTACTAACCTATAATTTTCAATGTCTTACACCAATAGAATAAAGTCATTTTGAAGTGAATGTGTGTTAAACCTATGCACAAAAAAGTAGAACTATACCCATTGGTTTGATATAGTACTACAAATATAGCAAAATATAATATGATGATAAAAATTATGGCATGAAAGAAAAATTTTAATGTTTAGATTCACATAAGTTCACCAAAATATATGAAAATGGAAATTCAACTAATCTATCAATTAATCCTAGCTTGGAGAAGATAAATCCTACTTACACTTTAATTATTGATATATTAGATAATCAAGGTCATGATGAACATGTATTCACTGACCTAGGCAATGGATCTCTTACCACAATAATATCACTATGGAGGGTTAAAAATCCTATAGTGAAATAAAACTATTCAATAACCCTAAATAGTTCCTATGTTTCAATATTCATAGAGGTAAATAACAAGTAAAATCTAATTTAGTTCTCACCAAAGATTGTGGTACAAAGTGGGGGTAATATATATAAAATTAAACATGAATAGAAGATATATAATCATGTCAATGTATACAAAATCCTAATGCATGAGAGAGAAGTATAAATGCAAATCTATCTACTCTTACAAAGGAAGAACAAAGTTAAAAATACTTACCTTTAAATATGAACCCATTGAGCCTCAATCTCTCCCTTGGCCAAGGTGCTTCACAAGAATTTATTTTGGTATGTAAGTGTGACAAGGACTCTTGGATACACAACCTATCTATACATCCAAAATACTTATCCATAAGACAAGATCCATGTCTCCAAATAAATTGTTGAAACCCTAAGCTATGCTCCTCAAGTAAAATAGTGGATAAGTAGATGCATAATATATAACTCTTCTTATTCTCTTTCTTAATAAATTATGAAATGATTGTGTATATATAGTTGAACCTAATCCTAAACCTTTCCAAAAGTTTACTCAATAGGGTCATTATAATATATTGTATATATTTATTGATAAAAACAAATTATGTCTTGGTCTAGGTCAGCCAAGGGTTGACCTAGACCCTAAATGAATTTTATCAATTAGAGTATAGGATTGATGGGGCTGACATTGTATTATAAGCTATTGGAAAGGGTTTTAGGATAGGGAAGGGATAATGAAGGTATAAAATGTCTATAGGAGGGTTCAAAAGGAGAAGCAAATCTTAGGGGAGTGTTCTTAGGATATGGTTGTGTAGGTAAAAAGTTGTAGTATAGGGGAAACTATCCTACTTAGCACCAATGGTCTACCCACCCCTTTCTTAGTGTACCCCTTAAGGCATGCACTCAAAGAGATTGAAATTAAATAGGTTCTTGTAAGAGATAAATCATTAGTAATTGATAAATTTTGAAAATATTATGTGTATAAAGTGTCTATAGTGCACATATTGATAAAATGGAAATCTAATTGTTTGCAAAAAAAATTCTCTTAGAAAAATTATAAATTAGAATTTTGTTCTAAAATATGAAAACCTAAGGTAACTAGGGTTTAGAGATCAAAAATTAGGTTCACCAAATGTGTAACACTAAATATCTATATTTTGGGTATTTAGGGTTAAGAATATAAAAATGAATAAGTAAAAAGGTGATAAATAGATCTATAATATGCCAATTATTTGCAAAACTCAAATAGAACATATATTTAATTTATTATGTTTAGATATGATAAAAATGGAAAGTAAAACTATGCTAGATATGCAAATAAAAAATAAATAAGACACTTAGATGGTTTTGATGTTAATACATATCTATAATTGAAACATGCAGGAAGTATATTAGAATAATATTTTAGAATAGTGGCCAAATTTTGGATTTTGTGCCTCTATAGCATTGGACACTTGCATCAGTCTTGGATAGTTGTGTCAATGCTAGTGTATAAGTTAGATGTAGGTGTCCCATATATAATACCTTATACAATAGGCTGCAACCACCTATATTCTTTTGGATTTCTCACTTCCTTTGCTCTAGTGCATTTATATTTAGATCATGGATTATCACTCTTTGTGAAATAAAATAACTTGATTTCTTCCTCATAGTGGTTGTGGTAAAAGTGGATTAATGGGTACATGGTGTTTATATACCCCAAATTCCCCTCTATAAATGAGTTTTAATTAAATAGCCGATACTTTGAAGAGGGTCTCAAAATTATGCAATTCTCTCCTATGTGTTGGATTGTGTGTGAATCATGCAATATGAGGAAAGTAAGTACAATAGTGACTTAGATTTTAACTCTAAAAAATATAGCTCTTGGAATAATACTTCAATAATTCAGACCTATGTATGTGTTGTCCTTATGAATGATATGGAAATAGGAGAAAATAGTGAAGCTTTACTCGCTTGATTGTTTAATTAAATGTATTTTATAAATTACCTAGTGAGTAGGTAAGAAAGTTTTTAGTGATTAATGAATTAGGGTTGATATTATATTCATACCAATCCCTTTTGAGAATAAATCACATTAAATCACTTAATTTGACCATTAGGAGACATTTAATTTTCAAATTAGATGACTTTAGGGTAGTAGACACTTGTATCAGGGTAAGACACCTACATCAACTTAGGTGTTTATCCTAGAAGTGTTTAGGGATTAAAAAATAGGTATATGCTCAAAACATAAAAAGTCATAAGATAAATAAATTTTAATAATTCAAGTAAAGATATAATTCTTAGGTCATCAACATAATATTGATGAAACTAGGAGATAGATAAAGGGGCACAAGAGAACATATGTGAGACTTGCAAAAGCAAGAGAGCTATAGAATTGAGAGGAATAACCAAGGTTTGAGTTTTCCAAGTGTAAAATATTAAGGTGCTATATAATTTATAAATAGTGTCTACATAACTCAAATTTTATATTATTTTATTCTCTAAATTATATGCTCATGTATCTCTTCCTACAATTATTTTTAAAGGTATCCCAAGAAATATCCTTTGAGTCATAACCATTGAGAGAACTTAAGTTATTCCACAATAAGGAAACATTACCCACCAAGTGGTATACTTCTATATTATCTTTGATTATAACCCATATTATATATAGCTAACTATTTATGCATGTTTACTAATAATTCCTCTATAACTTATCATGATTCCCCACTAGAATAGGTAGGATGTGGGAGTTTATTAAGATCCTTAATGACAAGGTCCAACACATAATGTTTTCCTGGGTTATAACCCCTTTTCTCATCCCTTTGTTCCTCCTCATGTTCACTTCCTTTTTAAAGGTTTTAAAAATGCACCAACCTTTGGCCATATGCTTCCATCTGGACTTAGAAGTTATTAAGTACAACCAAAATGTCACCCAAGATAACATTATGACCAACTTGGACATTTTTTGAATTATCATTAGTATTATTATTAGAATTATCATGATTGCTACCATTGTCATTTCTAGCATCATTACCATCATGACAATTTAAACAATGGTTTTCAACACCATTTTTATAATAATTTATATTTATTATGTTGCCTCATGTTCTCACCATCCTAAGAAATACCATAATAATTTTATCCCAATGGTTTCCTAGAGTTACATGGAGTAAAACTAGGTTATGATACCACTATCACAAACCCTAAATATCATCCTACAAATTATTCAAATTTTTAAAGTTATGATTTTGAATTATAAAAAAAGTCATGGTACATGTCTAGTTAATACCATCACTTTATTAAAAATATGTAACTGATTGTAATAACCATATCATGATAACTAGGTGAATGTTCATCTACTTATAATTTAAGTGATTAAAACTTGTTGTAAAATTAACCCTATACTTATACTTTTCTATCCCTAATTAATCACTTTACTCATATAATACTTATCCATTTTCACTAAATCAAAAGAAGAAATAGATAAATCATGAATAAAATAGATTTATCCACCAACTACTTAGTGTGTGTGTGTGTGTGTGTGTGTGTGTGTGTGTGTGTGTGTGTGTGTGTGTGTGTGTGTGTGTGTGTGTGTGTGTGTGTGTATAAAATTGAGTTTTTTCACCACTTAGTTTATAAATAGGTATCATGTTCTTTAAAAACCATGGTTTTAAAACACATACTTTCAGTGAGAGGTCAAGATTATCTAAATTTTTAGTCAATTAACCATAGATTGTCTTATTTATAAAATAATTAATAGAGATCCATTAATTAAAAATGATATGATATTGATGTAATAAAAATTTAAAATAATATTCATATTTCCAAACCAAAATTATTCATATAAATTTTGACCCTTAATAACCTTTAATAATAAAATTTATTTTAATGGATTAAGATCATAAACTCAACCTTCCATTCAAGTTAATCATAGAATGCATTGTTTATTACCATTAATTTCCAATCGCACTAGACTATGAGACATAATTTGGTTTATATTTCAAGCTTATAAGAAAATCATCTTAAGAAATGTCGGGGTTTTACCTAGCTCAACAATTTCCTTAAACCTTAACTTATAGTAAAACTAGCACCACCCTAACTTATTGAAACAATTAAATTAGTTTAGTTATTCATTCATTTATTAATATAAACACTAATAATTCATACGTATTATTATTTATTTACATATTATATAACTTGATGTATAAATTAGGAACAAGTCAACCATATGTTTACATTCAATAGACTAGAATACTTTGCTTTACTTTTTGACCATATTGGGTACTTCATAACCCTTAGTATGTTAATATCTCATAGTGACATAAAATCATCCATACATGAGTTATAATTATCATAAACTATCTTATATATTTTACACAATTTTAATTAGTCATTTGATATTAATTATTTTTCTTAATCATAATCATTTACTAGAAATAAATCGAGTGACAATGAAATAAATAAATAGTTTACTGATTTATTTTACCTTTAGATTAGTTCCTAAGAATCAATAAAACTCAAAAAAACATAATAAATAATGACTAAATTTCATATTTTTTCTTTGGATCAATAATATATTACCTATATCTAAACCCTTTATTTTAAACTACAACTAAATTTAATCAAAATTAATACCAATAACTCAAACATCTAATACTTATATATGCTTTACCAATCATTCATTTAGGATTTATGATACTAATTATCTCTTATGCAAAAATTATTTATGAAAGATTCAAATAACACATATAACCACAATAAAACTTCCATTACCAAACTATTTATGATAACATTTATAATACCTATATAGCTACATGAATTATATTTAAAAATAACTATAATACAAAATGTATTCATCATTGAACCTGCACAATCCTTTACTCCATTAATTGTTTATCTAAAATCAATTTGGGTTTACTAAAGTGTTAAACCAAAATATTTATGGTTTTACTTCACCCTTAAATGTAAAAATTATCATTATAACATATAAACATATTCATAAGCTAAAACAATTGTGAACTCAATGTTACATATAATCACCAATAAAATTCCTTATCTCCAATAAGAATGTTATATTATAAATAAGTAAAGCATGATCCATCCTTAGGATTATGTGACCTTAATTATAAAATATCCACATGTATATCAAAAAAATATAATAATATTTTATTAGCACAAGTTTAAAATAGAAAATCAACATGAACACACTCAATCCACATTTACTCTTGTAAGAAAACAATAACATAACTAATTGTTAAGGTAAGACAACCAAAATACCAAGAAAACATTTGAAAAATAATGATAAAATTTAAAATATTCCAACAATTTTATCAAATATGATTTCAAAAAAATAACTATCTTCATACGTTCATTTGCATATGACCTTGAAATAGAAACTCAATGCACAATTAAAAATTGTTGGCAATTTGTCTTTCCAAGGCTAAATACTAACCCATACCACTAAAAAAATTTCATTGACCACCATAATATTAATTAAATTTTAAAATCAAGGGAGCATGTCTCAATTTCATGTCAACTAGTGTCAAGTATCATCATGTTATTTGAGAATGTTTGGAGGTCTTTGATAAAGAATTCAATTGTTTTTTTAGATCTCAAGTGCAATAATAAAGATGGTCAGAGGTGGTAGATGATAAATTACTTTGAGTTTATTTTATATATTCAGTATATTCAAGGTATTTTTATATCTATAATCATTTAAATGTGTTTTTAAGATATTTAGGTATATTTAAAACCTTTTACAAGCTATAAAGTACTCTCTATGACATTCATTGACAAATCCCTTTTGAGGAGTTATGTGTATTTTTCCTAAAAGAGAGGTTTTTGGACTTTAAATGCTAAATATGGAGTCAAAAATCCAAAAAATCATTTATATTATATTTAAACACCTTAATATTCATGACTTTATTTTAATTCAAATATGTCATACTTTGAAGTTATCACTCACGCAAGTTAAAGTGTAGTTTTAACCCTCAAAAGTTCCCATATGCCAAATTTGCTCCAATTTTCATGTAAAAAAATTAATTATTGTTATAATATACTTAATTACTTGTAATCATCCTTTTTATACCCTAAATTGGTATTTTAAATCTTGAAGTTTGGAGAAAAGGTAAGAAAATGGTCATTTTCATGTATTTTCATGCAAGAGTACGAAATTGTGTGGCCTTTTTCATACAACAGAGGCCAATAGAATTAATATGGATATATGATATGTGTTTAAAAGTATTTTCATGAAAAAAATTATTCCATACAATCTCAAACTAGTTCTTTCCATCGATTTGGATTCTTTGCACATCAAGAGAGCCCATCAAGTTTGTAGATGGTACAGCCATGAGAGAGAATTTCAAGATCTAGAATTTTGAGTAGAGGAAGAGATCTAAGATATATTACATATTTTTAAATTGGTTCTCAATTTTGTTCTCTCTCTTTCATTAACCATGCTTTATAAGCTAAGGCATTCATTATGCCTTCTTCATCCAAGCAGGCAATCAATTTTCTATGATTTCTCCTCATTTGGGCGTCATGATAGAAAAATGAAAGTTTTTGGATCTTATTAGGAGTATTATATACCATAAAATTATATTATTCAGATTTTTCCCAAAGTTTTTAGGTCATATGTATCTAAAAAAGACAAATTAATTCAAATTTTGTAGTTTGTAGGCAGTTGGAGAGATTGTACAGTTCAAAGGATGATCCATGGTTATTAAGATTCATCATGATAATGTTTATAGGTCTATTTCATGTTCATGTGTTCCTCTTTAAATTTTTTTAAATTTTTCATCAAGGTACCATATAAAATAAGCCAACAATCATCCTTAAACCTTCTCACAGTCATAATTTATTAGATATTAAGGAAAGTTAACATTATTTAAGTTATTTTATGACTCATAGGTTTCCAATTTAGGAAATTTATGATTGTCAAAGTCCTATAAAAGGTATATTTTGTTAAGGCATATGCATATTATCCCCTAAAATTTTTCATGGGATGTATTAATAGTGGGTTCATCTTATATTCACCTCGATTATGTTTCATACCTTAACACAGTCTTTACACTACCATTCATCATTATACAAGCTTATTATTCCATGACTTTCTCATTTTCCATGATCCATTTCCATAATATCACATTCCATCCACTTCCACCTCAATAAAATGATGTCAAAAAATATTTGATATTATTGGAAGCATAATTATCTTGCAAATGTTGTATACAAACATTAATACACTACTAAAACATGGAATAATCTCTAATTATAGCCAAGTCAAACTTAGTCAAGATGTAATTCAGGAAGATATTGTATTGAGAAGAATAGAGAACATGAATATATCAAATGAATAAGGTTTAACTATATCTCTCAATTTATTAAAGTGAATGAGAGGCTCATCAACACTATTTTTTGACCTTTTCAAGGTCTAATCCTAAATTTATATGTATAAAAGAGCCCCAAATAGTCACATAAAGGTATGATACATAGTCATTATGAGGGAATGATTATGGCATAGATGCATGAGTGAGAGTTATCAAAGAGTTAAGAGTTATTGGTCCTTGTTTATGAATTCATTAATGTATCAACCCAATGAGTTATCCATAAAATTGTAGTCAGTGTCTTAAAAGATGCCTACATGATACAAGTAAGTAATTATAAGCAACAAATACCTTATCAGTCTTAAGATCTAACTGAGTTCTTAAAGGTTGGTTGAGCTACCCAAATGCATGGTGGTTAGGATTTTGATAACATTAATTATTTAACTAAAATAAAATACAAGTTCAAGGTATTTTATAGCTCATTAAACACTTCAAAATATCACCTACAATCATCTCTTCAAGTATACTCATTGCTCAGCCAAAAGGTGGATAGAGTAGTGATTAAAGACTTTGAAGGTAAGTGTAGTGTTAAATGAGCTTGTGACCTTAATTGATATCATTTAATGAATTTATTACAAGTTTATATGCATGATGGTTACCTCCTCAAGATCTCTAAGCATCCAATCTTACACACAGTCTGTACAACCAACAAATTAATCTCCACCTATAGCCATGCTAGCAAGAGGTGAGATTAAATATTTAAAAAAGGAGATATATGGATGTTTAAAGGGAAAATTTAGCTAGTGAAGGAGTTCAATAAAGTGTAAGATCATTTTAGTGACCTTGGAGGTCTATTTATATCAAGGTTGAGACCTATAAATTATTCATAATCCATACAAGGTCCTAAGTTTCATACATAATCAAGCTTATAATGAACAAAATCCTATGTTAAAAAGGTTGGAATGGTGAGTATGGATAGAAAAATATTATAAAGTGATGATAATTAAACTAAGATCAAAGGTATACCATCATTCAGAATCAAACTCATATTAGAACCTATGTTCGTATGAAACTCCACCTAAAATAGGTTGAATAGATCTTGAAGAATATCAGACTTTGATCAAATGTGTGGACTATAAATAAGGAATTGTTACATATTTAAGTTCAATGAGGTCTATTCCTATGTTTTAGAGTTACTTTAGATAATAAATAATTACAATTCATCAAGTCCAAATTGCAAAATAGCAGGCATTTACTTCATCAAATATCATCTACAGTCATCACAAGACATAGTCAACTACCTCTCCAAGGTTTGTTCAAAAGAATTAGGAGATATAGTTATATTATTGGAAATATCTGAGCCATTAAATTTTTAATCAATTTTATGGGTGAGATAACAATTTCCTAAGCTCAATGATAAAATCAAGTAGACATCTACAGCCAACTCAGAGGTAATGTGTAGCTAAGAAAGACAAGAAACTTAGTTTTGACTAAAGGAGGAAGGTGAAATTGTGGTGTTTAAAAAACATGGTTTTTGTGAGGAAATGATCAAGGTTAATAATAAATTTCAAACCTTTAAAACATTAAAAATTATTTTAGATTTTATCAACCTAAATCATGACAATCACCATCACTTAAAGATAACCTATAGGTTCTAAATATTGTACTATGTATAAGGTGTAAGAAATAGACTAATAGTGTTAGAAAGGACATTTGAGAGATGGTTAAAACCTATATAATACCTAAATAATATATAAATTACTTTCAAGAGATTAATAATCATGTGAATTCCCAAAAATAAAGAACATAGTTAGAGGTAAACTACAGTCTCTTATTCTCAAAGAATCCTTATTTACAATGAATGAAGGACTATTGGTAGGTTAATAAAATGGTTTTATTGATGATGATGACATAAATTTATTAATACATATAGATCAATTATAAACCTTTTTATAATCATGAATAGGTTAGAACATATATGGTGTAGCTAAAAAACCAGTAAAATTGCAAACACAGTCAACGCCTAATAAACAATTTCTAGAGATTTTGAGGTTTTTATAGCATATACATGTGGTTTTAAGCTCTCTAATTTGGTAAAAATGATATAAATTACTATATATATATTATTAATCCATTTTAAATTTCATACAAATGGTGGAAGTGGTCACTATTTTGTCACAAACCATGTAAAGTCAGTTAAGTAGTCATGGTGAGACTAGGTGCTCAAATTAAAGGTCTAATGAGAGAAAGATAGAGGTTTAAAATTATTGAAAGGTTTTTAAGAAAATATATATTATATTAAATGTCATAATATAATATTTTAGGTATTAATATTCATATTTTCAAGTTAAATGACCTTGATGGCAAGCATATGTAAATAAGTCTGTGTACTGTGTTAGTAATGATGGTATCCATTTGGGTTGAGAGATGATTCAAGACATTAGATAAATATTGGAAGATAAATGAAGGATTATAATGAAATTTAAACATATAATTAATAATAAATCTTAATATAATTATATAAAAGTCACCAAATTTAGTCACTAAGGGTTAAATAGGCTCAAATTCTAAGAAACCCTAAGGTAGAGAGATAAGGAGTTATGGGAAGTTTGAGAATTTAAAGATGAAACAAAGGTTTAGATAAGTTATGAATGAATTTAAAATTATTTATCCCCCAAAACATCATACTATAAGTCACTCAAACATTCAACACTTAGATTTGGCCAATTAGGCCTAGAAACTAGTTTTAGGCCTATAAGACCTATATCACCTTTATGCACTTGCAGACTCTATCAAGAAAAATTGACTTCATGAGGATATGTAAAGGGATGTTTTATGTCCCATGATTTTTTTCAATATAATATAAATATAATGGAAATTTTTGTTTCAATCTAAAGAGCAAATTCAAACTACATAGTCCAAACACTCAGTTTGAGCTTCCTATTCAAGAGCTCATTTTGTCACCATAGGAAGAGTTTGAAAAAATTATATTAGAGTGATTTAAATACCCATATTTACCTAAAATAAATGAATTATTGAGGTTCTTTATGACCTTAGGCTTATTAACCATCACTAAGACTATAAGTAGGTCCATAATGCATTCAGAACCCTACAAGCAAACTTCTCTACTTATGTATCTTTGCACACCTTTTGCATGGGAACCCAAGATTATAAGGAAATTTGAAATGGTTTATGGAATATATATACATGTAAATAAGTTAAATTTTGGATTTATTTACTTTATGAACCATCATTAAGAAGTTTCACGTCCAAAACCCTCCTGAATACTCCTACAGACTAGTTTTGAGAAAAGTGAAATTTATTGCATCCAAACACCATGAATCATCATATAAAATCTTAAAACATGGATTAAAATAAATAGGGTCCTTGAAAGATTATTTTTATGTATGTAACTATATAGACCTATCATAAAATATGGGTATTTAAAGAAAAAGGACAAAAAGAGAGGTATAAGATAGTTTAAAATGATTCAAATCATCAGAGATTCTTGTTTGGCACTTGTTATACATAATAAAATAATTATATTATTAAAAAAATGAATATAAATGTCTCTGTGAACTTATTCTAATCAACCAGTCTATAGATGTGGATGACAAGGTAACCTAGTTAACTAGTTTGACCACTTTGTAAGTGTTGCTTCCCCAAGTAGACCCATTTAATGATGTGAGGAACTGATTAATATCTCAAAATAACCATATTTTAATGTTTATAAAGATTAATTTAGGTTATTATGGCCATCAAGTGCAAGTAATTAGGCTATTAAGCTTATATGGCCTAATAGACCTACTTGGTCAATCAACTAAAGTTGAGAATGGCATAAAAGGGATGATGGATGATTTAACATGGATTTATCATACTTAATAACTGAGACTAGAGTGTAAATACATGGTATAACTTATATTTAAGTGGATTTTACATGTACAACTAGACCTAGGTGGCAATCAATGCAAAAGAGGGCTAAAGAATGAGTTAATTGATCCTTGACTAACAATCAATACATGTTATAATTATTAATGAAAAGAGTTTATATTGACTTAATTCATATGATAAAAGGAAGGATAAGTAGCTATATTATAATGATGTCCCACCACCTTTTTTTGAACACCAAATAGATCATGCAAGACACCAAAAAAGAGGAGATTCTTAGATGACTACTTATAACTAGTTGTAAATGAGTTGTACTTGAGTTAATGATTGTATGACCTCTTATTCTCTCTTATACAACATTTTGTTTTCTTATTTTCTTATCATGTTCTATATTCCAGATTTTAGGCCTTATTTCAAGATCCCTCTCTTGGACATGAGGAACTCTACCAAGATTGAACTTTGTAACCTCTTTAACCAATAAAATGGACTATTACAGCTTCTCTATGATTGATTTCTAGTGCTTATATGCTTGTTTATATGTGTGCAAGTGGTATTAATATTCCCTTAGCATGTCCTTACCACATCCATCTACTAATGATTTATATTTTGTAGGTTATATGAAGTGTCAAAGGTTGGTGGTCAAATTTGTAGTGTAATAAGGTTGAAGGTGCCTCAAATCAGACCTCTCTCTGTTTACCTCCAAGATATAGTCATTTATCAAGACATTCATCTAAAAAATTGTTGCAAAAGAAGCCTTAGAGATATTATTTTAGTCCATTTATTATTTATTAGTGTTTTTAAAGTATAAAATTGATTGGATGAATTAGTAATATAGGTGCAACACCATCCTTAGAATAGAATTTCCCTTTCAATTATATTTCTAATGGCAAGGAAATTTCTTATATTTTTACATAGAATAATTATATCACATAGAATAATCAAAGATAATATATCCCACAACAATAATTAATAGTATATCAGAATAATGAATAATATAATAGAGCCACTTTGAGGGGGAAAGCTTCATAATAATGCAATAACATAATAATACCTAATATGATGATCAAATACTAACCACTACCTCCTATATATAGTCTACTTATCCATGTTTATTTTATAGGCTAACCTAACTAAGAACATAGATAAATGTAACAAGAATATAAAAGAGGTATATAAGCCACAAGTCAACCATAGATATCCCTAGACATGCCAAAAGTTAAGGGTAAAACATGCCTCTCCCCTTTAAAATAACATTGTCCTCAACATTGAATTAAATCTAGATGTTGTTTCACAAAGGATTCATCCTCCTAGGTGGAATATCCACATGGAAAATTCTTCCATTTTATTAGGTAATCCTCAACCACTCTAAACTACAGTTGTTTAGTGTGTATTTGAAGGATTGCCTCAAGATCAAGATAACTCAACCTTACTCATCCAATTCTAGTAACTTAGTTTGAATAACAACTCTATGTCTAATGAATTTCTTCAAACGTGATACATGAAATAATGGATGCATGTGAGTGGATGAAGGAAACTCTAACTTGTAGGCCACAATACCAATTTTATACAAGATTTGATAGGACCCATAATAATTAGGGGATAGTTTTTTATCCTTTTTTTTTCCTTGAAAGACATATGCTTATATGGATGAATTCAAACAAATAACCAATAAAGAATATCAAATTCCCTCTCACTCCTATGTTTATTTGGCTATTGTTTCATGAGATTCTAGGCCATGGCTAAATTTTCATATCAACTTGCAAGGACCTCCTATTGATGGTGAATATGTTCCTCAAATATATGAACCTTAGGATCTACCTTCAAGTTTGAGGTGATGGATGGAGGTTAGTATCCATAAAAGGTTATAAAGGGAGACATTTTGGAATAACTATTGATATAAGTATTATGCCACCATTCAATAAGTGGCAACCAATTAACCCATTTATAATGTTTATCAGAAATAAAATAATGGAGATATCCTTTCAAAAATTTATTGACTACCTTAGTTTTTCCATGTGATTAAGGATGATAGGATGGACTATGAACCAACTAGGTTCCCAAACATGCAAATAATTTAGTTAAAAAATTACTAGTGAAAATGGGATCTCTATCACTAATAATGATCAATGGAGTTCCATGTAGTTTTTGAACTATATTGAGAAAAGTGGAAGATATTGTATTAACAATAAAGGGATGGGATAAAGAACAAAAATGATCATACTTAATGAGATGATCCACAAAAACCATGATAACATTTTCACCATTAGATCTTGGTAACATATAATGAAATCCATATATACCTCTTCTTAACATTAGCGAGGGATGGATAAAAGATAGAAAGGTCTTGGGTTTTTGATGGTTTCACCTTTATTTTGTTAATAGATCATACATTCATCCACATATTTATGGACATCCCCCTTGATTCCTTCCCTAAAAAAAATATTTCTTGGTTCTATGATAGGTTTTCAAAAATCCTTAATGACCCTTAAGTGGAGTTGCATGAAGTTCCTAAAGGATTTTTTGTTTGAGAAGAGAATTATTACATAGTTATAATCTATCTTTATACCATAATGCATTACCCTTCCATATGAATTTTTCAAATATGCCCAAACCTTTCTAAAGATTCAAAATCAAATCAGGGGTAGAATCATAATTTTTCCATTCTAATTTTGCTTCTTCTAGAGAATCTAGTTACCAAATGGTCGTGGCACATAGCAATGCCTCAAATAATTCATTCCTCCTAGATAGTGCATCTGCCACCACAATTTACTTGCCTTTCTTATATACTATTTAAAAATCATAGCTTAACATCTTAGTTACCCAATTATATTTTTATTTTGATGACAATT
The DNA here is from genome assembly GCA_037957365.1 of Torreya grandis. NCBI lineage: Eukaryota > Viridiplantae > Streptophyta > Pinopsida > Cupressales > Taxaceae > Torreya > Torreya grandis. The sequence continues at coordinate 1,027,236 of JARHVA010002974.1, forward strand.
GTTGTTTCAAAAAATATTTGAGACTATCATGATTAGTCTTTGCATAAAAGTGATGATGCATCAAATAAGGTTGCCATTATTTGACTGCATGTAGAATTCCCATCATTTCCTTCTCATATATGGACTTGAGCTGATTTTTACCCTTCAATTGGAAAATGTAAAAGGAAATTGGTCTATCTTCTTGCATGATCATATCACCCATACCATATCCAAAAGAATCACATTTAACCATAAAAGTCTTAAAAAAATTAGGAGTGGCCAACATTAGAGTGGTACACATAGCTAGTTTCAATTCTTCAAATGCCTTGGTATCTATATAAGTCCACTAGAAGGATTATTTATTCAATAAAGAGGTGAGTGGGGATGAAATTTTACAATAATTTTTGACAAACTTGTGATAGTAACAAGTTATCCCCAAGTATCCCCTTAGTTACTTTAGTGTCTTATGAACCAACTAGTCCACTACTACTTGGATTTTTTATGATCCACTTGCACTCCTTTATGTGAAACCATATGACCTAAATACTCAACCTCATGAGCTCCAAAAGTACATTTAGAATGTTTGAAATATAATTGATGTTGTTTTATAATTGAGAGTACCTATTTCACATGCTATAAATGGTCTTCCAAATTTTTAATATAAATGATGATATCATCAAAAAACACCAAAACAAATTTCCTCAAAAATTTCCTAAAGGTAGATGGTGAATTTTTTCCACCAAAAGGCATAACCATAAACTCATAATGTCCCTAATGAGTTATGAAAGTTTTTTGGGTATGTCTTCATCATGGATCCAAATATGATGACACCCAAAACATAAATCTAACTTGGTAAAATAAAGATCACCAATAAATTCATATATTAAATTATCAATGATATGAATAGGAAACTTGTCTTTGATAGTGTACTTTTTGAGCTCTCTATAGTTGGGGTACATCTTCAAAGTGTCATCTTTATTTCTCACCATGACAATTGGTGAATAATATTCACTTTAGCTAATGTGAATGATTCTTGCATCCAACATCTCCTATATGATCTTTTTAATTTCACTTTTCTAGGTATAGGGATACCTATATGGCCTAATGTTGGGTGGTGTACTACTAGGAATAAGTTTGATGGCATGATCATGTGTACATATAGGTGTAAGTCCTTTTGGCATGTCACCAAAAACAATGTAATGGGTTTAAATCACTTGTTTTAGATTAGGTTGTAGATGGTTGAGTTGGTTAGACTTCAATGGAAAAAAATCAAGCCATAAATCCTTCAACATCATTTCAAAGAATCTTGGTCATTTGATGGGAGCTAACATGTTGTGGATATTTATCCCTTAATCCCCTTAACTAAAACTTACTTCCCTCAAAATGAAAGTGCATGAATAATTCCTATAAATTCATTTGAATAGTGCCCAAAGTGATAAGCCACTGTACTTCCAAAATACTTTCATCTCCACTCATGGGATTAGCAAACATAGAAGAATATAATAGGTAGTCTCTCATGGCCAACTTAATACTATGTAATTTTCCTAAATAGTTGACATCACCACCATCTGTAATCATGACTTATAATTCTTAAGTGGGATAAATAAAATAGTTCAAATTAGAAACCAACTTACTATTGATGAAGTTTTGTGTACTCCTAGAATCAATAAAAATAGTGACCTTTTTATTTCTTAAGTAAACCCACCACTTTAAGAGTTTGTGGAGTACTGATACCTGAAAGGGCATGATAATTAATAGTAGGCTGAGAGTCTTCAAATTCCTCCTTAGGTCCTTCTACACCCTTACTAATTACCTCCTCATCATATACATCCTCATCGACACCTTCAACGTAAAATAAATTCTTTTTAGCATAGGGATGTCCTTTGCTCCATTTTATATCACACCCATAACACAACCCTTGGATCTCTTCTCCTCAATTTTTTGAGGTATCAATCTAGTGGTTTGAGGAAATGATGGTGTTAGCAAGGTGCAATCATGATCAGTAGTGAAAGTTTTCTATTTAACCTTCTATTTTTCTTCTACCATGTATGCCCTTGTAATATCTTTTGATACAGATGATGGATTAAACATCCAAACCTCCAATTGGATGTTATATTTGAGTCCACCTTAAAAAAAATTAGTCAAATTTGTCTCAATGATGTCTTCCACCCATAAGGAAAGATTCTAAAATTGATGAATATAATCCTACATAATTCTTATTCGACATAGTTTAGCTAAATGGTTGAAGTAGTTCTAAGATAAATTATTAAAATAATGAGCCAATAACTCATCAATGAGAATATACCATGTAATAGGAGCACCATTATTTTTATTTTTATCACACAACTAGTAATACCAAATAAGTTACACAAGTTCTAGATACTAATGCCACTATCACCTTTTAAGAACTAAGAGTTTGCTACAGATCAAATAAATTCTAGATTTGGGTAATCCAATTGAGAGGATCCTTACCATCAAACTTATGCATGTCCACTTTTAGAAAAATCAATTTTAGACTAGGATTGAAGTTGTTAGTGTTGAAAGGAGGATGACCTGAATGATGAGGTAGAGAGTTATTTGTCTGTAACTGAGATGAAATGGTAGCCAATTACGTAGTGATCTAAATCAATTTAGTGTGAAACCCATTAATCTCTCTACATATCCTTAAAACATCAATTTTAACTATATAAAAGTCATCCTACCACACCAAGCCCTTTATATCAGCCTAAAGTTGATAAATCATTAGATCTAAAGTTGCAGGTTCCATGTCATCACTAGGAGTCTTAGGAGTTTATTTCCCCCTTTTTTTCCTTGAGTAGTAGGACCTACCTTGCACAAACCCTAGGAGGGTTTTTGCCCCAAAACATGTGTACCAATATATGTTACTATTGTGATCACCTTGCCAAGATGAATCTAATGACTAATTTTGCACACTAGGGTGAAACATTCTACTACAAAAATTTATACCAATCAAAATATACCATTGTTATTGTCTCATTGAGACAAATCCAATGACTAAAAATGTGCAAAGGGAGAAATTTTCTAGACTTTTTTTAGTATTTTTTTAAAAAATCATTTCAAATAATATTAAGTTAAAAGAAAAAATTAATTCTTCCTGGATTATAAGTTATGTTTTTTTGCTCCTTCCACTCATATAATTTGTGCCTCAGTAGATCCAAAAAAATTCCATAGGAAAATCTCCCAAATCAATTCTCTAATACCACATGTAAGAAACCATTACACCAAAATCCTAGACTATTAGTCAATCTACCCATCAGGATCTTAACAACCCACCACACTTCTGACAGTCCTATCCTTATTATGGGTGTGCACCTCCATGTACATGTGAGATCCCTAGGTAGACACTAATATTCTAGAGTCACCACTTGAGATCCAAGACTCAAACATAGGTGGGAACTCTAATACCAATTATAAGTAAATTACTTAGATGTTCATAAAAAATAATTATATATTACATAGAATAATCAAAGATAAGAGATCACATAAAACTAATTGACATTAGAGTAGAATAATGGATAATATAGTAGATCCACTTTGATGGGGAAACCTCAAAAATAATGCAATAAGATAAAAATACTTAATATGATGATTAAATACTAACCACTACCTCACATATATAGACTACTTATCCATGGTTATACCATAGGCTCAACTAACTAAGAACATAGAGAAATGTAACAAGAATATAAAAGAGGTATGTAAGCCACTCTTTTCACCCCAAAAATAAATTAAGTTTTATTAACTAATTCCAAATTGATATATCAGAGGAGCTAGCCTCATAATCTAGAGGTATGGTCTAAGATATAAGTATCCCACAACCTGTATACCAATCTAATATTAGTCTAGGTTTGAAGGAGATCCAAGAAATATACTTTAGTAGGTTACAAGTTGGGTTGATAAAAATTATAACATGGATGATGGGACACAGATTCAACCATTGGATTACTCATTTTTAGCATCTTGGTCTTCATAAGTAGTTTTAATTACTCATAAGGTCATCATATTTTAGGTAAAAGGAATCCCTAATTCATAGTTCATTAGTTTTCATGTGTCTTATGATAGGCTATGGTAGCCTATAAATTAAATTCCTATCATTAACTTCCTTATCAATATCCCCATGATCCATCCCCATTTCATTATGACCCCTATCATCCCTCCATTCACCCATATCAACCTTGTGATTAGTAGTATGGTATCACATACCAATCTTATGATAACCCTCATAAACCTTGTTACCCTCAATATGAGCCATATCAATTAAAATATTATCATCCTTACCAAAATTTATCTCCCTCTTTCCCTCCCAACCACCCTTCCAAGACACAAAATTTTTTTATGATGAGTTGGATGAGATAAAGAGGATGAACCAAATAATTGTAGATGAAATTTTAGCTTTGAAACAAGAACAATTATGTAAATAATGTCAAGAGTCACTACCTCTTCCTTATCCATGCCACTATCCATGGATTACAACACTATCTCAGTATGAATATCTTCCCTTCATGCCCCAAGATGTAATATCTTCAATGCAAGAGGCTCATAAACCTAAGTTTCCAACTTGGAAATAATTAAAATAATCAAGTATTATCCCAAGTGTTGAATTCAAGGACAAGCTTGAAATAATTCAACCCACACCCCTCCCCCCTCAATATCCCAAGGCTTTCCTCTCATGTAAGTCTATTAAAGTATAATTACAATAAAAAGAGGAGGTGACGATTGTCAAAATTGAGTAGCCCCATGAGCAGAATCAAACATATATGGTAGTACAATTAGATTTATCTCATCTTCTTGAGTATTTTTAGGGATCCATCATGCCACTCTTTGAAAAAGAGCCTCTCTTTTTTGAGGTAAGTGAATAATATAAAGTTGAGATGATACATAATGAGAGTGAGTTGAGTGATAAAGAAGAGGATATCACCATTGGAACGCCCCTTAGCAAGGATAGGCATGACTCAATCTTCCACAGTGCAAAAGAGGATGACTTATAAGAGGTTTCACTTGAGCAAGATGAAGATGTTTCTCAAAAACTTGAAGTACTAAAGATGAGATGCAAACAAATCTTTTTTTAGGAGGTATCCATGAAGATAATCAACAAGGAACCATTTTTAGGGTTGAGAACTTTCTTGAAGATGATGACCATTGGCAGTATCTATAGCATGAGTTCTTGAGTGAGATTAAAGAACTCAAAATGGTAGATTTGGATGAGGAAATAGGATAGCATATTTTAGATTCACATGAAGATACCACAAATTTTTTTCATCTTTAAGAAGGCAAATCAAGTCTAGAGATACCAAGACAAGATGAATTATAGCTTGAGTGGATAGATGAAATGCCATTCTCTACTGAAGATGAAGATGATAAAATTGAAGTAGATTAAGAGAATTTCTATTACTCTATCAAGTAATTGTAAATGTATGATCAACATCATGCTTCATAAGTAAGTTTTAAGGATGGTAGTAAAATCCATATCTTTTTAATTGATTTAAAAAAAAATTCCTTTTGGGAAGACTTGGAGAGTTTCTTTTTAAGTTTTGATAGTCCATATCTACCCCATAAGGAACTTGAGGAAGTTCTTTTAAATAAAACTATGAAAATTAATGATTTTTAGTCTCATGAGAATAATGGTGGTATTAATCAAAGATATCAATTGAGTTGCCAATACAAGCATTGTATGAGAGGATGATAAATCAAGAGCAACTCATGACTGAGGAAGAATTAGCACTATTAATGCAAGAAAGATGGATATGGAAGAGTATGACTAGGTCCTAGACTCACATATACAATCCATGCACTTGAAAATTAAACTATAATTTCTATCCACTTCTCTAATAAGCCATGAACATGCTAATGCTCCTATCTACAAGGAGCTATCAATATGTGGCAATCATACTTCAAGGTTCCATAGTGGACAATCAAATTTTACAGTTGACCCTAGAGGAAAGTGTTTGACTTTAGGTCAATTTTTTTAGTTTATTTTCTTATTTCAATAAGTTATTAGCATAATCAATAGTTTTTAGCCTTATTTTTCTGTTGGTCTTGTTTTATTGTTTCCTTAGGTTATGTGTGTTTCCTTCTTTATTTAGGTGTGTTTCTTGTGTTTTTAATTTTGGGTCTTGTTCTTTTTATAGTCATAAGAAGTGTATCAAAGTATATAATTCTATTTGGTATTCAATTTAGTCCTCAAAATCATGTTGTCATGTTTTACATTATCATTGTCATAGGAAAATTTAATGAGTTATTTTGATAAGGAGGCTGGTTAACCCCTGTGTGTCACCAAAAATATTGCCAATTTGGCCTATCAAGGCCAAATTCCAACCCATACCAATAAAAAAATTCATTTACCATCATAATTTATATTAAATTTCCAAATCAAGGGAGTATGTGTCAGTTTCGTGTCAATTTTTTCCAATTATCATCATGTTTTTTTATAATGTTTGGAGGTTTTTGACAAAGAAATAATTGTTATTTTGATTCCAATGCAATAATGAAGATGATGAAAGGTGGAAACTAATAACTTACTTTGATTTTATTTGATATATTTAGTATATTAAAGGTATGTGATATCTATAATCTTTAAAATGTGTGTTGAAGACATTGAGGTCTATTTGAAACCTTTTAGAAGCTATAAGGTACTCTCTATGACATTCATTGATAAATCTCTTTTTAGAAACTATGTATTTTGCCTAAAATAGAGGTTTCTTGGCCCTTGAATGTTAAATATGGAGCTAAAAATCCACAAAATCATCCATAATAGCTTTAAACACCTTCATATTCATGGCTTTGCTTTAAGTCAAATATGTCATACTTTTAAATTATCTCTCATGGAAGCCAAAGCGTACTTTTGACCCTCAAAAGTTCCAAAGTGACAAATTTGATCTTATTTTGGTGTTAAAAGCCTTAATTATTTTTATAATATCCATGACTTGTACTCATCCCTTTTATTCCCTAAATTAGTGGTTTAAAGTTTGACGTATGGAGAAAAGGAATGAAAAAGGCCATTTCCATGTATTTTCATCCAGGATTATGGAGTTGTATAGCCTTTTCTATACAATAGAGGCTAATAGATTAAATATAAATATATGATAGGTATTTAAAAATATTTTAATGTAAAACTGATTCCATACATGCCCAAAATTAGTTCTCTCCATCCATCTATCTTCTTTGAACATCAAGAGAGCCCTTCAGGTTTTTAAATGGTATGACCATGAGAGAGAACTTCAAGATCGATAATTTTGGGTAGAGGAAGGGGTCTAAAAGATATTAAATTTTGGTAACTGGTTATAAATCTATTTCTCTCTCCTTCATGAACCATCCTTTACAAGCTAAAGCATTCACTATGTATTCTTCATCCAAGCAGGCAACTAGTTTTTAGCCATTTCTCTTCATTTAGGAATCATGATAGAAAAATGAAAGTTTGTGGATCTTTTTATGAGTATGATATACCTTCCCATGAAATTATTTAACTTATTCCCATATTTTTGAGGTCATATGGATCTCAATAAGACAAATGAATGAAAATTTTATTGTCTACAAGAAGTTGGAGAGATTAGATGGTTCAAAAGATGATCCATGGTTATCAAGACTCATCATGACATGGTCTATAGGTATATTTCATGTTCATGTGTTATTATTTCAATATTATCAAAGACTAATCAAGGTACCATAGAAAATAATATAGCAATCATCTTTAGTCCTTCTCACAGTCATAGTTTAGTAGCTATTAAGGAAAGTTAGCATCCTTTAAAGTATTTGATGATTCCTAGGTTTCCATTTTAGGGAGTTTATGCTTGTTCAAGACCTCTAAATGTTATATTTGGTTAATTAATATACCTATGATGCCATAATATTCATAATGGGTTATCTTGATAGTGGGGTCATATTATTTTCACCTCTATTATGTTTCATACCTTAACACAATCTTTACATTGTCATTCATCTTTGTATAGTTTTTTATTCCATTTCTTTCTCATTCTCTATGATCCATTGCCATCATATCACCTTCCATCCACTTCCACCTCATGAAAACACTATCAAATAAGAGTAAATATTATTAGAAGCATCATAGTCTTTGAAATTTTGTATAAAAACCTTATTAAACTATTAAAACATGGAACAATCTCCATCTATAGCCAAGTCAAACTCAGTCAAGATGTACTTCATGAAGATATTATTTTGAGAAGACTAGAGAACATGAACATATCAAATGAATAAGGTTGAACTATCTCTCTTAGTTTCTTAAAGTGAAGGAGAGGCTCATCAACACTAGTTTGTGACCTTTCCAAGGTCTAATCCTACCTCTATATGTATAAAATATCCCCACACAATCACACAAAGGTATGGTACATAATCATTATGAGGGAATGATTAGCATAGATGCATGAGTGAGAGTTAGCAAAGAGTGAAGGGTTCTTGATCCCTGTTTATGAATGCATTCATATCTAAACCCAAAGAGATAGACATAAGTTTGAAATTAGTGTCTCATAAGATACCTATAGGCTAAAATTCAATATCTATAGCCAACAAGTACCTTGGAAGTCTTAAGATCTATCTGAGTTCTTGAAGACTAGTCGAGAAAGCCAAATGCATGGTGGGTATCAAGTTTATAACATTAATTAGGTAACTCAAATATAATACAAGATCAAGGTATTTTATGTATTAGGAAACACTTCAAAAGATCACTTATAGTCATCTCTTCAATCATACTCACTCATAATCGAAGAGGTGGATAGAGAAGTGATTAAGGACTTTAAAGGTAAGTGTAGTGTCAAATTAACTTATGACCTTAATGGAGATAATATCATGAATGTATGAGAATTTCATAGGTATTATTGTGACCTCCTTAAGCTCTCCAAGCATTCAATCTTATAGACAGTTTGTACAACCAACAAAGGAATCTCCACATATAGCCATACTAGAAAGAGGTGAGATTAAATATGCAAACAAGGAGAGATTTATATGTTTGAAGGGAAAATTGAGACAATGAAGAACTTAAATCAAGGGTATGATAATTTGAGTGACCTTGGAGGTCCATTTATATCAAGTTAAAGACCTATAAATTATTCACAGTCTATATAAGGTCCTAAGTTTCATACACAGTCAAGCTTATAGTGAAGAAAAGCCTATGTTCAAAAGGTTGGAGTTATGAGTATGGAGATCATATTATAATAAATTTATTATCATGAAACTAAGACCAAATGTAGAACATGAATGAGAATAAAACCCATATTAGGACCTATATTTATATGAAACTCTACCTATAGCAGGTTGAATAGCTCTTAAAGTATATCAGACTTTGATCAAATGGATTGAACGTGAAGAAGGTATTGTTACATATTTAAGGTAAATGAGGTATTTTACTATGTGCTATATTTACTTAAGATATTAAATAATTACAATTCATCAAGTCCAAATTGAAAAATAGCATAGTCATTTACTTCATCAAAGATCATCTACAGTCATGACAAGACACAGTCAGCTACCTCTCCAAGGTTTGTTTAAAATAATAAGGAGATAAAATTGTATTATTAGAAATATTTAAGACATTAAAGTTTAAATAAATTTTAAGGGTGAGATAATAAGGTCTTAATCTTAATGATAAAATCAATTAGGCAGCTAGCTCAAAGGCAATGTGTAGCTAAAAAAGACAAAAAACTCAATTTTGAGTAAAGGAGGAAGGTAAATTTGTGGTGTTTAAAAATCATGGTTTTGTGTAGAAATAATCAAGTTTAATATTAAATTTAAACCATTTAGTACCTTAAAAATAATTTTGTATGTTATCAACCTAAATCATGATAATCACCATCACTTAAAGACGACCTATAGTTTTTTAATATTGCACTATGCATAAGGTGTAAGAAATAGACTAGAAGTGTTGGCAAGGAAATTTTATATATGATTAAAATATATCTCAACCTCAAGAATATTTAAATTAATTTTTATATCTTAAGAAGCATGTGAATTCCTAAAAACATAGAACACAGTCAGAGGTAAACTACAGTCTCTTATTTTCAAAGATTCCTTATTTGGAATGAATGAAAGACTGTTAGTAGGTTAGAAAAGGATTTTAGTGATGATAATTACATAAATTTATTAATACATATATATCATTCATACAAATTTTTACAATCATGAAGAGATTAGAACACATTTGGTGTAGTTAAAAAACTAAGAAAATTGCAAACACAATCAATGCCTAATAGATAATTTTAAGAGATTTTAAGGTTTTTGGAGCATCTCCAGGTGGTTTTAAGCTCTAAAATTAGGTAAATATGATATAAATGACTATATAAATATTTATAAACCGTTATAAATTTCATACCAGTGGTGGAAGTGGTTATTGTTTTGTCACAAACCATATACAGTCAATTAAGTAGTCATGGTGAGATTAGGTACTCAAATTGAAGTTCTAATGAGAGAAAGAGAAAGGTTTAAAATTCATCAAATGGTTTGAATAAATGAGAGATGATATTAAATTTACTATATTCTCTTTGATTTATTTAACATTCATAATTTCAATTTAAATTCCCTTGAGGGATGGCATATGTAAACAGGCATGTGTATTGTGTTAGTAGTGATGGCATCCATGTGGGTTGAGAGATGCTTAAATTCATTAGATATATATTCAAAGATAAAGGGAGAGTTATAATTAAATTTAAATATGTCATTAATAATATATCTCAATATAATTAGATAAAAGTCACCAATTTAATCACTAAGGGTTACATAGGCTAAATTGCCAAGAAACCCTAGGGTAGAAAGCTAAGGAGTCATGTGTAGTTTGAGAATTTAAAGATGAAACATATGTTGAGAGTAGGTAATAATTAATTTATAATTATTTTTCCACCCACTCCACCACAAATATCATCCTATATGGCACTCAAACCTCCAACACTTAGATTTGGCCAATTAAGCCTAGAAACTAGTTTTAGGCCTAGAAGGCCTATATCACCTTGAGGAACTTACAAAATATATGAATAAAAAGTTAATTAATATTTGTAAGTTTATTTTTAATGTCACATTAATTTTTTTAAAATTATATAAATATAATTTAAATTTATATTTCAGTCCAAAGAGCAAATTTGAACTACATGGTTCATACATTAAGTTCGATATGCCTATTCAAGATCTCATATCTATCACCACAAGAGGAGTTTGACAAAATTATATTAGTATTATTTTATTACCCATATTTAATTTAAATACATTCTTTTTTTTTTATGATATTAGGTTTATTAACCATCACTAAGACTATAAGCAAGTCTAGAATGCATTTAGAACCCTACAAGCAAACTTCTCTACATATGTATCTTTGCACACCTTTTACATGGGAACCCAAAATTTAAAAAAAAAATTAATGAGTATATAAAATAAATATACATGTTAATAATTTATAATTTAGAGTTTCATTCTTTATGAACTAACGTTAAGAAGGTTCACCTCCAAAACCCTCCCAAACCCTCCTACAAACTAGTTTTGAGAAAAATGAAGTTTATTGAATCCAAACACAAATTAATCATCATAAAAAATATTGAAACAAGAATTAAAATCATATAGGGTTATGAAAATGGTACCATTATGTACATAACTATATAGACCTATTAAAAAATAGGATTTTTTAGGAAAAAGTGTAAAAAGAGAGGTACAAGGCAGTTTAAGATGATTCCAATCATTAAAGATGTTTGTTTTGCATTTTTATACATAATAAAATAATCATATGATAAAATACATGCCTATAAATTCCTTTGTAAAATTCTTCTAATTATCCAATCTACAGATGTGGATGACAAGCTGACCTAATCAACTAATTTGATCACTTTGTAGGTGTTGCTTGCCTAGGAAGACCCATTTCATGATGTGAGGAATTGATTCATATCTCAAAATAAATATATTTTTAGTTTTTCAAAATTTCATGCAGTTTCTTATGGCCATCAAATGCAAGTAATTAGGCTACTAGACCTAATTGGCTTAGTACACCTACTTGGCTAATTAACTAAAGTTGAGAATGGTGTAGAAGGGATGATATATTAATTCATGTAGATTTATCACATTTCATAACTAATATTTTAGTGTAAATTAGTTGAATAAATAATTTTTAAGAGGAGATTCCATGCATAATAAAATTAGTGTTGTTCAAGTATAAAATTGAGTGGATGAATTAGCAATATAGGTGCATCACCATCACTAGAATAAGATTTCCCTTTTAGTTATATTTTTAACTCTTTTCACCCCCAAAATCAAGTAGGTTTTAGTAATTTCTTCAAAATTGATATATCAGAGGATCTAGCCTCATAATCTAAAGATTTTCTCTAAGAGATAGGTATCCCACTACCTATATAACATTCCAATGTTAGTCCAGGTTTGTAGGAGATCTGAGAAATCTATTTCATTAGGGTACAACTTGGGTTGCTAACAATAATATTAACCAAAAATTACCATAGCTAGTCAAATGATCATACATAATTTTTTAATTGCATCATCTCTTTATAATCAATTCATTAAATATAAATGTAATTCTAGGACTTCAAACTAATATGCATTAATATTATGTAAGTAAATTAAAAGGTTTAAACTAGAAATTCATATTCAACATAATCCATATTACATAATCATAGTGCAAAGGTGATCCTAAAATTCCTCTAGGGTAATATAAACAAACTAGTCATAATAACACTCTTTCTTAATATCTAATAATAGATAGGATAAGTAATAAATCAAAATTTCCTAATGTATCTGTTTATTCATATTTTTACTTGAACTTATTTACTCTAGACTGAACAAGATCTGTCTACATACATAACACACAATCTATCAATAAATATTTGATTACAATAGGAAATCACATAGATAGAATCAAGAAATAGACTAATAGTAATCAGATGCACCATTATGAAAACTCTATATGACAATGAACATTCCAAGTTATACCTCTATAAAAATGTAGTTCCAAAGTGAAATGACACCTTATAAGAAGCCAAAAATGATAATACTATCATATAAATATTCAATCAAATTATGAGTTTTAAGATGTCACAAAATAATCATCCTTAATATCTTCTCATGCAAAAACCAAGTAGTTCCAGACTCATGAAGACCAAAAAATATTTACTCATGTTATAATTATTTAATCAACTATAGATTACCATTTACATTCACACTATAAATTCCTACTAGCAAATGAATCATAAATCATTATCAAGATTTTAAATCCAATACACAATAGTTATTATAAGCATCCAATGTATCCATTATTAAATATTATCAAACCCAAGCCCATAGTTCTCAAGTGATTGATTCATACACCAAATTAGTTACAAATAATTTATTCTACTTTAAACGATTAGTTACAAAAAAATATTATGTTCATTTATATAAGAGGGTTGTTATAAATGATAGTTAAATTACTATCCTACTGCAAGTTCATCTTAAATACACATAATATTTAAAATATGATCACTGTCTATAGTGACTAAAGTATGAAACCTCCATACAACACCATTTTTTAAAATAAAATACATATATCTTTCAAAAACATAGATTATCTTAGTGCCTCTAGAATTCATTGATACATGCATAATTATTATTCAGTCAAGAATGAAGCCTCCAAAAAATACTTCTATGTAAGACAAGAAAAAATAATGTGAAACATGATCCCAACCATTCGATGGTAGCCCTAACCACACTAACCATAAAACTAGTGTTGGAATAGATCACCAGACAGAGGCTCAAAATCATAAAATTGAATGGAAAAAATGGTGTAGAGATATCCATTCCACCATTATGAGGTTTTTCATAAAATTAAAATACAACTAAACCCATAAAATAAATAACATTTTAAGACATAATTCAAACCAAATACTCATGTTTAAAAACATGATTCTAAATCAATTGATACATTCATGAATAAAATGATAAATCAATTGAAACATTATATAAAATAATACCACATCCACTAAGTCAATAAATCATCCAAAGATAAAGATAAATCTAAGGTAAACAAAACTCGTCAAGGTTTTCAAACAAGTAATCACAATATTTATTCAAGTAACATTCAATTTAAACTAATTTAATATATAAACTATATACCTAAAACCAATTATAATGTTATAATGAGGTTCCATAGATGGATAAAACCCTTCTTTCAACTTACTCATCCACCTCAGGTTTATCAAATTAATAACAATGGAAAATATAATAGAAATAAAATCCTATAAAATGAACTTACTTGTAAAAATTATGTAATGCTCATTGTTTCCTTCTCTTTGTTTCATCTATTCTCATTTTAAATGTAAATATTAAACCATGGTGTTATTAAATTCCTCCTTTCCACTACATTCAAATAATTGAAAATCTAGTAGTGGTTCTTAGGTAACCTCGATGTTTCCCATGGTTACCACAAAAAACCCTAAAACTCCATCCTATTTCTATAATTTCCTATCTAATAGTCTAAAATAACCAAATGACTTTGAAAAATAAATCATTTAAATATAAAATCAAAACATAAAGCCCTAATCTCATAGTTAAGTAATCAAAATAGAATGTCAACCTACAATGATGCCTTATGGTTCAAGTGACTTTTTTTATCAATCTTTATTTTTCCCTAAGTCAACAAGACTTCAAAATATAATAATCATTAATTATAAATGGAATAAAACATAGGTATATTCTAAGCTATGTCCTTATGAAATAACCAAACCAATACACAATCATAACTTGTAAGAATGGAATGTCATCAAAATACAATAGGATAAGGTTTGAAAATGGTTCACCATAATAAAAGGAAAGATAAGATTTTTAACCTTGAAATATTCCACATTTAAACTTGTTTGTCAGAAAATCCTTAATTTATTAACTCAACCACCTTAAAAATAGTAATGAATAACAAGTCAAACACAAAAGGCACAATTGTCTAATGCCAATGATGACCTTTGTAAGTAATCAAAATGTATATTAACAATATAAGTTATTCATAATACATGTTAAAAAAGACACAATGGAATAAACGAATCTCTAATTTTTACATATTTTTTCCCATTTAAATATATGCTATTGTAATTATCTAATGATGTATTCTAATCCTGAAACTAGGTTAACTCACATCACTGTTACTTGTAGTCATCAAAGGAAATCAACAATACTATTATAAAAAATAAACTAAAAATCATGAAATATTTTAAAAAAATTAAAAATATATATGTATATAACTAAAATATCATAACTCTTGAAATCAAATTTATTCATATCCAATAATAATGTCTTAATAGTCCCAAAATGTCTCAACAAAACAAAACAATAAAACACATATTATTGCATGTTTGGGTGAGATATGACATGCTCCCCAAAAAAATTATACATCTAAATCAACATGTATATTTTTATTTAATTCCCTTTGAGGATTTTAAATTAAATTGAACATTATTTATTTAGTAAAAAAATATTTTCCTATTCACCCTCCAGTGGAATAGTGGCATATGAAAATTACATTTGAATGCTACCTCCAACTTAAGCAACCCACTTTATTGACAATAATTGAATTCAATATAATAATATATTATGAAACATGAATAATTCTTACATATCCAATTGAAGTAACCCATTTTATTGATCTCATTAAGATAAGGACTTGAACATATCCAAAATACCTAAAAAGGGGGGTTAGTTGTAATGAAAAACATTACACAATTACACACACACATCAAATAATACATTTTTACTTATAATTTTTAATATACATACCCTTAGTGTAGACATAGGGACATGAACCACAATATGCTTAATAGAAATAAAACATGTACATTAACACATATAAAAAACAAACCAAATATGCACTCTACATTAAGTGATAACCTACATTCATAAATATAAATGAGTATGATTTAAATTTTAGTTAATGATAGTATTCTCAACAAAATATCACTTACATATCTACTTCTAGTGACACCTACATATGTAAACACATCTTTTCACACTTTCACTTCTATCGATTTCTAGGATTTTCATCAAAAAATCACATATGCTTAAATTTTATAACATGGGATACATACATTTATTTATAGTGAGTGTTAGGTTTCTCACTAAATTTTATATTTGTCACATCTATCCTTGATTGTTTCCACCTAATTGCAAAAAGTGTAAATTATATCCACTACACAAATTACCATTCTAAGCATTAGTGAATCTGGTGTAGATATTTCTCCTTACATGTTTTTAAGGATGTTTTTTTCCCTTAATAATGTGTTTGTTACAAGGAGAATATTTGACTTGAGACTTTTGATGACATATAGTGACTTATTTTAACTATAATGACACATAGACTAGAACTATTTAATAAACAAAATAATTGATTGACTTTTTCTTGACAAACTAATAAATTAATAATAGAAAATATTTACTATTGACAATAAATTAATGACTATTTGACTATCAACCTATCAATTAAATCGATAAATATTAATAGACATTAAATTAAACAAATAGTTTGTCAATAAAAAAATACATATACTTAACATATATAAAATACCTACCATATAAAAACAACCTCTAGACTTTATTTATTAAATTTAATAAAAATAATAAATATCTATGAAAAAAATATTAAAAATAAAATATTGACACCTAAGAGAATATGGACTAAAATAAGATATATATTTGACAAAGTCATATTGTTAAACCATTAAAAAAAGGGATTTAACAAAGAACATAAATTAATTATAAAATACAAATTTTTCATGAGTTTAAAAAAAATGAATGAATAATCTACAATGACTTGTAAATGTATATAGAACCATAGGAAAGCACAGTGATAGTAGTTTAAATTTAATTCACAAAAAAAGTGCACAATATTAGTCAATGTGGTTTCACATGGAAATGAAATTATCTCCAAGTAATAGGAGGTGAATTTCTATAATAAGACAATTTACACATTTATGCATCTACCATGACCTTATTATAGTAATAAATAATTCTCCTAGTGGTAAATATTTAAAGTGAACACCTTATAGAGTCACAAATACTTTCAAAAAGTGTATCAAATTGATAGCCACACTAATAGTCAAGACTCATAATAATATCCTTTGTAAAAGTTATTCTAAATGGTATGGAGGTTGATTATCCTAGTGGTATACACATTGGATCAATTGAAATTATTTATGAATAAATATTTAAATGCATAGACAATTATAATTTATTAGTTTCATGTGTGAGCTGAGTTTCTCATTACAAAAATCACATATATAAGGCTATTGATATCATTGAGATAAGGAATCAAGCTTATCCAAAATCTATAAAAAGGATGAGTTTTTTTTCTCTCTCTCTCTCCCTCTCACACACACACAACAAATATTATGTTTATAGTATAAATTCATAAGAATAATATCAACAATTTAGGAGGAAAATTCACCACTACATTATCCATGGTAAGGATATTCTTAGGATAAGAAAAAAATTAAACTACCAAAGCTTCCATACATCCTACCAATGAAACTTCGAGAGTCCATAACATACAAAATTACCATATGATATTAAAATTATGAAACTAAGTTAATTTATCATATATATAGGCATGATATTACATGATAACCTAGATTCAAACATACAATTATGTAGTAACCACACATTGATAGTAAGAATGGCATAAAAAGGTTCCAAATATAGTTGGATTTACACTAGTGATGTGCCTAACTATATATCAATAATTTATTATTCCCCCTTATTCATTCCTTGACTTATAAAATAGGGGTGGGATGAACATTATGATTTTAGAGACCAACCAAATATAATGTTTTCTAGTAGGTAAATATGAGCATAAAATTGCATGTTTGGACATATGTGACAAATAGATATCGTGTTGGTTATATTATTACATAGTTATTATAATTGTGTATCAAGCATATTTAATCCAATAATATCTCAATTAAGTTATAAAAAACACCATATGGACACCTATATAGGTTTTTCATTAACTTAATAGTGGGTTTGTTATACTTGTTATAATCATTAGCTAATTATACTAGTATGGTGTATTCATTATAATAAAAGTATTGAGCGATAACTATTACTCTATGTTTTGATAATTTATGTAATGGATATTCTACTAAGTTTCTTATGGTTTTCTCTCTATGGTTATTTATCAATTTAAAAATTTAGATAGATGTAATTGGTTTCTTTCCATAGTTCTATTGAATAATGTTTATTTCATTCATAGTTAAGATTGATCTATGTGATTAATAAAACTTCTTAGATTATAATCTACATTGAATTTTGGATATGTTCTATTCCTTTTAATATGTATCTTTTATTGTACTTCCTAAATCAACTTTCATAACTATACCTCTAATATCATGTTCTGATCAATCATCAAGAACCTCTACTAACAGTGGTTTGGTGAGCATGAAAACCATTAGCTAAGGAGATGATGTGATGGTTACCCAATAAAAGAGAAGTGGAAAGTTGGATACAATATAAGATTTATAAATTATTAGAGGAGGAATCACAAATAATAGGATGTAACATAAGATAAATATTAAATTAACATACATATGGTGAGACTTATGAAATATTTTGGTGTGAATAACCTGGATTACTAGGTACTTGGATGGCCTAATTTGAATATCATTATTTTTTATTTAGATATAGATATGCAGTTGCATGGAATAAAAAGAATATAGAGTGGCTATAAAACTTGGACAATAGTGGGACTTATGGGATCAATCATTGAATAATTATTACCATCGATAGATACACAAATGAGTTCACAGTATAAAGGTACATATCATTTGAAATGATAAAGGATCTATTTATTAGGGGATTAGAGGAAACATTTTACAATTACCTTTGATAATCAATATATTAGCTATAAAAAAGGCCATGGTGCCTATTTCAGTTAGAATGGATTAATTACTTTGGGTTCTAGGGCATGTGTGTGAAATAAGGGTGAATGGTGAGACAATAAAAGGGTAGAGTTTGAACCTGAGTCCAAAATGGAAAATCAAGAGGAGAAAAATTAGAAGAAGACTCTAGAGTTAAAAAGAGAGTTGTAATAATAGAAGTGGTGGACTAAATAGAGAGACATACGAAATTTCAAATATAATAAAGAGTTATATTAGCATAGAATACAATATTGAGAAGGAGATAAGGGAAGAAGAGCTAGGTGATGAGAGGAGTAAGGAGCCTAGGCATAGTTTGGATAGATAATGTGATGATGAGGAGGATCAAGCAGGAAAGGAAGAGGAATAAAATAGTGTATAATAAGATTATGTAGTTAAGATTTTACATACACACACAAGAGTATTCCATTGAGGAAAAACATGATTGTAATATAGTGATAGACATATCATAAGTTGAAGCTCTGATAAATATGTTGTTGGAGGTACAAACCATCAACCTTGGGAGCACAAATCCCCCAAGCATATTTTCTTATAATATTAGTAATTTTAATACCAATTTGGAATATTAGGATTGGAAATGAGCATTCATAAATGAGATTCACTAAAAAGGTATCCAAGCACAAAAGGTAGTGTGTCATAAAATCTCACATAGTTTTTTTGAACAACAGAAGAAGAATGTACAAGAATTAGCTTTAACATAGATATATACCATAATTATTACATAAGGGTATTTATTACATAAATAAATATCTTATAATAAGAGGATGAGGATGAGGATACATTAAGACTACATTATCCCAAAAATGAGTAGGGACATAGTAGGTGAAAAAACTCAAGTATTCCTTATAATTTCACAAAATTTGTGGATATTAGTTTTTCAATAACCGAATATGATACCAATGAGAAATAGTATTATGATGGCTTAATTAGGGACCTTTATCAATATGGTACCATATGATGGGTGTGATAACCTACATTATTACTTGCTCAACTAAGACATAAAGTGGTAGGCCAAAATAATTATATATGATGCCATAAAGAAGTGCAAACTAACTAGAGCTTTGTGTGGTCATGCATTAGAATTCATATACTATATATATTTCAATAAATCAGATCTATAATAGGTAATTAACTTGTTTGTCATATAATTTAAGATAAATAAATGTTCTAACCAAACTATACAAGATTTGAAATAAATTTTATGGGGAGAAAAAGATACCATTTTTGAATGTGATCACAGATTCTCTAATGTGATGAATAAATTAAAGTTTGATCTAGAAGACAAAGATAAATTGGCTTGGTTTGTGTAAGTATTTTGAATAATAATATGATTTACCATCACTCAAAAACAATTCAACTAGGGTCAAACATATCAAATAGTATGGTGACATAGTTATACGATCACTAAAGGAGTGGATGGTTGCGTGTCATGGGAAGGAGAGCGACGGGCCGGGAGAGGGTTCCAGCGGTCTGGGCTAGGCACAAAACAAGGCTCCTCAGGGGAAGGAGCCATTTTATGCCAGTGAATGCCCACGAATTGCCAAAGTCAATGGATGCTTGCCGAGGAGCTTGGAAAGGCCTGTGTTAGTGATTCAGCCTGAAACTGTCAGAGAGGATGTGGATTATATGGCTGCCCACACCCTGATATGCAAGTTTTTGGGCATTCAAATGTCTCAGACTACACTAAAAACATGGATGCACTGTACCTGGTAGGTGGAAGGAGATTTAGATGTCATGTTGGCTGGGAATAGTTATTTTTTGGTAAATTTCTCCTATGTTGCTGATAGGAATCATATCTTCGAAGGAGGGCCGTACTTCTATGATTGGATTGGACTATTTATTAAACCCTAGCATCCTAGCTTTAACTCAATAGAAGACCTACCAACCCACGTGCCTGTGTGGGTTAGGCTCACAAGACTCCCCCTAGAATTTTGGAGAGAAGACATTCTCTGGCAAATAGCGGCACTATTGGGATCACCAATGGCTATTTCGCACCAATCTCTGGACAGAAAGCTCATTTATTTTTCTCATATTTGTGTAGAAATGGATTTGAATAACCCCCTTCTAGATACTATGGAAATCTGTATGGGAGGCTCATCCTGGGTACAACAAATTGATTACGAAGCCATCCCTTTTTGATGCAAAATTTGTCACGCTTATGGTCACCTACACCGTCAATGCCCCCAGGCTAGGAGATTCACCGAGATGGAACCCAATGGAGGCAAAGAGGCTGGTCTTTTTGCCCAAAAGGCCTCTTCAAACCACACCTCAAATAGCGTGCCAATCGGGAAATCTCAACCAAATTAGGTCCTTCTGAATCATCACCAACCTGTTCTTAATAACCATGACAATGAGGGTTTCACCCAAGTTTGGTGTCGAGTGAGGGGACGTGGACAAAAATGGGGGAACCTGGATCAGACTCAAGACTTGGGTTTTAACTGCTTTGAAATCCTAGACTGCATGGCCATTGAGGATGGCATTCCTCCGGAGGAGTTGGGAGGACCTTCTGAGGGTGAAGAGAAGACTTCTCTCACTGTTGAGTCCCAGGACATGATGATCCAATTGGACCCAAAGATTGAGACTGTACTGGAAGAGGGGGCTTTGGTAGTCCTCCCAGCACAGTAGGATAAGGATATCAAGTGGGCAGACTTGGTTGAGGACACAGAAACCTCCTGAAAAGAGAAGGGGCCAATGCCAGCTTTGGGCTTAGTGTAGAGACCTTTCAAGAAAGTCTCCTTCACCAACCCTTCTAGAGTAAGATGCAAGAAAGATCATGAGAAAATTCAATGCACAGGTGATTTACTAGTGGAATCAGGGGTAGTCAAGACCTTGGATGTACACTTCACTCAATCTACCCAATGATAGTGTTGTCTTGGAATATAAGGGGACTGCATAGTATCCCCAAACAAAGAGCTATGCGTAAGCTGATTATCGAGCATTCACTAGATATTATTTGCATTCAAGAGACTAAGCTCTCTGTGGATGGCATGCTCAGTTGTATGTCTAAGTTTTGGCATTGGGGGCAATGCTAGTGTGTAGGAGCCTTAGGAAGTGCTGGAGGATTGGCAATTTTTTGGGACCTGGATAAGGTCACCCCTCTCCATTGGATGGCTAGCCTCTCAGCACTCTCTACGATTGCGTCCTCCCCTGAGTCAGGTGAACTAATCCTGGTTACCAATGTGTATGCAATAGGAGATATTGTGGGGCAGATCAAGCTTTGGGACCATTTATGGTATGTACAGAGTTGTGCGCCCTACTTGCCTTGGATTGTTGATGGTGATTTTAATGTTGTTCTTAGTTTGGAAGAGAAAAGGGGTGGATTGGTGTATCTAGATCCTTCGGTCGAGCTGTTCAGACGTAACATTGATTAGTTGCACCTAGCTGATGTGAAGCCCATGAATGGGCTTTTCACCTAGAACAACAGAAGGTCAGGTAAGGATACTATCTCTGAGTGTTTAGATAGATTTTTAGTCTCTTATTTTTGGTTGTCAAGTGCTTTCTCTCTCACTTCTAAAATTATGGATTGGAATGGGTCTGATCATTGGCCCATCAAGCTCACCACTTGCTTTATCACTGGGCCCAAGTGACCTCCCTTTAAATTCTAGCTTATGTGGCTTCGGGATCCTGATATCCATAGCCTTATGACCCACTGGTGGAGGCAAGGGGGTCTCGAATATGGTACGACCATGTTATCTTTTGCTAAGAAGCTTCAGTTTGTGAAGCAAAAGCTATAGGATTGGAATAGAAATAACTTCAGCAATCTTCATGTAATGAAGAAAAGGGTGCAGGAAAGTTTGGACAGTGTGACCAGACAAATCTGAGACTTTAGCTTGATAGAGGATCTTCATAAGGCTAAATTTGTGGCCTTGAAAGACCTTTTAGAATGGGAATTATGGGAAGAGATCTTTTGGAAGCAGAAGTCATGTATTGACTGGCTCCAAGAGGGGGATAAAAACACAGCTTTCTTACACAAGTCGGTCTAGGCACGCCACAATAAGAATTATTTAACCTCTCTTGTGACTCTGGATGGATCTTGTATCACCTCCTCTCCTGCTATATCTGAGGAAGTTGTCCGCTTCTATTCGGAGCTCCTTTCTGGCATACCACCTACAGCTAAACTACAGGAGAATGAGATTCTAGGCTGCATTCCTTCTCTTATAACTCTGGAGATGAATGAAGATTTTCTAAAATCGATTGAGAAAATGGAAGTGGAAAATGTGGTCTTTAGCATGCGCAGAGGAAAAGTGCCTGGACCAGATGGTTTCCTAGCTAAGTTTTTTTAGGAGTTCTAGAGTATCATCAGCCAGGACCTCATGGATGTTGTGCAGGAGTCCTTCCTCAACAAAAAAATGCTCAGAGTGCTCAACGCTACCTTCCTGGTCTTGATCCTAAAAGAGAAATAGGCTAATTTTTTGGATCATTTCAGGCCTATTGCACTCTACAATATGATCTACAAAATCATTACCAAGCTCATTGTAGAAAGGCTCAAAGTCTAGCTTCCCATTATCATTTCTAAGGAATAGGGAGGCTTTGTTGCGAGAATGCAAATTTTGGATGGTGTGGTGATTGCTTCAGAAACAATTCATTCTATGCACATTTCTCAAGAGAGGTCTATGTTCATTAAGCTGGACTTGGCCAAGGCCTATGATAGGGCAGATTGGAGTTTTCTACAGAAAATCCTCATGGCATTTGGCTTTGGCCAGGACTAGATAAAATGGGTACTTAGTTGTGTTACTGTACCCTCTTATTCAATCCTCATCAATGGGGCACCATCCCATTTGTTTGGGGTGACTAGAGGACTCCGTCAGGGGGATCTGATCTCCCCATTTCTATTCATTATCCTTGCTGAAGGGCTAGGCTGGATCATCAAATTTTGAGCATCCCAACATGTGATTCAGGGATGGTGTTGGGGATAGGGGATTCCTAACCTGACTCACCTCCAATTTGTGGATGACACCATCTTAGCGGGGTAAGCCCAGATTCACAAAGCGTAGGCTTTCAAGATCACATTGGACTCTTACCTGGCTGCCTCCAGTCAGAGTATAAATGAGCACAAATCTTCCATTTTTTTCTTCAATACTCCAGAGGCTATTCAGAGATGGATTGCTGCTATATTTAGATTCCAGATGTAGTCTCTCCCAGTTATTTACTTAGGGATTCCCATTATGGTTGGTAGGCAGCCCAGGCTCTTCTGGCAGAATGTTCTGGACAAATTGAAATAGAGAGTTAATCATTGGACCCACTGTTAGCTTACGATGGCTGGGAGGGTGTCCCTTCTATAATCTGTTATTTAGGCACTGCCAACTTATCATAGTATGGTCCAGGCTGCCCCTATGTTCTTTCTTAAAGAATACGATGCTCTATCTCGGCAATTTTTGTGGAGTGGAAATTTAAGACAATCAAAATGGAGTCTTGTTAATTGGAGCATGATTTGTCACCCAAAGAAGGATGGTGGTCTTGGGCTGAGATCTGCCATTCTCTTGAGTCAGTCTCTCATAGCTAAATTATATTGGCATTGGTGCACCAGCCAATCCCACCTCTGGGCCCATATCTTGTCTTCAAAATATTTCCCAGAGGTTAATCCATCAGAGATTCCCAGAATGCCTATTGAGGGAAGAGGTTTTGTGGTGTTGACCACCCTCAAACTTGGAACGTAGTTGGTGCAGCCCATTTTTTTCTGGATTTGTAATAGGGGTTCTAAGGCACTTTTTTGGGAAGACTCTTGGAATGGAGCTCCCCCCTCCTTGCCTCTCATCCCCATTTGTAGTTATTGTGTGATGCTTTTCTTGCTGCTGGCTAGACCACAGTGGAGCATTATAAGGAGGCCTATAACTTGGGGACTTTTATTGCGTTCAAGTGGAATAATGAGACAAAATGGCTGCTAGGAGAGACAGTGGAGAACTGTGTGGAGCTTTCTCAGATTCTTGCTTCTCGTGGCTGTAGCTCTTTGAGGGAGAGCGATGACCTGGCTTGGGGAGGTGACCCCAGTGGATAGTACTCAGTCTCATTGGGTTATCAGGTGCTTTCTAAGATTTGGCTTGGGGACGTGGACTTCTTATGGGGGAAAAACATATGGAATGCGGCTGCCTGGCTGAAATGCAATTTCTTCCTCTGGACTCTCACCTACAACAAATGCCTGACTTGGGAGAATCTCTGTAGAAGAGGCTATCAGGGGCCTTCAATGTGTTTGCTTTGCTGTAGAAATCAAGAGAATGGGGCGCACCTATTCTTTCAGTGTCCCTTTGCCAAGATATTATGGCATCTTTGGTGGGAGGTTTGGAACTACCCCTATTGGCATGCTTCCTCCTTGGCTAAATTTTGGCAGTGCCTGGGTCGTCCCCCTGCCAAAAAGACTATTCTATAGATTATGTGGGCGATTGGTCCTACTTTTATTCTCTGGAACATCTAGATCAAATGCAATAGAAGAGCATTCCAAGCCTCCCTTTCTAGCCTCAGGGAAGTCTGGGTCAAAGTTTGAAATGCTATTATGGAAACCATTCGGGCCAATTGTGATCAGGCAGTGGTTCAGGACCTAGCTGTGGTCACTATTTTTTAGCGCTTATCCCTTGTATGGCCAATAGCCACGTCCACTTCTTCTGCCACACAGACCACCTTTGGGAATAGACCATAGGTTCCTCCTATATGCTACTTGGGATGCTGGACTCCTACACACGGGAGCATTAAAATCAATGTTGACGGGTCCTCTAAGGGCAACCCAGGGGCTGCTGGAATCAGCGGCTTAGGCAGAGATAATAGTGGATCAGTTTGTTTTCTATTCTCCATTTATAAGGGCCACCATACCAATAACTTGATGGAGGCCTTGGCAATTCTGGAAGTGACTCAAATTTGTTGTACTCAAGGTTTTTTTAGTGTTACCTATGAATCCGATTCACAAGTGATTATAAACTTGGTGAATAATGGAAATTTAGACAATGTTGATTGGAAGCTCGATGCAGTGATTAAATAGATTCATCAGATCAATGGTTCCTTTGTTTCTATTTCTTTTAAGCACATTCCCCGTGAGTGGAATGGTGTGGCTGATGGCCTAGCTAAATGGGCTTCAAAAAAAGGGCTAAATTGGTGTATTCTAGAGCAGGCTACGCTTCCTGGTGATCTTTCTCTTACCTTGGCTCAACTTCTTGAGCAGGATATGAGATTGTAATTTTCCCATTTCTTGGTTTCTTTCAATAAATTTCTACCCCTTTAGTTGCAAATAGTATGGTGACACTTCAATTTAACTTCAAAAATACAACACACTCTACAAACACTCCTAATAAGGGATGGATTAGTATCAAGAGGGAGGATACAAGTATAAATATTATGTATGGTGTAAATAGTATGGCAATTAATATCATCATATGAATGAGTTCCCAAGAATTAAAATGGAATTCTATGAAATATATAGAGTGGTAGGGCATGTGACATCTCACTTCCATCCCATAAAATAGTATATCATGAATCCAAAAAATTTGAATTATAAATAATACAAGTTACCTAATCATGATGATAAAAGTTATAGATCCCTCTAGAAACTAAAGGATCATATTATAAATAATGTGTTTATGATCATTATGCCACAAATAACAATTGAAACTAAAATAATTTCAAGTCCATAAGTTAACATATAGGTATTGTATAGATGGGTGAACCATGGATTCCAAAGGGACTTTAAATCAACCTATAGGTATATCCAATCAAACACTAACATCTTATTCTTACATAACTTTGTCTCAAAACTAGACACCTCTATCAATGTAATACTAATCTTCAACTCAGTGGAATCTTATAGTTCATTAGGCAAAATGGATAAATTAAGCACCATATCATATTAAAAACCAATATGGTGGGTAAGATGGCTTATAATAAAATTTTTGGAATGCACAATAGGATTCTAGGAGATTTGGGATGTAATAGTCAAATGGTTGAGCATTCCAAGAAAATGGAGGAGGATATAGAGGCAAATTTAGTGAAAGATATTGAGGTGGTGCGAAGGGATGTAGGGGAAATAATTCACAATGACCTATAACTTAGTTTTAATTATGTATATTATTTAACAATCTAAAAAGTAATTATACATCAAATCCTTAGTGATAAACCTATTTTTCCTACTGTAGAGATTTATATCAACATAACATAGAGGTTTGTTTGGTTTTGGAAAAATATGAACTGATAAGGTAGTAAGAAATGTGAATCTGATTAATTCACAACCTAGAGAATATTCCTTTATAAAATAAGTCACCTAAAAAGAACATTTATAATTAGGATTACCACCTCTAGATATGCCACAATATCGTGGGATAAGAGACACTTGAAAAGATAAATATTCCAAACTAGTCACTAAGAAAGGACTAATTTTAGAAGATGCATAGATTTTGAAATCAATCAAATAATATGAGACTACTAAAGATTATGTTGCATATATGGATGCATAGATGTATGGATAGATATTTCACATTGTATATGAAGGAAACTATAGTTAACTTATTAATCAATCTTATCTCAGAGAAGATAAATAGTACTTACACTTCCATTTTTTTATACATTATATTTTTGGGGTTATGAACAAGATGGATCCACTAAACCTAACCAAGGAATCTCTTACCACAATAACATCACTAGAGAGGGTTCCAAAGCCTCTAGGTAAGTAACACTATGCAATAACCCTAACTATGTCTTATGTTTTCATGTTAACTAAGTAAATGAAAAGTAAAATCTGATCTAGTGCTCACTAAAGCTTATAGCACAAAATGGGGGTAATAACATAAAAATTAAACATGAATATAATATCTATACTCAATTTAATGTATAGAAAATCCTAATGAATAGGAGATAAGTACAAATACTAATCTATCTACTTTAATAAAAGAGAAACAAAATTATGAATACTTACCTTTGAGGATGAACCCACTAAGCCTAATTCTCTCCATTGGCCAAGGTGCTTCATAAGAGGTTGTTGTCGCATATAAGGATAAAAGGATAAGTTATATTGAGGCTAAACAAGTTCTTTATGTATCTAAAATACTTATCCACAAGACAAGATCCATATATATAAATAAATTATTGAAACCCTAATCAATGTTCTTCATGTAGAATGGTGGATAAGTAAATGCACAATATATTATTATTCTTATTTTATTCCTAATAAATGATGGAAATGGATGTGTATATATATTTGAATCTAACCATAAACCTTTCCAAAAGTTTGGCCAATAGGGTTAGCCCAATTTAACTCTATGTATTTAATTGATAAAAACAAGTTAGGTACTAATCTATGTTGGCCAAGGCTGACCTAGACCCGTAACATGAAAATATCAATTTGAATACAAAGTTATCACAAGCCAACACTATTCGGTGAATTTCAAAATGGGTTTTAGGCTTAGGTGAGGGATAAGTAAGGTGGTGAAATTCTTAGATAATTTTTTAAGGGAGGAGGTAAAGCTTAGGGAAGTGTATAGGATAAGGTTGTGTAGATATAAATTTGTGGTATAGGGGACAATAATCATATAAAGTGCCAATGGTCTAACCAACCCTTTCTTGGTGTACCATTTAAGGCATGCACTTAGAGAGATTGAGACTCAGTAGGTTATTATAAGATTTAAATCATTTATAATTGATAAAGTTTGAAAATATTATCTGTATACATATGCCCCAATCGAATCTCATCATGTGTCATGTAGGTGTAACATAGAATGGTGCTTTGAAAAAAGAATGTAGCAACACATAATATTGAAGCTGAATAAATTGTAGTAAGAAGGGAATAAGATAAATGAAAGGATAGGATTGAAAAATACATACCTTTACTTACCTTAATATTATATATAACGAATGAAATGAAATAAATGTGAAGGTGTCAAATGTAGGGAACATTAGGTAAACCTATACAAATTAGGAAAAAAGAATGAAAAAATGATATTTTTATAAAATATACATGTAATATGTGAAAATATTCTCTACAATGTTAGGATTCTAGAACATCTTTCAATTCAAAAAAAGAGATAGTAGAAACAAAGATATGGTTGAAAAATGGAATCTGACTATAAATATTTTATGGGTAAATAATTTTGAATAGTAAATATAAATAGGGTGGATAATAATTCATTTGTTATTTTTACTATTCTAAGAAAACATTACTCTGGGAGACCCAATTTGAGCCTAGAGATACATCATGGTTAGGAGATGATATCTACAAAGTGGAGGATGCTTAGCAGTCACAATAAGTGTATCACACATAAGAAAACATGAATTTCAAATTTTTGAACAAGTTTATTTAAAATTAAGTTAAACATAAAAAATTGGATGGTATGCAAAATCTAGACACTAAAATTAACCCTAGGATATTTTTAGGTAGACTAGGGGTAGAATAGGTTACAAGTTAAGAAAAGATAAAACCAATAAATGCGTAAGGCATTTATAGTAAGTGGTCAAAAAGTTACCTTAGATAAAGAAAAGCATCGACCCTATTGAATCAATTCATAAGGTGAGAGAGAAATAGGGGTGGACAACATAGTAGTGGGCTAACATAGTATTGTTGAAGGTGTTCGACTGCATATCATTAATCTAACATAGTTTTAAATAAGAATATGGCTAACATAGTACCCTCTAGCTAATGTAGTTGATAATATGTGGTTGGTATAGTTTGCTAAAAGTGTCTGATTGCACACTAGAGGGATGATGTTGTACGTTAAATCCTAAAAAAGGATGATTTAGTATTAAATACTCTAATATAGTCTAAAAAGAGGTTGAAGGTGTACTAGTGGGATGATGTCGTATAACAATACTATAATAGGGTTAAGTTAGTATCAAATGGGTTGATTATGTAGAAAAATAGAAAGACTAGATAATAAAATCAAACAAGTTAATGAAGTAGTTAATTTGTAAAGAAATTAGAATTTTTGAGAATGTATTTCAATTATTATGACATCTATAGTGAATACATCATATTTCGTTTGATATTTTTAAGAAACATAAAAGATTTTGGCACCTAGTGGATGTATCCTAGCTGCCAGATCTATTAGAATGATTAGTAGATGTGGATAGGGCTTTATTGGTCAACTTAGGATTCAATATCATTATAGAGATGAGATGGATCCCTCTAAGTGTTAATAATTTTATCATGTTCTTAGGAGCATGGGAATGGTTGACCAAAACTTTTCAATGGGAGGTAGAGGGGGACACCATAAAGGTGGTTATTACTTTGGAAGACATCCATGTGTTGCTTAGACTTTTGATAAGTGGAACATTAGGGATTACTGATACACTAGAGTCAAAGGATGAGAGATGATCCTTATCCCAATGGACTATGGGTTTAGATGAGATCTACCTTGGGTTTTACATGAGCTTGTTCAATGTTTATCTTATGGCCATTATGAACATCTAGAACATTATGATAAGACTTGTGATAGTGTGAGTGTTATGTCACAATTCAAAATGAAAGGTACCACTATACACAATAGCCTTATGATAGTTAATTTTGGATCAAGGAGAATTATATGATTTTGGTTCTATCATCTAGGTCGAGATCATGCATGATATGTATGGGATGTTGTCCTAAGGATAGAAGATGATGGGAACTATTATACTTTTGAGTTCATAGATATATGAGATGGTTCCCTATGTATTGGTCAGCTAGGTTACCCTATGGAGTCAATTTTAGGTTACCTTAGGTCATTTTATAGAGTTAGGACCATGTATCATGGGGTGTTCCACATTTTTTATCAATGTAGACTATCACACAAGGGCAAATAGTGTGGAAGCAATACACTCACATAGATGGCATATGGCCTAATTGGGTTACTATTACTATAAGTTTGCCATGTGTGTAGATTATAGGCCACTACACTTCATGCATGGAGACTTAACTAATGGCTCATGTACCTATATATCTAGGACTTCCCTATCTTGTGTCTCCTCTAGTAGTTCCCATTTACTAGGCATGACATGCTAGAGAGTCGATAAGGAAAAGAGGTAGAGGGGTACCTTTGGAGATACCATTGATTAGGCCTTGAAGGTCTAGACCTTAGGTTTGTTGATTGTGATAACATGAGGCAACATAGCAAATATTAGATGTTATGGATTTAGATGTAGAGGAGGGAACATAATAGGCACCATGGTAGAGGTAAAAACAACCACTATGAAATCATCAAATATGGAGGCACTATTTATGTGAAGAGATGTAGGTGCTAAATATTGTGCAAGTAGATCTAAAAATGATTCTAGGACATAGTTAGTCTATATAAAGACCACTGAGGAGAGTACCATGGTGTGTTTAGGTGGTGAATGCAAGATTTTCATTAGTAAAGAGGTAATTGATGAAGAAAGTGTTTAATGGGTGAATAAATGGTGAGACCATGGTCAGTGATATCGACACTAGTGAGAAATGCTTTAATTTGATTCATATTTTTGATATAGAACATGTTGGGACCAACATACCCCCATTTTTTATAATCAGGATTGTAGATAAACCTTGAAGTTTGAATGTGAAAATTTAGCATGATAATATCATTTATAGAATTTGAAGATCATCCACTCTATTAAAGGTAAAATTGGTTTTTTTAGCTTTAATTTGGACTAACATCACTAATAAATGATCTTTATTGCTCTACTTATAGGTTCCATGGCATTTATCCCTGAGAATTTCATTTTCAAAACCCTAGCCAAAGCCCTCAATTTAAATTTAAAAGTTGGTGGGAACCAAACCAATGAGAACCTTTTCAAAGTTCATTTTGGACCTAAGCATAAAATTCATGTTCTAAGTTTAATCATGTTTGTTAACATAACTAAAACCTAGTCTAAAGTTCTTGGTCCCATATATTACTTTTCCCTTTAAATTTTCTTTCTATACCTAACCTTTGTTTTTTAGGGTCCTTTTAATATTTCTTAACATAGCTTAAGATTTTAAACCTAAGGCCCCGATGTATATGTTAAATACTATCAGGACCTTAGTTTTAATATCTTATCTTAAGCTTTGGTTTCCCATCCACTTTTATGATAGTGTGGCCCCTTGTTTATACCTTAGCATAAGGTTTTAATTCTAAGGCCCCAACATATTTATTAATATAATCAAGACCTTAGTCTTAACACCTTAACCTAAGTTTTTATCTCTATGGACCTAACTTAACTTCCTTGCCTCTTTTAAGATCCAATGGCCTTCACTTTATTGCAGCCTTCAATCCAACAAAGTGATAAAATCTATAACTTTGGATTAAATAACATGCATCTCAAATGATCTAATGTTTCACAATTCACATAGCCCTTTGATCAGATGACATGAGGAAAACTGACAAAATATTACATATATCCCATTGGGCCAATCATATTCAAGCCCTTAGATTATAATTAACACCTCTTGCTTGATCATGAAAACTCGATTGGATGGTGTGAGGCACAGATGAAAATTAAAAGACTATCGAAGGCTCAAATGATTGACATATGACACCCTTGCATTTGATGATCAAATACAAATGGGTCTCACTTAACAAAATAACCAATCACAAGTAAGCTCTCAAATCATGATCGATAACTGACACTTCATTATGGATTTTGATTTGATGGAATGAATTAAGTCCAAGATCATGGGAATCCCCATGGATGTGCCAAGTGGCATCCTCACATTGGGTCATAATAATTTGATGAGCTTAAAATTGGTGCTCATGTGATCATCATTTGATGTCCACAAGGATATATTTGATGTCCACGTGATCATCAACATTAAACCCATCAAATTAAAAACTTCATTAGCCTAAAATTGACATTCATATAATTGTCATTTGACATCTTTGAAGATGTATGTGACACCTATGATACCTTCTAATTTAATCTAACGAATTATTATGCTCATGATCAAAATTCACTCTAAAAGCTTGCTGGAAGGCTTGAAAATGGCTTTATAGGCTGAGAAGTGCTCAAAAATGCTCAAACACTAGAATTCTTCAAAATTCAAAATATGGAAATGGTATTATAATCAAAGTATGAAAAATAAACTTCATTTATGTCTATACTTTAATGTCCCCATGACATTTTATTAAAATATCATGAACCTTAAATTATAGACTTATACCATGTCTTATTTTGATAAGAGAGTCCTTATAGCATAAAGTTTAAACCAAATGCATCTATCTAAAGGTTTTAATGTGTTTTTTCAATACAATAAAATCTTATGTGTTATTGGACCATTATGTCATTTTAATCCTTTTGATCATATTTTATAAGCCTTGGCATAAATATTATAGACCAATGTTTACATTGTGCTTATTAAAAATGGCATAAATATTGGCCTAGAATATTTATACCATGGCCCCCTTGCATATAAATTTAAAAACTTAGTCATAAACCCCTTAGCCTAAGGTTTATTTCATACTTAATAAGCAACATAAAACTTAGCCTAAGGGACTTAAGCTTAATTCATGGTCTTAATAATGTGATAACTTAATGTTATAACATCTCTATAGATCAACCAGATGTGATTTATTAATGGATTTTTATCCAATAATCTAAAGGCACCCAAAGAATTTTCAACAAGGCCCAAAGATCCAACAAACTCAATGTGTATAAAAAACACATTTGAAGTAGAGCTAATAGGTTGATCCAATGGTTTGCACTTTGTCACTAGATTCAGATCTAATAGTGCAAAGGCACTCATTACTTTTCAAAGGCCCATGAGTTCACCACATGTCTAATACTCATTTATCAAAGGACTAAAGTAGGATTTTAAGCAAGAGGAAGACACCCAAAGATACCAAGTGCCACCTCCATGGGGTTTGTAATAAAAGGATCTAATCACAAGCAAGGACCTAGATTACAATCAATGACTTGCACTAATCCTAGATTTTGATCCAATGGAACAAAATTAAAGAGGCATTTTTAAATTCCAATAAATAGTGCTCAAAAGGCATTTATGAAAAATGCTATAAAAGGCTCAGACCAATGTAACATATGTTCTACACAAGTAGAAAAGGATAAAATACAAGATCATATGGGCTTAAAAATGCAAAAGTATAAAGGCAAAGGTCTAAATTAGATCCAAGGCATGTATAAGCCAAAGATTGGATATATTTTTCCATTAAATCTTTAAACCTTAAACCCCACATAAAAGTGACCCAAACAGATTCAATTGGCTACAATTTGATCCAAAGTGAACTTAATTATGTTTATGAGCACAAGAGATATTTCATAGAGATCATTTCCAATCTGGTGTGAGCACTTTGTAGGAGTAAATACAATGCCAATACATAGAAAAAAATTAAAGGAAGAGATCAAGTTATACTTGCCAATAGATAATAAAGGTTAGATCTTCAAAGACACTGGATTAGACCTTGCATCCCTAAATATCCTAAGCATTAGGAACTGGTATAAACTCTTATTCATGATTAAGGAATTGAATCCAAGCACAAAAGAGGATCAAATAATTACTATAATAATCTAGAGACACTATGACTTGGTTATTGTTTAGATGGCTGGCCTCCATTATGTTATGGAAAAACTTGAGGTACTACATTGCATCGATATCCTTGCTTCCATCTTCATTGATTGTATAATTGATAATGAATGGATCATTAGGGAGGGAAACTCTAAGGAAGTAACATATATTTATCCTATGGTATTTCATAAATATTATAAGCTCCCTCTTTCCCATGTGGATTTATCGAAAATCAAGGAGTGGACAAGCAACCATGACCTGGACTCTATCTTTAGAACCTAGTTACACCAAGTCCCTCATATCTTTAAGGACTTTGAAGGCAAAATCATTGTAATCTAATTCAGGGAGGGAATTATAGTTAGAGTGACCCTATTGAACCATGCCTTTGGATCCCCATCAACCACCTATGTAAATAAAATTTGGGTCTCCTTTCTCCATTTTATGGTGGAACAAAATTTTACCCCTCCAATTAGAGATTTAATCAATGTCTTCCTCACCAAGAAATTCACTACCATAAAAAGGAAGACCTATAAGTAGTTTTATATGATGTCATACCTACTAGATACCCTGATTACCTTAATAAACTTCTTAATTATTATGAATTGATCCCCAAATGGAAAAAAACACCCTTTCACATCACTATTCTAGATTACATATCTATAAGTACAAGAACCACATGCAATTTATTGTGACTATGTTTATCCATCCATAATTGAGGCCATCATAGGTGTTTTTATGCCTAGGGTCAGCCCCCTTGTCAAGAATTATGTGGGTATGATAGGTGATATATGGTATTACCCTGAATACATAGTAACTAAGATTGAGGGCATCATGTCCCAACTATACAAGTTGCCAGTGTATGTTCCTAACAAGCTAGCTGAATAAGAAATTACTTCCTAGTTCCTACATGGCATGAATGGCACTTGTAAAGAAAAGAAGAAAGGACTTCTCCACCC
The DNA here is from genome assembly GCA_037957365.1 of Torreya grandis. Classification (NCBI taxonomy): domain Eukaryota; kingdom Viridiplantae; phylum Streptophyta; class Pinopsida; order Cupressales; family Taxaceae; genus Torreya; species Torreya grandis. The sequence continues at coordinate 1,062,488 of JARHVA010002974.1, forward strand.
CTTCCCTCTGATCATTGGAAGGACCATACTTTAGGACTAGAATCAGGTTGAGACCATGGCAAGACATCAACATTCATTTGATTTTTAGCTTAATGAACATAAGATGTGGGATCCTAAGGGTATAGTGTCTATCCACTTGAAGGACAAGAAGCTCCCAAATCCTAAATATGTACATCAAATTAGTGTCCATAACACCATATAAATTAAGGCTAAGAATTATGAAGAATTACTGGCTAAGATCCAAGGCCACAACATCATGTTAAAACACAGACTGACCAAGGATGACAAGCCCTTAGGAGAGACATGGAAAATCCATCTTTCATAGTATTACTTGCTATCTGTCCCATATAGGATGGCCAAAGAACAATCCTAAGTAGAATAATCATATCTACAACCTTAAGATTAAATTATGAAAAAATAGGATTCATAAGGCAAGGTCAAGGAGAAATTAGGAGAAGTGAGATTAGAAGAGAGACATAGGGAGGGCCCCTCACCTTCAACACTTCCCCAAAGGCCACCTTCCCTAATCTAATATATTGATATGATAGCCTTGGACACAAAATAAACACTTGAGGGTGCCCTCAATGAAATTTTAGAGGCCTATGACTCAGAGAGGAAAGAGAAGTCTAAGAAAGATAAATAAAAAGAACTTATCTCTATGACATCCCAAGAAAAGAGGAAGGTAAAGCTGGCATTGGTCCCTATTGGAGCAAGGAAGAGACCAAGATTAGCTTTCACTCACCCCACCAGTGAAATTAATCTCTTCAATGATGAGTTCCTAGTTTATGAACTAGTCATTCCTAACTAGTTCATTTATGGAAAGTTATAAAATATTCCTTCTCTTTCTCATTTATGGTCATAAGGGTTACTGATATTGAGATACAAGATGACATAAAGGCATGGATAAGGGCTATGGAGAAAGATCAAGATGAAAGGAGAATTTTGATCATCCAAGGATCAAAAATAAAGTAGATGGATGCCCTAGAGGCATTAATTAGTTCAGGTATGGGGGTCTTAAAACCTAACAAATTTAAAAGGCTAATCACTACCGTCTAATTCATCCATGAAATAGATGGATTAGAAAGGATTAAAATAAGGATAGTTATGGTTGTAATAGAGGAATTTACATTTAAAAAGGTGGATTCCCTTATGGGATTAACCCTAGTGAGGGATCAGTAGCTTGGTGAAGCTCAAATTCATGAAGAGGATGTGGAAAGCTTGATTGAGGCCCAATCAGCACAAGCCAGAGCTAGAATCTAAGGGATGAACTAGAGCATATTAAATTTGGAAAGAGAAAATGAAATTTTATAGACACACGTAGTTCTATCGGTGCTTGAGGTAATGACAAAAATTCTTGATGAGTCATTTTATGACATGTTTGAAGCACTTAAAATAATGAAACTAAGACAAAGTGCATTAAAAGGGTAGTGTACATTGGCCAAGGGCCTATTTACCTAATGGAAAGCCTCAAAGGACTATATTACCCAACATATCAAAATTTGATCAAGGAAATAAATCCTAGGCATCAAAACTCTTAGTTTTAGACAATTGAGCACAATTTTGGGAATTAAAATTGAAAATGTTCAAAGTTTTAGTGCTTGGCACAATTATGTGGAAAGACTCCTAGAAGATGATAATAAGCTAATTTATTTAATTAAGCAACTTCTTGGGATAACAATCATAGACTTTGCACAACCCACTATCTTTGGAATCATAAGTGATGAAAAATTTAAACATAGGGATACTTTGGTAACCTAATAAATTAAAGGAAAAATCCAAGGTAAATCTGGGGCTAATAACAGTAAGATCTTAGACATGATATTCAATGCAAGAGAAAGGATAAATAAAGCTAGGAGCATTAAATAAGCCATGAATAGGAATGATATGTAACTTGATGACTTGGTAGATCAAGAGAAGGAGTGTATCATGAAGTCTATTTTGGATCTAGAGCCAGTTGATGAGCAACATACTAAAGCCATGAGCATCCTCTAGCAATGACAATCAAAGGCCCCACCAGTAAATTAAGCAATATTTTATTTTATATAATTTGGTAACCTTTTAAAATAGAATATTCTATTATAAAATAATATGCTAGTTTGTTATCATATTTTCCTCTAGGTTAGTATGATTGGGAAAATCACATGTGTTTTATAACTTATAAGGATAGTTATCCTTATCTTTGTACACTTATATTTTGTAACTAACTAGTATATTTATTGATCTTTCTATAAATACATGTATTACCATTTGTAAAAGAGAGATTTTTTAACGACATTTATACACTTGAATCAATTAATATAATCAATGAATTCTACAAGATTTGCCCATATTTGATATGTTAATTGCTAATATAACTTTTCTCTCAATTGCTAGTATATGTCTTGAATTTGCATGGTGTCTTTGAATTCTAATTTACATTTTCTAATCACAAGGTTTCTAATTTATGTGTATGCTATATTAGTTGAAATATCTTAGCTTTTTCTTTATTTCAGTATACTTTGTATTCAGATGTGTAAATGTTATTTGATTATAGTAATAAATCATTAAAGTAAACATGGTTCTTACTTGTGACTCTTTGCATTGTTTTCTTAGTATAAAGTGGAATTTGAGCTTAGGCTATGTTGAATTATATATTGGTTGATTGCATACTCAGTATCAATTGATGATTTTTCATAATGTTTGAGACTAAAAATGTTAATCACTCATTTCTTCTCTACTCTACCCTTCTCTTTACTCTTTTTTTACACCAAATCACTTTAGTTTTAGCTTAATTATAAATATCCACTTAGGTTAATCTGTAGCTTAAATATAGGATAGAATTCACTAAGTATTAACATAGATTCTCTAAATTTCATGAAGAATGTGCCAAGGTGGCTCCCAACCACCAAATCATATAAATATTGTGAAACAGTTTATCTTGCTCTACTACTATTTCACCACAAGCAACTAGATCACCAAAATCTACAACTCATGCTCTAAATTTTCTAAATTCTAAAAATAGAAGTGTTATTTAAACACAAAGATTAGTTTTGGTTCACTTAGAATCATGAACATGAGAAGCTCCTGCTTGTGCTAGAAGGAGGTCCTGAATTGTTAGAATCTTTATTAATTTTTGTCTATTTTATCTAAAGATTAGTATATCTTTGTATTTTTTAGCGAATTATTTTCTTAGAAGTATAAATATCATTGATATTTGTTTTTTATAGTGCATCTTTTTGCTTCCTTTGAAGTTATTTGGAAAGTGATGCTTGTTTTGGTAAATTTAGCTTAAACATTGAAAATCCATAGTATCTAAGGTTAAGATAGCTCATTTTGATCAAATGTGGACATATATTTCATAGATCTGAGTTCCTTTAGGATTATACTTATAAATATAGACCATATTTATGTAATTTAATGAACCTCTAAGCTAATTTAATCAAAGATCAATGCCCTTTAATAATTTTCATATCACCTTTACAAAATAAGCTCAATGTTCAGGTCTAACTCTTTTTCTTTATAAAAGTTAACTTGATACATCATATTTTAAGCTTGATATTCAAATTTCAAGCTATAATTTCCTAAGATTAGAACAAGATCAAACTCAAAGATGAGGGAGTCTTTTCTTAAGCTTGATGTCCATAGAAAATCTAGACGTGACAAAGGTAGATGTAGGAGATCCAAATCTTTGCCAACTTTGCCTCTTCAAGGTACATGTGCCTTCAATATTCATCCAAATATGTCTTGGTTTGGAAAATCCTCAATCAATGTACCAAGTGTGGTTTACGACCTCCCACGCAACCCTTAAAATTGCTTACCTATATTTAGTCAAATGGGTATAGTAATAACTAAAGAACATATAAAATATTTTAAAGCAGTCTTAAGATTGCTAAATGTTGTGCATGAGGATGTAGCTTATAGTTTATTATCCTTCACCTTTAAATATGTTTCTCATGAATGGTTTTTGAACTTGCCTAATAATTACATCACTAGCTAAGATGATTTCAACAATGCATTCATAGATAAATTTGGTAAGATTGTTAGTCCTTGTGTTATCTATCATCAATTCACTACCATTAGAAGAGATGAAATTGAGCCTATTAGGTCCTTCAATGCTATATTTCAAAAAATATATAGTATGACCATAAACCCTTATAAAATTGATGATGTCTTAGCTCTAGATATTTACAAAGATGTAATACATCCCATAAGCTCTATGTTTTTGAAGAGATCCATGCCAACCATAACTTCATTAGCTAAAGCCTATGTTAAATCAATAACCATTAATGATCAAATGAATCCCCAAGGGCAAATGGCATATTCTATGACAAACATCAACCCACAAATGCCTATGATGAACTTATTCCCAAACAATAACCAACATATCCTAGCATTGAACTAGATCTTAAACTTAACTCTATTTCCACTAAGTCATATAGCTTCCAATCAGAATTTAGGATTCTTAAATCATCCTACTAATGGATTCAGTTTAAATGATCAAAGGGATCTAGTACCATCTACTAACAATAACTAGGTACATAATTTTGAAACTCCTAAAATGATAATGAATCCATCTTTTAAATGGTCTAAAAGTAAAGTACTAATTTTATTTAGTTGCAAAAACAAGTTGGAAATAATGCTAAAATTTTAGGTAGGAAATTCTCATTTCAAAGGTATAACAGGCCAACCAAGAGATTTTATAATGATAGTTTTCATAATAATAGGAATAATTATCCATATTATAAAAAGAAGACCATGGGCATTAACCTCATTAATATTGCATTACCAAATTATTATAGGGTACATTACATAGCCAAACATGGTGAAATTAACTATATTGAGTTTTACAAAGCCTCTAAGGCTTTCTAATAAGAGTTGGATACATTTTGAGTTGTCCCTAACAAAGAAAGTGGTGTGGCTACTTCTGTATCTAAGTCATCTGATCAAGCCTTCATGGTGGACAAATTTGATTTCCCCTTTCAAGAGGAAAATGAACTTGATGAGATCCTTGAGGAGATTCAAGCCTTTCAATAGTTCTTGAATAAAACCTATCCATTAATGAATAAAGACCAAAGGTAGCCTTTAACCACCTTAACACCTCCAAATAATTTTGAGACTCCTCTAAACACTTTTTCTAGCAACAATCTTGAGCCACCTAAAGGAGTGCTTCTAAACCTAGCATTGAAATTCTTAGTTCTTCTAAGACTAGTTATAGCATAATTATGGACATGAAAAAGATAAAGTATAATATCAGTTTGGATGAGATTACATATATTATAGAGCAAAGGGACCTCCTACTAGAATCTTTGTCAAAGAAGTCCAACAATCCACCCCAAGGTTGAGTCTCCTCCTTTCTTGCTCACTATCAAGATGTTTGGTAAAAACTTACATAATTTCTTATTATATTCAATAAAATATACCAATATCATTCCTATAGGTATATGCAAAAAACTCAGCATGACTCCCATTTAAATTTAATGGGATTTTTACCCAATTAGACAAATCTAGAGTTAGGGTAATTAGGGAGATGTTATGTGTTCACATGCAACTAGATTTTGAGCCTAGGGTGTAGCAATTCATTGATATTCAAGTTGTTTATATACTTGATGTTTATGGAATATTATTGAGCAAGGAATGGACCAAGGCATTGAATGGTTACATGTCCATAGATTCTTCATATCTATGGCTATTGGAAGGGAGTTCCCAATCAAATGAGGGATGAGAGAGAACCAACGATGAAATATATGATAACTTATTCCAATGTTTTGAATGAGAGAGTCAACATAATAGACTCAAATTTAGGGTTTTTCACCCTAGAGAGTGGTAAGGTATGTGATCCCAAGAGTGTTCATGTTATTCATAGACTATGAAAATTGTATTTTGATGGTACTAAGTGTAATGCTAGATCAAGGGTTGGTATTGTTTTAATAGAACCTACTAGTAAAAAGTGCCATCATTCTTATAGGCTCCAATTACCTTGTACTAACAGTCTTGTTGAGTATGAATCCCTTATGTTAGTCTTACAATTTGATATAAATAATAAGGCCAAAGAACTATTAGTTTATGGGGATTCAAAACTAGTGGTCAACCAGGTAAGAAGTAAATACCAATGTAATATTCCATACCTAAAAATGTATAAGTTTGGGTTTTGTGACTTGATTGAATATTTTGATGCCTTTGGCATCATCTCCATCCCAAGAGGAGAAAACTAATATGTTGATGAGTTGGCATCTTCTGTAGCCAACTTCATGCCCAACCAAGACTCCCCTAATTTCAACATTCAACTAATCTTTTGTCCTTTAGTGCCTAATAATGTTAACCATTTCCAAGTTTTCAATGATGATAAATAGATATTATATTTTATGACCAATTTTAGAGCATTTGATGCTCATATCATTGATGAGATTGATCAAAATACATCTAAGGAAGATAAATTTGGTGGTAAAGTCATCCATTTAAATGACACAATATTCCTAAGGGAATGATTGATTTAGAAAGACTCTTTGATCAAGATAAATTGGTTGAGGTTTCCAAGGTGAGTGGGAAAGATTATAATGTTATTGACCTTGGCCTCCAAGATCAACCTTATCTAGTAAATATTAGAAAATCCTACACAAATATGGAGAATAAAAAAACCAAAGAGCTCCTTACCCAATAAAAGGATGTTATAGCATGTTCCTATGATGACTTAAAGATCTTTGATCCAAGGGTCATTACCCATACTCTACCCCTTAAGGAGAGTTGCAAACCATTTAGGCAAAAATAAAAGCCTATAAACCCTATCTTAGAACTCATGATCTTTAAAGAGGTCAAAATATTATTAAATGCTAGGATAGTCTTCCCCATCAGGGATTCTACTTGGGTGGCTAATTTTGTGCTATTCAAGAAGAAGAATGGTGATATTATACTTTGTATTGACTTTAGGAAATTAAATAAAGCATTAAAAAAGGAAAACTATCCCCTTCCTTCCCTATATAAAGTAATTCAAGTTATTTTAGGTTCAGCTATGATATCTTTTCTTGATGGCTTTTCAGGTTACAACCAAGTGTTGCTTGATAGAGAGGACACGATGAAGATAGCTAGAACCTTTGCTTACAAGAGTATGCCCCTTAGGTTAATCAATGTAGGAGATACCTTCCAAAAATATATGGACCATACCTTCCAAGGTTTGATAGATAAATGCATCATTATTTATATGGATTATCTAACAGTTTTTCCTAAAAATAGGGAAGATCACTTCATGCATTTAAAATAAGTTTTTGAAAAATACAAAAGGTATGGAATTTCCTTGAACCCTAAAAAGAGTATCTTTTGCATGACTAAAGGAAAGTTATTGGGTCATGTTATAACCAAAGATGGGATCTTTATAGATCTTATAAGAGTGGAGGCCATATCTAGAATAGAACCTCCAAATAGTAAAAAAGAGCTAAAGTCATTATTTGGTAAGATAAATTTTGTAAGAAAGTTTATTTCTGGTTTTACAAAATTTGTTAATTCATTGAATGACAGGTTGAATAAGGATGCCAAGGTCACATGGAATGAAGATTCCAGAAAGGCATTCAATGATATCAAGGAGGCCATTAGCCAAGCTCCAATCTTCATAAGTCCTAACTTTTGAAGGAACTTTTACCTCTATTCCTTTGCATCTAACCACACTATGGCTGTAGTATTAACTCAAAAAAATGAAGGGTGTGACCACCCAACTATTTTTATGAGAACTAATTTTAAGAATGCTGATTTAAATTATTCATTGATTGATAAGAAATCATTTGCATTAATTAAGGTGATTAGTAAATTTAGACATTACATCTTTAGAAATAAAGTACATGATATCTTACCTAACCCAACAACAAAACTCATGTTATGTCAAAAGGAATCAGGAGAATGTAGAGGTAAATGGATGTTAGTTTTGTAGGAATATGACATGGAAATGAAAAAAAATAAAATTGGTAAGATGCCAAGGTCTGATACAAATAATTGTTAATACTAACCCTAGACTAAGTATTATGCAAGTGGATTAATAAAACTTTCAATCTAGTGAGTGGCATGATTCAATCATACATTTACTAATTAATGGTGTTTGTCTTGTAGGTCTATCTAAGGAGCAAAAGAGGGACCTGAGGTTGAATGAAACCCACTACTTGATCAAGGATGGGGTCTTGTATAAGATAAAATTTGAAGAGGTTTATTTGAGATGTGTCTCATAAGAATAAGCCACCCAAATCATGAGCACCTTTCATGAAAAGTTGGTTAGTGGCCATGCATCTGGGAGGACCACAACTCATAAAATTATTAGAGATGGCTATTATTAGACAAAAATTTGTAAAGATTCTCATAAACATGTGAGGGAATGCCACTCATGTTAGATTTTTATCACTAAGGAGCCAAAGGTAGCAATGCCTCTGGAACCAATCGTGGTTGACAAACCATTTTATTAATAGGGGTTAGAATTTATTGGGTATCAACCCTAACTCATTTGAAGGTAACAAGTATGTCCTTACTACCATATAATATTTAATAAGGTGAACTAAAGCTACTTCTACTAAATAATCCAAGACTAAAGAGGTGATCAACTTCCTAAATGAAAACATATGTACGAGGTCTAAAACTCTAGTCTCTCTAGTTGTGATAATGGATCTGCATTCATTTCTATAGAGGTGACCGAATGTGCTTATAATAATGGCATCACTCTCAAGTCTATATCCAACCATTATCCATAAGGTAATAAAGTCTCTGAATTTATGAATAATAACTTAATGAAGGAAATCAAGAAGTCTATTATAGATAAACCCAAAACTTGGCATAATCTCCTTAATTTTACACTATGGGCTAATAAGATAAGAATCAAACAAGCCTAAAGAGATTCACCATTTCTATTGGTGTATGGGTAAGAACCCATCATTCCTATTACTCTCAATTTTCCTACATACAAAGTTATGTAGGAATATATGTAGGAAAGTCAAGAGATTTCCAACTATAGATTGTTGGACATCATTTAGATGGAAGATGCAAAGGAGAAATCCTTTATTGATTTTAGTAGGCATCAAACCATAGTCAATAAATGGTCTGATAAAAGGTCCAAGATCAAGATGTTTAAATAGGGAGACTTGGTTCTCCTTTGGGATAAATCATTTGATCCTAAGGGAAAACATGGTAAATTCACACCCTTGTGGATTGGCCCATACCAAGTTGTAGAAACATTAGGGAGCAACACCTTCAAGCTCAAATATCTATAAGGAGTAGAGTTTACATTACCCACCAATGAGAAATACCTCAAGCACTACTTCTCTACTACTCCTCTAGAGGTCTTCATGGAGTAAAATATAAGATGATTAAATTTAGAGTAGGTAAGCTACCTAGTTTCCTTTCATTTCTTTCCTTTCTATCCCTTGTTTGTGCATAAGTATGTATATATTTATTTATTTTCCTTTGTTGTCTTTAATTCTTATTTTTTTCTATGTGTTTCTTTCTTTTTACCTTATTCCTTGATTCCAATAAGTCCTCTTGAAAAATCCTAAACTTAAAGTTATGAAGTTTGCTTGAAAGTTCTAAAATCTTAGAAATGTAGGTTTGAACCCCATGCATATGATGACCATGGCCCTGAAATGTAAATCATAATTCTATAATTTATAGAAATTGGTAAAGACCAATAAAAGAAGTCAACTATTTCATGGGAACTTAATCATTGTTCTGGCCTCAAATTGGTTTTAAGAAGACTTACACTTATAGGGTGAAAATTCAAACTATCATGGTATAGACATATTAACATTTAATACAAATCCTTGCCTAGGATAAAGGTTATATCCATAGGTGATTTTTTAAAGATCAAACACCTAAAAAAATCCTAAAACCTAGCTATTTTGGTTCCAAACCTTGTTAAAAGTATAAAATCCTCAAACAAATACAAAATAATAACTTAATACAAAATCCAAAGCTTTATAATCATAAATGATTCTGGTAATCTCCACCAAGGCTATGGATGCCTAGATGGTAGTGAAGCAAGGCCTCGAGTGGAGCCAAAGGCATCTCTATTGGGGATATGGATTCTTAGTTGGTAATAGAGAAATGCCTAAGCCTTTCCTAAACCAAAATCATGGTTCTTAATGAACATCTTAACATGCTAAAAGTTAGTGTCAGTAACTAAGGACATGAAACCTAGAAGTTATTTATTGAACCTCATCGCAAATAGTAAGTGGAATCAAAGCATACACATAGTATGGCTATGTCTTTGTATTTTTCTCTAACTTTATAAGTGCAAGGTTTGTTTCAACCATAATTTGACTTGGATTATGATAATGATCGAATGGATCAAATGACCTAATTATTTATTTAAACTAGAATCTCTAAGTTCTACCATATGGCTATATTTCCCCCCTAAGTCATCATTTGTTGGGACCAACATACCCTTATTTTTGAAAATTGGGAGCCTGGAGAAAGTTTGAACATGAAAATTTAGCATGATAGGATCATTTATAAAGTTTGAAGATCATCCAATCTATTAAAGGTAGGATTACTTGGTTTTTTTTAGCTTTAATTTGGACTAACATTTCTAATAAATTGTCTTTATTTCTATAGTTGTAGGTTCCATGGCATTTATCTCTAATAATTTCATGTTTCAAAACCCCAGAAAAAGCCCTTGGTTTGAATTTGAAAGTTTTTAAGAACCAAACCAATGGGAACCTTTTAAAAGTTAATTTGTGATGTAAGCATCAAATTCAAGTTCTAAGTTTAATTTTTTTTTTAACATAACTAAAACTTAGTCTAAAGTCTTTGGTCCCATCTATAAATTTTCCCTTTAAAATTTCCTTGTATACCTAACCTTTGTTTTATAAGGTCATTTTACTATTTCCTAACATAGCCTAAGATTTTAACCCTAAGGTCCTAACATATTTCTTATATACTATCGGGACCTTAGTCTTAACATCTTAGCCTAAGTTTTGGTTTTCCATCCACTTTTATGATAACATGACCCCTTGTTCATTTCTTAGCCTAAGGTTTTAATTCTAAAGTCATAATGTACTTATTACTAGAATCAAGACCTTAGTCTTAACATCTTAACCTAAGTTTGTATTTTTATAGCTCTAACATAACTTCTTTGCATCTTGTAGGATTCAATGGCCTTCACTTTATCATAGCCTTTGATCCAATGGAGAAAAAAAATCCCAAACTTTGGCTTAAATAGTGTGCATCTCTGATGATCTAATGGTTCACAAATCCCATATCCCTTTGATCAGATGATGTGAGGAAAACCAACAAAATCTTACATACATCCCATTGGGTCAATCACATTCAAGCCCTCGAATTGTGATCAATGCTTCTCACTTGCTCATGAATATTTGATCGAATGGTGTGAGGCACATTTGAAAAGTCAAAGACTATGAAAGGCCTATATGATCAACATGTAGCACCCTTGAATTTGATGATCAAAGATAAATGGGACCCACCTGACAAAACAACCAAACATGAGCAAGCTCTCAAATCATGATTTACAATTAACCCTTCACCATAGATTTTGACCTATTAGAGCAAGATCATGAGAAGCCCTAAAAATGGGCCAAGAGGCATCTTCACATTAGGTCATAATAATTTTATGAGTTTAAAATTAACATTCACACTACCATTATTTGATGCCCACAAGGATGTATTTGACATTTGCATGACCGTCAACTTTAAACTCATCAAATTAAAAACTTCATTAGTCTAAAATTGACATTCGTGCAACCATCATTTGATGTTTGTGAGGACATATGTGACATCCATGAGACATTCAAATTTAATCTAATGAATTATTATGCTCAAGATCAAAATACACACCAAAATCTTATTAAAAGGCTTGGAAAAGGATTTATAGGCTAGGGGAAGTGCTGAAAAATGCTCAAACATTATAAGTCTTCAAATTACAAAATGTGGAAATGGTCGTATAATATAAGTATGCAAAATAAACCTAGTCTAAGTCTATACTTTAAGGTCCCCATGATATTTTATTCAAACATCATGAACCTTAAATTATAGACTTATACTAAGTCTTATTTTGAAAAGAGAGTCCTTATAGCATAAATTTTAGACCAAATGCATCTAGCTAAAGGTTTTAATGTGTTTTGTTAATACAATGAAATCATATGTGTTATTAGACCATTATGTCATGTTAATGCTTTTGAGTATATTTTATAAGCCTTGGCATAAATATTATTGACCAATGTTTACATTGTATTTACTAAACATGGCACAAACATTGTCTTAAGATATTTAGGCCATAGCCCCCTAACATATAAATTAGAAATCATAGGCATAAACCCCTTAGCCTAAGGTTTATTTCATGCTTAATAAGCAAAACAAACCTTAGCCTAAGGACTTAAGTCTAAGCTATGGTCTTAATAATGTACTAACTTAATGTTCAAGCATCTCTATAGATTAAAGACATGTGATTTATCATTAGATTTTGATCCAACAATGTAAAGGCACCCAAAGGATTTTCAATAAGGCCCCAAGATCCCACAAACTTGATGCATGGAAAAATCACATTTGAGGTAGAGCTGACAAGATGATATGATGGTTTGCACTTTGTTATTATATTTAAATCTAATGGTATGAAGGCACTCATGATTTTTCAAAGGATTATGAGCTTTCCACATGGTCAATCACTCATTTGACAAAAGATTAATGTAGGATTCAAAGAAAGAGGAAGGCACCCAAATATGCTAAGTTTCACTACCATGGGGTTTACAACAAAAGGATACAATCAAAAGCAAGGGCCTAGATTGTAATCAACAGCTCACACAAATTATATATTTTGATTCAATGGAGTGAAATGAAAGAGTCATTTTTAAATGCTAATATCTAGTGCACAAAGTCATTTTTGAAAAATGATGTGAAAGGCCTAGACCAATGCTACATAAGTGTTATGCAAGTAAAAAAGGAAAAAATACAAGATCTTATGGGCTCCTAGATGTAAAGGTATAAAGGCAAAGGTGAAAATCAAATCCAAGGCATGTATAAGCTAAATCCTAGATATATTATACCATTAAAGCTCAAAACCCTAAAACCTACATAAAAGCAACCCAACCAAACTCAATTGGTTAGAATTTGATCCAAGGAGAACTTAATTATGTTTCTAAGTGTGAGAGAGATTTCATAGAGATCATTTGAAATATATTGTGATCAATTTGTATGAATAAAGATAATGACAAATCATATACAATAATTAAACGAAGAGACTGAGATCTACTTGTCAACAGATAATAAAATTTAGATCTTTAAAGACACTAAATTAGACTTTGCAGCCCTGAATATCTTAGGAATTAGGAACTAGTTTGAACTCTCCTTCATGATCAAGGAATTTAAGCCCATCACAAAATAGGAGCAAATAATTACTGTAGTAACCTAGAGACACTATGACCTAGTCACTATTCATATGGTTGGCTTCCATTATGCTATAGAAAAATTTAAGGTACTACATTACATCGATATCCTTGCTCCCATATTCATTAATTATAGAATTGATAATGAATGGATCATTAGGGAGGGAAACTCTAAGGAAGTATCATATATTTATCCTATGGCATTTGAGAAATATTATAAGTTCCCTCTTCCCCATGTGTATTTATCCAAAATCAAGGAGTGAAAATGTAACCATAACCTAGAAGCTATCCTTAGACCTTGGTTGCACCAAGGCCCTTATATCTTCAAGGACTTTGAAGGCAAAATCCTAGTATTCTAATTTAGGGAGGGAATAGGATTATAATGAACCTATTTAATTTATCCTTTAGAAACCCCTCAACCACCTATGTAAATAAAATTTTGTCTCTTTTGTCCATTTCATGGTGGAACAAAAGCTTACCCCTCCAACTAGAGATTTAATTAATGTCTTCCTCACCAAGCAATTCAATACCATAAAAAGGAAGACCTCCAAGCAGTTTTATATGATGTCATACCTAATAAATACCCTAATTACCTCAATAAACTTCTAAAGTATTAGGAATTGGTCCCCAAAAGGCAAAACCACCATTTCACATCACTATTCTAAATTACATATCTTTAATTATAGGAACCATATGTAGTTTATTTATGACTACATTTATATATCCATAGTTGAGGCCATTACCAGTGTTTCTATGCCTAGAGTCCACACCCTTGTCAATAAGTATGTGGATATGTTAGGTGATATATGGTACTACCCTAACTGCATAGTCATCAGGATTAAGGGCATCATGTCCTAGCCTAGTAAGATGCTAGTATATTTTCCTATCAAGCTAACTGAATGAGAAATTGCTTCCTAGTTCTTACATTTCATTGATAGAACTTGTAAATAAAATAATAAATGACTTTTCCACCCCTTCCCTTTGATCATTGGAAGGAATATACTTAAATACTAGAAGCAAGTTGAGCCCATGGTTAGACACCAAGATTCATTTGGTTTTCAACTTCATGAAAGTAAGATGTGGGATACTAAGGGTATAGTGGATAGCCACTTGAAGGATGAGAAGCTCGCAAATCCTAAATATGTATATCAAATCAGTGTCCATGACACCATAGATATTAAGGATAATAATTATGAAGAAGTAATTGCCAAGATCTAAGGCCACAACATTAATTTGGTACACAGACTGAGCAGATATGATAAGCCCTTAAGAGAGACATGGAAAATGCATCCTTTGAAGTATCACTTGATACCTAGTACATCTAGGATGGCCCAGGAATAATCCTATGAAAAATAACCATAGCCATAGCCTCAAGAATAAATTATGAAAAATAGGATCCACAAGGCAAGGGAAAGGAGAAATTAGGAGAAGTGAGATTGGAAAAGATACCTGGGGAGGGCCCCCTCACCTTTAACACTTCCCCAAAGGCCACCTTCCCTAAACTAATATATTGATATGATAGCCTTAGAGCTAGAAGAAGCACTTAAGTATGTCTTAAAAGAAATTATATATGCCTATGACTCAGACAAGAAAGAGGATCCTAAAGAAGATAATGGAAAAGATCTTGTCTATGTGGCATCTCAAGAAAAGAGGAAGGTAGAGTGGTATTGGTCCCTGTTAGACCAAGGAAGAGACCAAGATTGAATTTCACTCACCCCACTAGTGAAATCAATCTCTTCAGTGATGAACTCCTAATTCATGAACCAAACATTCTTGACTGGTTCATTTGTGGAAAGTTACAAAAGATTCCTTCTCTTTCTCATTCATGAGCCATGACAAGGGTTACTGATGTTGAGATATAAGATGACATAAAGCAATGGATAATGTCTATGGTAAAAGAGGAGGAAAGGATAATTTTGATCACCTAAGGGCCAAAAAATAAGAAGATAGATGTCTTAGAGGCATCAAGTAACTCAAGGATGGAAGTCTTAGAAAATTTTAAAATATGGTCACTATTATTCAATTTAACCATAAAATAGTTGGATTAGAAAGTATTACAAGGATAGTTGTGGTTGGAATAGAGGAATTCACCTTTCAAAAGGTGGAGCCCTTTTTGTATTAACCCTAATGGGGGGACAATAGCTTAATGAAGCTACAATTCATGAAGAGGATGTGGAAAGCTTGATTGAGTCCCAATCAGCACAAGCCAAAGCTAGAGTCCAAGGGATGAAGTAGAGGATCTTATATTTGGAAAGAGAAAAGGAAAACTTGTAGACACATGTAGTTCTATCAGTGCCTGAGGAAATGACCAAAATGCTTGCTGAATCATTTTATGACATGTTTGAAGCACTCAAAATAATAAAACTAAGGAAAAGTTCATTAGAAGGGTAGTGCTCATTGACCAAGGGCCTGGTCACCCAATGACAAGCATTAAAGGACAAAATTTCCTAGTTTCTCAACATTTGAGAAAGGAAATAGATCTCAAGCTTCAAAACCATCAGTTTGGGATACTTGATCATAATTCTAGGAATTGTGATTGAAAAGGTTCAAAGTTTGAGTTTTTGACACAATGATGTGGAAAGACTCTTAAAAGATGATAATGAGTTAATTTCCAAAATTGAGAAATTTTTTGAGACTATGCTCACATATCCTACATAACCCACTATCCTTGGAATCATATGTGATGAATAACTTAAACATAGGGATACTTTGGTAACCCAAGAAATCAAAGGAAAAATCTAAGGTAAATTTGGGGCTAATAATAGTAAAATCCCAGACATGATATTCAATGTAGGAGAAAGGATAAATGAAGTTAGGAGCATTAAAGAAGCCATGGATAGGAATGACAAGCAACTTGATGACTTGGAAGAATAAGAGGATGAGTGTATCATGAATCCTACTATGGATCTAGAGATAATTGATGAGAAACATGCTAAAGCCATGAACATCCTCTAGCAATGACAATCAGAGGCCCCACCAGCGAATTAAGCAATATTCTATTTTGTAGAATCTGGTAACCTTTTAAAATAGATTATTTCATTTTAAAATCATATGCTAGTTTATTAGCATATTTTCCTCTAGGTTAGTATGATTGGGAAAATCACATGTATTTTAGAGCTTATAAGGACAACTATCCTTATCTTTGTATACCTAAATTTTGTAACTGATCGGAATACTACTTGATCTTTCTATAAAGGCATGTATTACAATTTGTAAAAGAGAGATTTTTTAGAATCTTTTGTCTACTTAAATGAATTAATATAATCAAGGAATTTTTCAATATTTGTCCATGTTTGATATGTCAATTTATAATACAACTTTCCTCTCAATTGTTAGTATATGTCTTGAATTTGAATAGTGTCTTTGAATTTTAAGTTGCATTTTCTAATCACAGGATTTCTAATTTGTGTGTATTCTAGATTAGTTGGAAGATCTTAGTTTTTGATTCATTTCATTTTACTATGTATTTAGATGTACAAGTTATATTTGATTATAGTAGTAATTTCTTAAAGTAAACCTAGTTCTTACTTGTGACTCTTTACATTGTCCCTTGAAGTTTGCTTGGTATACAATGGAATTTAAACTTAGGCTATGTTACATTATATATTGGCTAGATGAATACTCAATTATAATTGATGCTTTGTCATAATTTTTTATAATAAAATTGGCAATCACTCATTTCTTCTTTGCTTTACCCTTTTCTTTACTCTGCTCTACCCTTCTCTTTACTCTTTTTTACACCAAATCACTTTAGATCTAGATTCATTATAAATATCCACTTAGGTTAGTTTGTAGCTTAAATATGGGATAGAATTCACTAAATACTAACATAGATTCTTTGTCACTCATGAATAATGGACTAAGGTGGCTCCCAACCACCATATCATATGCATATTGTGGAGCAATTTATCTTTCTCTACTACTATTTCACCACAAGCAACTAGATTGCCAAAACCTACAACTCATGATCTAAATTTTATAAATTCTAAAGTGATAAGTGTTATTTAAAAACTAATATCACCTATGAATCATTTAGAAGCATCAATAAAACACTATTTGTATCATTGATTATGATAGATATATGATTGAATATATATAAATATGTGATTATATATAATTATATATATATATATATATATATGGTTATTGGTTTTGTATATCTTTCTATAAAGGAGATCAAATTGGTAGCCCTAGTTATGGCTTCACATCATGACATTTTGTGTGAGTTGTTATCATTGTCATACCCTAAAACATTGGATGATCCTATGGTTCTATCTTCCCTAGCCTAAGTAGGTTAGCTCAGACTAATGGGAGAGGTTGTGAGACAACTAAAGGTGTGAGGTAATGGGTTATAGCCACCAGA
Organism: Torreya grandis; assembly: GCA_037957365.1. Taxonomy (NCBI): domain Eukaryota; kingdom Viridiplantae; phylum Streptophyta; class Pinopsida; order Cupressales; family Taxaceae; genus Torreya; species Torreya grandis. The sequence goes on from JARHVA010002974.1 coordinate 1,080,188, forward strand.
AGGGGTTACATCTGGAGAGACTTAGGCTAGGTAGGCCTTAGCATAAGATCAATCTGCACACATGGAAACTACCAACCAACTTAGATAGGTACATGCCCAAGTAGCTAGTTTACAAGGATAGGTTATTGGTTTGAGATGTCATACTACCTCTTCATATCACACTATTCAAAGGGTTCAATCACAAGAATCCATGGGTAGTGTGCCTTGGCTAAAGGATAAATAGGATGGAACATAACCTTAGATATATAGCTATTATATTTTGTACTTTTTATTGTATAAAACACATGATATATATATCGATGTTGATAGTTTATTGATCTCATGAGTTGTACTTAGATTTGAATTTGGATACATACATATATTTCTTTTATAGCACATGTATTTATATTTTATTATATATGCTATGGGAAATAGGTTATGTATGTTTTATTTTCTAGCATTATGTGATACACATGCATGGTTAAAAATCAAAAATAAAAAATGATTTGAAAAAGTATAAGTAATCAAAACAAATGTAATACACACTATATCACAATGGGAAATATGTAATAACAAAATATGAATAACTATAATAAATTAAAGATGGTAAAAAGGATAAAAAATGTTTCTTGAAAGATCCCAAACTAAATTTGGAGACACAAAATATTTAGGTTCTTACAAGACAAAGATATAAATCTGATTATTTGCCTTTAGAGAATGCTGATACAAAAATATATTGCCCAGATTTGCTTCAACAGTGAATAATAAAAATTATAGTACATAGCTATATTATAGAGGGTATAATGAAGCCCAAATAACCAAGAACCTAGAAGTATGCACAGATCTAGACGCTGTGTGAAAACACAGTCACCGACGTCGATTCTTCTATCGACGTTGATTGATACACTACCGCCGTCAGTTGTCTGGTGGAGATCTTTGCCTACTGGTGACTCTACCTGTGACTACTTGACTGTCGATGTTAGTTTTTGATCAGCCGATGTCATTCTATCTACTGATGCCGGTCACATATCTACTGATGTTAGCCTTTGTAATACCCTGCGGCCTGCAACTATGAACTGTACCCTTCCCTTTTTTAAATCTGTTGGTATGGCCTGGTACTGATCTATACAGATTCTGTACCAAACCTGATCTAAAGATATAAATATATAAATCTTAAATCAAATCTAATGAATAAATACTTGGAAACCTCTGCATATGCTGAACCCCTGATCTACCCAGTGAATGTCCTCTGAAGCTCCAGATCTGATCAATATGCACAACCTGAATTCTGTCACGAATCCACCCCTGAAAAGTGCTAGGTTTTCATCCAACTCTTCTCCAATCTGTTGAAGGTTTGCATCCTCAGAGATTTTAGCTGAATCATAGATTCAAGCTTCACAATACTCAGAATATTTTAGCAACAAAAGATATTCCAAATGCTTTGCCCTCAACTTATTTTAAAGGCTCCCAAGAAACTTCTAGAAGAAGTCAACTTTATTCTATTATGCTATTTTATTTATTTCCATAATAATTAAATTAATTAATTAAAGTTATCCTTTTGAAGCAATCTTATTTTTTGGACAACTTAAATTAATTAAATTAATTAAACCATTTTAATAGAAATTTGGGGACATTACAGTCCTCCCTTCCTAGAGATTGCTTGTCCTCAAGCAATTCGCTCCTGATACCCAACACCAACTTCCTGGATTCCATATTATTCTCAAAAACTTGCAAACTCTTCTATCAGAAACACCATGCTGCAAAATATCTATGAATAAAGTCTCCTTATTTCTCCTAAAGAGTAAGGTGATAATTCTCAACATGTAATTAGCAAATTCACCATCACATACCTTAGTCTTCGCAAAAGACCGTTGTGCTACTCTGATTACCATGCTCTCCAAATTCCCATAAGAATGATGACTCATAATTGGGAAGGAAAATGCCCTGCAACAAATAGAATTATTTACCACATCACCTATAAAATGAGACTCCATCCTGTGAGATGACCCCTCCTTAGGTCCTCCATCTTGTGTTGCCTTCAAGATAATCTTCCTTCCCCCAGAAAGAAATTCTAACTGCATACGGTGGTGATCAATAATGTAGCGACCAATGCCCTGTAACCACTGCATGCCCAAGACCACATCATAATCCTCTAAATGAAACACATAAAAGTCATTGGTCAGAGTGTAATCCCCCATCTGAATGCTAAGCTGTGGAATCCGTTTGGTACAACCCAAAACTGCACCATCTGCCACCTTTACCCCAAAACCACCAAACTTCTCATACTGTAATCCACGCCTTCCCACTAACTTCTAGTCAATGAATTTATGTGTAGCACCTGTATCTACCAAGCTCACGACCCAATTACCCTTAAGTGTACCTTTCAACTGAAAGGCATGAAAGTTAGGATAATTGGAGAGGGTAACCATAATTGCTTTGGTTGATGCCAAAGGCTTCGGGGTGTCTAACTCCAACTATGTCTGAACCTGCTCAATATTATCCTCAATGTCCATATCAGGAACCTCCTCATCTCCACACTCAGAAGTTACCTCAATCAAATGAACCTTTCCTTTACCCATGCAACGGTGTCCTGGTTCCCATGGATCTTTGCAGGAAAAACATAACTTTTTCCTCCTCAAGTCATTCCTAGTCTCCTGATTCATCCAAGGATTTATAGAGGATGACCCTTCTTTATTTTATGGTGCGTTGGCCTTCTGTATAGGCCGAGAGTCTGTGGCTATTTTCTTATCACCCTGATAAGAAGTGGGAACAGTATCCAGTCTCAATGTCACATCAATGGCATCTTTAAGAGTGGCTAGTTGGAAAGCACGTACCAGTCCCTTAAGTCTATCCTATAATCCTTCAATAAATAACATCACACTCTGTCTCTAAGGCATATCAGGTACCATAACTGTAATATGCTGAAACTCATTAATATAAGTTTCTGCGTGACCACTCTGTCTAAGATAAGCCAACTCCCTGTAGTAAAGTTTTGTATCCTTACGGTCAAACCATGCAATAAGTCTCTCAGTGAAATCAGCATAGGAGTGAACTAAGGCATGATCCTAGGTGACCAATCCATGGTGCCACCAATCATATGCAATCCCCTCTAAATGCAACACCACAAACTGAATGGTCTCATGCTCAGGCATGGGCCTCAAAGAAAGATATATGTCCAGCTTGTGGACCCAAGCTCTTGCACTAGTCTCTCTAGAGCCATTATATGGAGCCAATGTAATCTTCCCCATAGCTCTATTGAGGTCATGATTATGCTGCTATTGTGGTGGTTTATTACCCTGATCTCCCCTAAATCTGGCTGTGTCTCTACGTTGTGCACAATACTGGGGAAAAGGAAAAACCTCCCTAACCTCTGGGGGTAAAGCTCTCCACTCTGCTGTGGCTACGAAAATAGACTCTTGGAACCCCATCTCTGGTGGATCCACCTGTACTGGTTGTCCACTTGGTACAAACTGAGGTAGTAATGGTCTATTTGGAGTAGGTGTATGATGATGATTTTGCCTATAGGAATGATGGGAGCTCCCCACTGAAGAATGGGAATGGTGACTATGCTAACTGGACTAATGGGTATGATGACTGCCTATCATTGAAACTGATCTATTCCTTCTACCTTTGTGTCTATCCACCTCTAAACACTCCATGGTATCATGTAATCGGTCTAGAGCCTGAACAATCCTGGGCTGGGTAGTGATGAGGGTCCTCATCATCTCTCTTTCTACCTCATCTTGGTTTCTATGGGCATTCCTCTATTCTTTGGCCATGATAGGTTCATGTCCTAAACCCAACTCTCGCTCGTACTGAGCTCTAGTACGTGTAAAATATCTATGGCTTCTATCAAATCTTTCAGGATGCATAGAAATAAAATGTATTTACCCCTACAGGCTGGCAAGATGCATGGCTCTGATACCACTGAAAGATCCCAAACTAAATTTGGAGACACAAAATATATAGGTTCTTACAAGACAAAGATATAAATTTGATTATTTTTCTTTAGAGAATGCTGATACAAAAATATATTGCCCAGATTTACTTCAAAAGTGAATAATAAAAATTACAGTACACAGCTATATTATAGAGGGTATAATGAAGCCCAAATAAGCAAGAACCTAGAAGTATGCACAGATCTGGATGTTGTGTGAAAACACAGTCGCTGATGTCAGTTCTTTTGTCGACGTCAGTCGATACACCGCCGCTGTCAATTGTCTAGTGGCGATCTCTGCCTGCTGGTGACTCTGCCTATGACTGCCTAACTGTCAATGTTAGTTGCTGATCGGCTGATGTCGGTCTATCTGCTGATGCTGGTCACATATCTACCGATGTTGGCCTCTGTAATACCCTGCAGCCTGCAACTGTGAACTGTGCCCTTCCCTTTTCTAAATCCACTGGTATGGCTTGGTACCGATCTGTATAGATTCTATACCAAACCTGATCTAAAGATATAAATATACAAATCTTAAATCAAATCTAATGAATAAATACTTGGAAACCTCTACATATGTTGAACCCCTGATCTACCCAGGAAGCTCCAGATCTGATCAATATGCACAACCTGAATTCCATCACGAATCCACCCCTGAAAAGTGCTAGGTTTTCATCCAACTCTTCTCCAATCTATTGAAGGTTTGTGTCCTCAGAGATTTTAGCTGAATCATAGATTCAAGCTTCACAATACTCAGAATATTTGAGCAACAAAAGATATTCCAAATGCTTTGCCCTCAACTTATTTTAAAGGCTCCCAAGAAACTTCTAGAAGAAGTCAACTTTATTTTATTATGCTATTTTTTTTATTTCCATAATAATTAAATTAATTAATTAAAGTTATCCTTTTGAAGCAATCTTATTTTTTGGACAACTTAAATTAATTAAACCATTTTAATAGAAATTTGGGGACATTACATTTCTAGACCATGTAAATATTTGCACCGAATTAAAAGAAATAAAAATCACACTATATCACATTGGGAAGTATGAAAATATTGTAATAAAATGGAAGGCACATGAAAAACAAATGGTATAAAAAATGAAGTCAATCAATCATAAAATCAAGATGGGAAGTATAAAAATAAATAAAAATTGTAAAAATAAATGAAATTAATCACAATAATTTAAGTTGGGAAGTATTAAAAATTTAATAAAATAGTTGTAAGCATACACATAATCACAAAATTAGAATATAAAAGTGAAATACTTATGAATTAATCCTGAAATGTACTAAATCAAGATGGGAATCATGTAAATGATGTGTAACTCAAAATCAAACACTACTTATCTCAAATTTGATGCATGTAATTTCACTATCACTTGGTTATAGTAAAAATTGGGTATTGGAATATTTTGTGAGGAGGGTCTAGTCCTATCCATGGTCTTACAATTAAACTCACAAAGGGGAAACCAATGAGGTGGAAAAAACTATGGAAATTATCTTAAAATATGATTTAATGCAATAATTTGTGAGGGCCTAGTCGTATCCATGGTCTTACACTACAACCCACAAGGTGAACTCCAATAAGGTGAATGGTAATAATAAAATGTTTTATTATGATAATTTATGGGGATAACATGTTTTTATCCAAGGTATTGTAATGAAACTCATAAAGGGAAACCCTATGGGAAAATGATCAACTAAAAAAACAATATTTCTCAAGGGGAAATATTAGGAATGTTAAAAATGAAAGAGGGAATGTAAAAATCATGACATAGGTGTCTATGAGAAGACATTATGATACATGAGGAATACTAGGTACAAAAGAGAGAGACTAAGAGTCTAGTGACCATAAAAATACAATGTATACCTACTCACAATAAGCACAAAGATATATAGGCAAATAAGTGAGATACTAAGATTAACTCATGTTAACAATAAAATTAAAATAGACCTACCTTCCCACAACATGTTCCTCATTCTTTAGGACCTCTTACAGAGTCATCAGTATATTATGAATATTGGGTACTTCTATGAGAATGTACGTATCACTAAAATATTATTTTATTTTCGTATCCCAATCTACTAGCCTACCACAACCCAATGGACCTTGACTTTATCATGAGGCCAACTATGGAGTTCAAGATTTTATTATAAATAGATGTGCTATGAACCATGTATTTTAGTATGATTTGACTTTTGAATTTGTATCTTGCCTTTTGTATCATTGCCTTTTATTTAAATGACATGGATTTTAAATTTTTTTATGGATTTTATGATTCCTCCTCAATACAAATTTGGAATAACCAAAATGAGTGATAGAAGTGATACACATGAATAAACTTTAGACTTTTGTTAAAGGAATCTATGTATCAAAAGATATGACTAACTAAACACTTAGGCTTACCTATGAACTAGTATGTAATCTCACATTTCAACTATATGTATGCTTGTTATGAGAAAATAAATAAAGGAATAAAGGGAGATCTAAAGTAGATCAAAAAATATAAGTACAATAAGATGTCTTATTTGTTAATTTATCATATAATAGATAAATATTACTAAGGGGATCAAGGTTTGTATAACCAATATAATAATTATCTAAGTTTTTAATTGAGAGAAGATAGCAAACAATAATTTTTAAAATAAAAATAATCCACGAAAGAAATTATCTCTTAAACATAAGTGTGCCATCATGGAAAAAATGATAAGAATCCATAAGAAAAGAGGAAAGTAAATTAAACTATATAAAACATGTAAATCATAATATAAATATCCATGTAAAATAGATAGGTGAAACCAAATTTAACACATAGTCAAATGCATAATATATATAAGAATAGATCATAAATCTAATCCAAAATCATAATCAAGAATAATGTGAAAAAATACCATGCCATGTTCACAAATACTAATAAACCTGTCCACAAATATTATCTATGACATATAAAACATCTCTATGAAGTTGGACCCTAACAACATCTAAGGTCTCATCTGCCTTATAGAAAGTTATGCAAAGACTTCTTTTCTAATCTCCTTACTATAAAATGTAGTTGTATATAAAGTATCATGCTCATGATGAACATCCTACATAAGATACTCAAAGAGAGAAATAGGTGCCTTAATAGGAATTTTATCCATAGGGAGAGAAGGGGCACCACTAGTGGATAAGGAGGAGCCATAAGTGGATAATTAGGTGCCATAAGTATAGAAAGAGTTTCCTTTTTGTGTGAGTAACCTATCGAAGGAGGAATATCTGATACATGTGTTTATTAAGGGTGATCATGAAGATGTTGTTGGATAATATGGTAATAATAGGTATGATGGGTAATGCACTAGTATTAAATATAATATACCTCCCCATATTTAGGGATATACTCACGTAAAAATATAGGAGGAGGTATATCCTTATATTTGGGATGAGCAATGGTGGGATGCAATGTGTCAATATACTATTAGAGTTTCTAACAATGAGAGGAAGAGTGATTATCGATCCCATAGAAGTAACATATACACTTGTTAACATGTGATACATGTGTAATTAAGATTGCATTCATAATATGCAAGTGTTTTAATTAAATTAATGGAGTCAATTCAAATATATGAACCCTCATCAATTAAGGTATGATTAACTTAGATATAGCTATTTTGAACACTAATGAATAGAGGAGGATCATCTTCATGAAGTATAATATCATCAAGAATAATGGAAGCAATAGGAAAATTAAGGGAAAGAGAAGTGTATATTATTTCATCAACATGTATGGACATTTCCTCACAATTTTGAAGGATACCATCTTTAGATCCAGACAAGGCAAATTTGCATCCTAATAGAGGAGCATGATGGATGTTCATTTCAAATAATAATTGCATTAAATAGTTTTGATGATGAGGGAAAGTTCACATTAATTTAAATAAAGGTATTTAAGATGGGAGATGATAAAAAAATTCAATGGGGTCCTATTCATCATAACCCATGGGAGGATTGATAAATATTTGTCCATAATTTTATAATAACTCCCATGAAGGAGGATTGGAATTGTAATTAAAATTGTGTTGATAAGGTGTAGTTGGTTTGGGTTGAGGACAAATATGTTGATTGAATTTAGGTGGTATGATGGTTGATTGAGTTATTTAACATGGTTGGGTTGAAGAAATACTATTGGAAGGTTAGGTAATGTTGTTTTGATGTCTATATGTTGGGGTGTTTCACTATTTTTTCATGTTTATTTTCTTTTTTTCTTAAAAAACAAGTAAAAACATAAAAATAAGGGTATAATTTAGAATAACCTAGACTTAGTTGTTATCTCATGATAAATATATGTAGATAACTCCTCTTTAGCTTTGGAGAATGACCTGTAATAATAAAAAAACTAGAAAATGGTGGATTAGTGAGATAGATGGGTCAATTACCTAGCAAATGCTAGATCTAAGAAGTACTAAACTTCCTTAGAGGGTTATCAATCCACTCTTTAAACAAGATAAATTGAAACAAATTATTTATAAGATAGGTTTTCAAGGAGTAATGAAAGTACTTAATCAAAATGAAATAAATGCTTTCAAATAAATAGTTAAATTAACAAAATAACATTAATAAGAAATACTGAACTATTAAATTCTAGTTTAGGTTATTGATTTTGACTTTGTGTGGTGATAGGGACTCAGAAACATGGTTTTTGGTTAAGGTTTCTAAGTGGTTTTAAATTGTTTTTCTAGGAATAATTAATTATATAGTAATCGATGATGGTTAAATAATGACTGATGTCAGTCTAGGATGACCAATGTCGGTCAAGTATGATCACCAACAGTTACTATGGGTTCTATTTTTGGGCACAATGGTCTTTGTGATGAATGGTAGAAGGTATTTATGTATTATTTTTGGATTGGTTGTTAGTCATGATGTCAAAATGGATTCTAAGAGGTATCAAACTCAAAGGTTTGACACTAAATTGAATAAGGATCATTTATGAGTATTTGGTGGAAGATGCAGTGTGTGGAGTTGCATAACTCCAACACAAAGAAGATATGGGGAGAGATGAGAAATGAATATAAACACTAAACTATATAAAACTAAATAATTAAACTTGATATAAGTAAAAAATACTTAGCTTTTGGTGTTTTCTAGCCTAGAAAAGTCTTCAAGTTGGATGTAAGTTGCTTAGGAGTCTAGAGTAATGTGGATAGAGTAACAGTGCTTGAACTCTTCATAGTGAGTTATTGAGGCATTTTTTGATCTTTGGTCTAGCTTTGGTTCAGCTCTAGTTCACACAATAATCATTAGTTATTTGCTCTAAATGATTACCCCTTAAACCTCTCTTCCTCCTAATCAATGGTTGTTATGTTACATTAAGTAACTAATGTCAGTCTTAATCAATTGATGTTGGTTGAGAGGTGACCAATGTCAGTAAGGGGAGGATTAGTCAAGCTTACTAAAATTAGATAATTCCACTTAATATTGGATATTAATACTAATGGAATTGGTCTGAGGTTATTTAAGGAAACTTTGGAATGCATGAGGTATGAAATAGTCTTAAGTCTAGGTATCAATCATTTAGCCATGGGTTTACGTGGGGAGGTTTAAATAGGATTATTTAAAATAATTAAATTATTAAATTATCCAAATGGGGTGAATAGGTGTTTTTAAGGATTTTAGTAAATATCCTAACCCAAGTGGGCCAAGGTGATTTAAAGGGTTAATGTGACACTTAGAGCCATAGTGTATGGTTTTCTAGTGTCTACAAGGGAAATAGTAGATATAGTGTGAGAGGTAGATCAAGTTGAGTTGTTGAAAGTGGTTTTTGGAAGGTTATAAGGTCCTCCTATCCTGACTCCATTATATGATATTGGGAAGTGTCTTGAATGACATAGAACATTTGAGAGGTTTGGTGCATGGGTGTTGGATTGGTATTGATAACACCAACTACTCTTTGCATATTATTCATATTTACCACATTTTATTCATTATTAGTGAGATAGATAAGACTTTAAACCTTATTTTTATAAGTATTATGCTTGTCATTGATATCTTGATGGTTGGAAGGAGGATATTTGTATATATCAAGATGACCATTAGCTTGATTTAGAGCTTGATTTTTTTTGCATTGCATGTGATTTAAAAGTTATGTCATATGTTTTTTGACACTTATGAATGATTGATTTGTGATTAAATTTTGTGCCAATAATAAAATCCATATATATATATATATATATATATATATATATATATATATATATATATATATATATATATATATATATATATATATATATATATATATATATATATATATATATATATATATATATATAATGCATCTCTCTATAATTATCATGAGAATGGCCCCAACTTATATGAAACCAAAAATAATTGTTTGGATCATACCATGATTTCATTGGCCAAATGGGGTTAGGATCTTGTGGTATAGGTCTTAGAAGAAAACTTTGAAGCTTGACTAGGGATAATGGCTTGTGGACATTAATTGTGTTTGAATATGTAGTATTATGAGTGTTGGTTAGAGGGGGAGCATACTCCAGAATCTTGTTTGAAATGATGGATTAAATGTTGTGAATAGTGTCATAAGTATTGGTAATGCCATCATTAGTTACATGAAGGTATTTTTTTAATGAGCATATGAGTGATCATTGTAGGTTGAGATGGTTCAAATTATCACATGAGAAATTCTTATTGATTATCTTGGTCAAGGGATAATTCCAAAGTTCTTGGAGAAAGAGTCCTAACTCGATATTATAACTTGGGTTAGAGAGCATTACTGAATAGGTGGAAGAGGTTGTCATCCTCAATATCATGCTCACATTTTTATACAATTTATTCCATATTTTTATGAAGGCTTATGTTGTTTTAGTTTCAATTGTTTTACAATTTATAAATTGAGCTAAGTTATTCTTGATAAGATAATTAGTTTGAAATTCTTAGACTAGTGAGTTAACCAGGTCTTTAAGGCTAGTGTAGAATGGGTTTTTAGTTGATTATACCAATCTAAAACATATACTAAGAGTTTTTTAGCTAATAGTTTGGTATAATTAAAGGTATTAAGTTTTACCCAATCTTTATAAAGGTTACCAAATGTATTTAATTGAAACGTGGGATTGGTGGACCCATTATAGGTGATGGTAGGTATGATACCTCATATGTTGATATTAACAATTTGAGGTAAAAGAGGTTAATATTGTAAATGTTTTATCATTTTATTAATGATAAATGGTTAACTAATAAGGTTACCATGGGAATCCATAAGGGTTTGTAAGGGGAATTTGGATTTTGTGCTCCTTTTGAAACCTATTGGGTTTGGTTTTGAAGATTAATGATACTATTTTGCATTTGCATCATTTGATTTTCATTATTGGTTTGAAAATTATGCATTATATTTAGTATTTTTTATAAACATTTGTGATCTTTGGTATTATTTTTACTAGTGTTCTCCATGTTATGCATTGGTATTAGTATAAATGGCTTGAGTTACACTATGAGTATTATCATGTACCATACTAGTGGCATGATAAGCATTGGTAGAAAAAGAAGCACTAGTAGAATTATTAGCATTGGTAGTGAAAGATGTACTAGTATCATGATTATCATTGGTATATAAATATGAAATTGTAGCATGATTATAATTGGTAGCAAAAGATGCACTAGTGGCATGATTAAAGAGAAAGGTCTTTGGAAAAGGCCTACTAGAAATTAAACCTACCATGTAAGTAGAGATACTTGGAATGGAGGTTAAATAAGTCATATAATATTTAATGGCATGTGCATGATACATAATAGATGAGAAATGTTGAGAGGTGAATAAATTATTTCCTTAAATCCATGGGAGAAAGTAGGAGAGAGTGAAAGAGGTTCTTCTACGTGAGGACTTATGATAAGATTATAAATGGTTGAAGGGTCTTTTCCTCCATATTGAGTAAATTAAATAATAAATATTATCATTTTATTTTTAGACTCTAAATCACACTAATATTCTAGGGAGAAAAAGGATTACAAACTGAGGATGAATGGGGAGGAGTCTCATTATTGATAGTGTGAGTGGAAACATGAACATTGATTTTATTCATGATGTTTATCTAATTTAAATATATAATATATTAAAATTGTAAATTTATGATGAAGGATGATAAATATTTGATAAAAATATTAATTATTTTATAGGATACAAATTTAGATAGGTTGATATTTTTTTTGTAAAATAGGAAATAGAACAAGGAACAAGATGACATAGTCATACAAGTTGACTGTGTACTTATAGATAAGAAACAAAATAGAATGTTAATATATAGAGTCATATAGGTTGAATATGTATTATATAGATAAAAATTGAACATTATAACAAATATACACAATCAAATAGGACAACCATGTACTAAAGGCAAAACAAGATGAATAGTCTCTAAGAGACTATGTCGATAGGGATGATAATGTTCTAAAAATAAAGAATTATTTTTCAAGATAATATATAATAAAATAAATTGAATCACACAATAAATTATATCAATGTGATTGATCTAATTGGAACACACATCACAAACCTTTCACTAACACTAGCTAATTTAAGTTTTATAACATAAAATATAATGATCAAAGAGCAAGCAACTTGAATATAAATTCTAGCTAATTGGTCATTCCTAAATGTTGTTAAGTTATAATAAAATTATAAATTAATATGGTGGGGAGTTGGTTATAAGAAATAACTATAAATAAATCTATAGATAGTTTCAAGTAGTTTAGGCAGAAAGGGATTTATATTTGAGATGGTACTAGCTTGTTATTAGGGCTTACCCCCTCACTTCATAATACAAAAATGATAAGGGTGTCGAGTGATTTACCAATATATACCATCAACCATGTATTTATACTTGGCTAAAAAACCAAGTCAACTTCCCCTTTGGTGATGAAATCCAAGTAGGTAGACCTTGGAATGAAAAAATTTTAATGTTTTTTTTGTGTAAAGTAATTTGAAAGTGTGTGCAAAAGAGAAAAACATCATGACTAAATTATTAACTTTAAAATCACCTAATTAATCTATGTTTGTTACTCTAAGCATGAAAGTAACTGAAATTTAAGGTTAACTAATTACTTATAAAAATAGGTTAATTCCTTTAAGTATAAAGATTATAGAGTGAGTTCAAGTCACATTGTATGCAAATAATGTAGAATGAAGTTGATAGAGTCATTACTATTTTTTATAATCAATATCCAAAAGAACATAGTCAATAGGGTCATTACTATTTTTCACAAGCAAGATCCATAAGAACATTATTTAATAGGTTGATTATGTCTTTTAAATAGATGACACACTACATAAATGTGTCAAGCTAGTCCACCCAATTTTTTATAGGGTTACAATATTATAGACTAAAAACTTGTGAAAAAAAATACTATAAATGAAAAATTGGAATGATAGATAAGGTAATAATGAACCTTATTGGTTTTTAAAATGCTTATTTTTCAATATTTTATGATGTGATGATCAAGTGCTCATTTATATATTCTACAAATAGAATTGATTGGCTCAACAGAGTTTGTAAAAATTGTGTGCTAAAAAAGAATTTACAAATAGAATCAACTAGCTCGACTATGTCTAAAAACTTGTATGCTAAAAAATAATAATTGTGAATATATTTGTCTATCTTGAATAAGTATGCAATCCTATAACTAAATAAGAATACTATGTCAAGTTGATTGATCTAGTCACCTATATTTGGAGAAGAACTACATAGACATAACAAAGTCATTTTGGAGTGATTGTGTGTTAAACCTTCACACAGATTATTATAACTATATCAGCAGGTTGAATACAGTATTTCAAAAATAAAAAATATAATATTATGATAAAATTAGTGCATGAAATAAAACCTAAAATGTTTTGATTCAGATTGGGTTCACTAAAATGTATACAAATGAAAATGCATCTGACCTATTAATCAATCCTAGCTCAGAGAAGATAAATCCTACTTCCAATTTCATTTTTTGAAATGTTATATATTTGAGGTCATGACTAAGATGGATCCACTAGACCTAACCATGGGATATCTTACCATAATAACATCACTAGAGAGGTTTTCAAAGCCTCTATTTAATAAATAGCATGTAATAACCCTAACTAGGTCTTATGTTTTCATATTCACTAAGTAAATGATAAGTGAATTAAAATATAATCTATTAATCACCAAATATTGTGGCATAAAGTGTAGATAATAAACATAAAAAGTAAACATGTATATAATATCTATACTCAATTCAATGTACAATAAATCCTAATGCATGGGAGAGAAGTAACAATGCTAATTTATCTACTTCAATAAAGGAGGAACAAATTTTGGAATACTAATATTTGAAAAAAAACCTATCGAGCCTCAATCTCTCCCTTGGACAAGGTAATTTGTAAGAGGTTGTTGTGGTATGTAAGTGCAACAAGGATGAATTAGCTCTATGCTACATAAATTCTCCATGAATCTAAAATACTTCTCCATAAGATAATATTTGTATCTCCAAAGAATGTATTAAAACCCTAATTATTGTTCCTCAAGTTGAATGGTGGATAAGAATATGTGCAATATATTCTTTTTTATTCTCTTCCTCATAAATGATGGAAATGAATGTGTATATATAGCTAAATCAAACCCTAAAGCTTTCTAAAATTTTAGTTAACACGGTCAGTCTATTTTTACTATGTATCATTAAATAATAAAAATAAGTTAGGTCTTGGTCTAGGTCAGCCAAGGCCAACCTAAATGCATAGCATGAAAATATAAATTTGAATACAAAGTCAACCTAGGCCAAAACTATTTGATAAATGTCAAAAAGGGTTCTAGGCATAGGTAGGGGCTAATTAAGGTGGTGAATTTCTTGGATATGTGTGTAATGGAGGAGGTAAAGCTTATGAAAGTGTGTATGATAAGGTTGTGTAGATAAAAAGTGGTGGTATAGGGGACAATAATCCTATGAATCACCAATGGTTTACCCACCCCTATCTTGGTGTACCCTTTAAGGCATGCACTCAGAGATGTTGAGACTTGACACATTCCTATAAGAGAAAAAGCATCAGTAATTGATAAAGTTTGAAAATATTATGTGTATACACATATAATATGATGATATGGTGTTATCACTACACTGATGAATCTAATGAAGTTACTCAGTACATTATGTAATGAAGAAATTTCATAGAATATCACCAATCTACTCCATAATATTTTGGAATATGCATATAAAGTCCAACAATAGATAGATAAAATGATTTGGTATGTTAAGACTAAAAAATATGGGATGTTAATTATAGGATCATTATTGATTTGGAATGGTATGAAATAACCAATGTAGTCTTTGATTTAGGTAGAACTGTTAACATGATTTTGAGATCAACATGGGTATTTATTGGGTGATCTAGGTTGATATATAGTCTTATCACTCTAATAATTATATAATATGGATAATTTTAACCCAATGGACATTTGGAGGACATGAAAATCAAAGTCACAGAGTTGAGTATGCATAGTGACTTTGCAGTATTTGACATGAAGATAAACGAGACTCGCTACTCTATAGTGATTAGAAAATATTATGCATATGATGATCAAATGACCATCAATATATTTATTAATCAATTAGAAGCTTATCATGGAGATAATATCATCACAATTCCATTAAATAAATGTGACAAAAAACCATACTACATACCTAAATAGCTTGATTTTCCATATGTTATGGGAAAAGTAGTTAGATGAAAAGAAATGTAGAAGATAAATATAAATCTATGTGAGCTACTAAATATAGATTTCTCTATGATAAAACCAATAACCAAACACAAAATCTCTATAAATAATATCTATTGTACAATCCTATGCTAATTCACATAGAGACTCCATAATTGAAATTAGATAATGTGTGATCTATGTTTGTAAGATCACCAACTCAGTCTGACATATACTTATTATAATAAATAGGTCACATAGACAAAGATTACATAGAACTAAATCCAAAATTCATTATACCATGGGATATAGGTTCTTCAGTGAGTGGGAATTATGATACACACATACTCAATTGTGTTAATGGAGATCATGAGGTACATCCTCCTAGGAGGGTCTTTGAAATATAATGCCAAATAACCCACTATTTCAACACTGAAGATGTCAATCAACTTATCTTTCTATTCCAACATCCTGTATCAAATACTAACCAAAGGGTGAGTTCTCTCAAATACGCACTGAAGGGGATTGTTGTGAACTGGTTATTAGTTCACCATGATGATCAACTAAATTTTCATGAAGTATGTTAAATATTGTTATCCTAATTCCAATTACTAGAGAATGTTAGAAAAGACTAGCTAGTATTTAAATATGGAAACTATCTAAACCTTCATATGTATTGATGCATTGAAGTCTAGATTTTATAATTTATGGCTCTAAAGTACTAGGTACATATTTTAAAATATATAATAGATGTTTTCCCAACCAAATGATACATACATCAAGAGTGTAGGTGAGAACAAAGCATTGGGCATGAGTCCAAAGTGACTTCATTCAAAAACTCATTTTTAATAATGATAACTCCTTAATTTACCAAGCATTAAAAAATTTAAACACTTTTCTATGTCATGGGAGAGTCTAGGACTTTGACAGTATAGTTGATTCATCTTTACAACAAAATAATACATGTGACTTGAAGATGCCTTACAAACCCACAAATCAAAAAAGGGGAAGGAAAAAATCATCACTAAACCTTGTCATATGATACAATATCAAAATGATTATATGTCTAATTTATATGGTGAGGATGACATGACTTTATTTGATCTATTTGAACCTAAATGAAAAGTTGAGCCGCTTCTAGATCTAGTCATAGAGTAGACAGAAGAAGAAAAAGCATGACATATCAATTTTCTAGAGTGATAAGCCTAGTGGATATTGTGTGAATCAATTATAAAATGGGAATACATATTTAAATAACCAATGAAATAACATGTGGGAAACATTATAATAGATGTTGTTACAAATCTAGCACATATTGGAGATGATTGGTCTCAGAAAGACATAAGAAGTTATGCAACTCTTAAGAGATTACTAGGATGGTTTCCATAAAAAAATTCATATATGTTAAGGGTGTGGATCCATCCTTAGGGGAAACTCATATTGAGATGAATAAATGTGCACACCCAATTTAGAAAAGACCTATCAACTAAATCTAAATATGAAGCTTAAAGTGAAAGCTGAGTTGGATCATATGTAGGAAGCTAGTATTATATTTGTTATAGAGAGATGATTGGGTTATCCTCATGGTGGTGACATCAAATAATACTAATGGGATATAAATATATGAACACTATCACATATTTCATAAATTTTGTGTTAATTTTCCATTTCTTAATTCATTCACAGATGAAGTTTTAGAAGTGGTCATAGGGAATGAAGTGTATTCCTTCACAGATAGATTTAGTAGATATCATCAAATATCAATCATAGAATAAGATAGGGACATGACCAATTTCAAAACTGAATGGGGCACATTTTCATATAAGGTAATGCTATTTGGGTTGAATAACACACCTATAATTTTATCTAGATCTATAGTCACTACATTTAAGGGCTTTATCTATGAAGTTTTTAAATTCTACTTAGATGATTGGGTAGTGTTTTATTTGTTCTAAAATAACCTTTCTAAAATTAGACTTATGTTGGAGATATGTATGGCACTATGAATTTCACTTAATTTCAATAATTATTTATTTTTTACACTAGTTGGAGTTATGTTAAAATATGTACTTTGTAGTAAGGGCATATTCATAGATGAAGCTAAGATCATAGTAATTATGGTAATGTCTTTACCTAAAATTTTAATAGATATACGATATTTTTGTGACATTTAGGATACTATTGAAATTTCATTAAGGGGTATGTAGCCATATCTTCCCTTTTTGATAAGTTTTTATGCAAAGGAATCATATTAAAAGATAATGATGACTACATTGATCCTTATTTTCATGATTGGAGTAAACCATTTCATGTACATGTAGATGTTTGAGTAATCATATTTGAAGTGGTATTAGTGAAACTAATAGAGGTTAGATTAGATCACCTTATCCATTTAATAAGTAGGAAATTATTTGTTGCAGAGAAAAATAATACAAAAATTAAGTGAGGGGCCTTAGTTATGGCATTTTCACTTCAAAAAATTTGGCATTACATTTTGGATACACCTTTTGAGTTATTCACCAATCATCAAGCACTATAATACGTGGTTAATAAATCCATGCTAGAAGGATACATTTCACATTGGTTAATGTTCTTCTAAGAATTTTAATTCTAGATAAATGTTAAGCTAGGCTGAGAGAACATGGGTCTAAATCATTTGAGTAGGTTTTAAAGTGGTGAAGAATTAAATGAGATCCCACATGAGTCTCCAAATGCACATATATTTCATGTGTATGTGATCCTAAAATAGTTACAAGATATCACAAACTTTCTTGAATAATGGATCTTTCTAGAACATTATGTGGAAAAGGATAAGAAACAACATATTACTAGAGCCTTTCAACATATTATCAATGGATTTATTTATAATCAATACAAGGATGAAGTGATACATATAGTTACACTAGAGCATGAAAGTCTATATTTGTTTGAGGAGGCACATCAGGAGATCGCATGGGGTCATTTCATAAGAGACAAAACTATGAGTAAGATCTAACAGAGTGGCCTTAGGTAGTCCTATATATTTCAAGATGCCCAAAGATTTGTGAAGTAATGTGATATATGTTAGAGGATGGGAAAAATGAACAAAAGAGACAAAATGTCTCTATAATTTATGCTAATGTAATAACATTTTGAGCAATGAGAAATTGATTTTGTTGGGCCTATTAGTTCACCCAGTAAACATAGCCATGCCAAATATATTATTAATACAATGGAATATATTAATATATGGGTGGAAGCTACTATGACACCTAGTTGTGGTGCTAAGCATGCATCAAATTTACTATATGGAAATATCATTACTCTATGATTTTTGATGTGATTTATTTAGGAGTTTATTCTTGGCTAGAAAATTCATAAGGTTGACCTGACTAGTTTTGATAGCATGATTGTACCTTTGGTGAACTCACGTAAATTTAGTCCTCCAAGTGAACTCTAGTCCCTTCTTCAAAATAAGAAGAGTGCATCCCAAAGTTTTGGTAAAGAATCTCATTCTACATTGCATGATGCTTCATCTTTATCCACTCCACCCATGCTACCACCTACCAATTAGATATTACACAATTTAAATTTATAGATTTTGTTCTCTGATTTTTCTCATGGATCTTTTAGTAATATAAGTGGGGTTGGTATATTAATAACCCAAAAGGGTGGTAGGCCAATTAAATACTTAGTTGAAAACGTGAAAGGGTGGTTGAGTAGTGTATATGGGGTTAAAATTGATAAACAACACCTTAGATATTTACTACAAGTTATACTGCTTCATCCATTTTTTTGGTTTAGTTACTTTAATCCTTAGTGCAATGTTGTATCAGGAATGGATAAGTTTGGGAAAGTGTTATTAGGTAAATATGAACATAAAACTTCATGTTTGGACATATGTGATAAATGGATATCATGATGGATATATTATTACATAATTATTCTAATTTTGTATCGAGTGTCTTTCCTCTAGAAATAACTCAAGGAAGTTAAAACCAACACTAGGTGAACACCTATATATGTTTTCCTTAAATATAATAGTGGGGTTATTGTACTTATTATAATCATTAGTTAGTTATACCAATATGGTGGGTTTGTTGTAATATAAGGATTGATCAATAATTTATCTTTTTTTTGTTCATTTATGTAATGGATATTTAGGTAGATGTAATTGGTTTCTTTCTATAGTTATGTTAAATAATGTCTATTTCATGCATAATTAATCTTGATATGTGTGATTGATTCTATTTATTATATTATAATATATGTTTCCTTTAGGATATGTTCTATTCCTTAGACTATCTATGTTTTCTTTTACTTCTTAACTTGACTCATATAGCTATCCTTGTAATTAACATGTTCAGATGAATCATTAGGAACCTCTGCTAACAATTTCCTATCCTTATCCTTAGAAATTCAAATAAATTCAATCACAAAGATAATAATTTTCAATTAACTTAAAAATAATTCCATATCACACACATTTTACTTATACATGGGGGTTTTAGGGGAAAAGTGACAACATTCACATCAGGGATGCATGAGGCAAAAGATTGGGATATTGACTATCCTATAGGAAAGGGTTAATTTGAGAAATTATAATATTGGATAATAGTATCCTCAAATCTTTTCCTCTTATTTTAAATTTTAATTTTATAAAGTCATTTATATTTAACGACACTATTTGATATTTTGAATTTTACCATTAGGATTTTGCACAAATTTCCATTTTTTGGCTAAATATGGTGGAGTGACATTCTCTTGTGGAATGCAAACAACAAGATATTTTAAGGAGTTGTTCTTTTTTGTAATTGTAAATAATTATTATCTTCCATCCTTTCCTTTTATTTTTTAATTTTATTTCTTATTTCTAAAGTTGTAGTCACTTATCACTTGATATTTCAAAACATTTACAAAAACTTGAATTTATTCATTAGATGGCATTTTTCCATCATATTTATTAATAACTTGAGCCTATAGATATTCAAAATCATGATATATAACTTCATAAGTTTGTTCCATGTTTAATTAATATTAATTTAAAAAACATGTGAATAATTTATTCAATCTACAAGTCATTATAGGGATCGTCATCAGTATAGGTCATAGTTATAACAAAAAAGATAAAGATGAGGCATTAAACATTCATCATGCCATTATAAATTTCCCATGTCATAAACTTAATTGAAATTAGATGTGAGTGGATCATGCATTTATTTCTCAACATTCTTCTGATAAGAGCTTCTTTCTTGGTGAAGAGAACTCCTTCCCTTTTAACCATAATTTCATTAAATTTGTATATAATCCTATCCAAATTAAAACTTGAAACTATCTTTAATATACTTTTTAGTATTAAATATCATAATTCAATATTAATATCATTAGATTTTAATTTAGATTGTTTTAAAATTAGATATAATATTTTTGGATTCCAATATGAAGTTTTTTGGAATTTAATGTTAAACAACTAGATTCTCAAATTTATTTTTTTGAATTAATTCAGTGAATTGTTTCAAAGTATGGTAGTAATTAATAATTTATTTTGATGTAATCAATTCAAATTTTTCCATGATAAATTTCAACACATTTATCATAATTTTTTTGTTATAAATCATGGTAATAATTATTATTCTATTTTGATTCAAATTGACCATGATAAATTACAAGAAATTTCTCACATATTTCTATTTATATTTCATTACCTATAAGTGCAAGCAAAATATCACAAACATATATTTAACATTTATTAAAAAAATTAATTTTTTTATTACATTTAACTATAAGTCTAGGAAAAATATCAAAAATATCCATTTAATATTTTTCATGTTGAAAGTATCATAAATATTCATGTAATGATTAGTGTGGGAAATTACAAAAAATATAAGTATAGGATGTTGAGTGTGGAGCCATTTGGGGCTATCACATGACCATAGGAATAAATTTTGGGGGCCTAAAGAGATCCAAAGATGTGGGGGGCATAATTTTCATGTTTTCCACATGTGAGTGAAATATTCCTTGTATTCCTAATTTCTATGTATTCCAAATTTCAAAGAGTTAGTTGTTAGATGCATTTTCCCATGTTGACATCCTTGTTTCAAGGAATCTAGCTATTTTTTAGAAAAGGGAACTCCTTCCTTATTGAGTGGAGTTGGTTGTGACCACATGTTCATGGGAAAATGTGGCCTTATAATGTGGAGAAGATGAATATGGTGAATTTCTCCTTGGGAAAGCTTTTAGGTAGGCTTGATGAGGTGGAAAAGGGTTGTCACATGTTGGATAATGCTTATCTTAGATAAGCATTGCATATTTGCTCCTCCTTTTATGGATTTTATTCATTCTTCTATATATACAAGGTATGGTCTATCCTTTAGAGGTTAATGGTTTATTTACAGGGTGTGGCTTTGAGCATCAGAGTCAAAGTGCAGGTGTTTATTATAGGGTGTGGTTTAGTAACTTGTGAGATATAACATTGTGCAGGTGCAGTTGAAAGTATAGTTTTTTGTGTAGCACTTTCTACAAGAGTTTTTTTTCTATCTCTATGAGAGTTCATTGTAATCTTGTTTTAGATTAC
Organism: Torreya grandis; assembly: GCA_037957365.1. Classification (NCBI taxonomy): domain Eukaryota; kingdom Viridiplantae; phylum Streptophyta; class Pinopsida; order Cupressales; family Taxaceae; genus Torreya; species Torreya grandis. Next base: position 1,102,369 of record JARHVA010002974.1, read on the forward strand.
TAATTTATTTGAAAACTTTCATTTGTGTATGTAGTGCACATTAGGTGAACCATGTTAGATCTGTGTTATCTATGTTATTTTTTATCTGATTCTCATTTATGCTTTCATATTAATGGTGAATTAAGGAATTTTTTTGTAATTAATTTTATTGCATAGCTTTAGATCTAGTTTATGGTAATAGTATTTTTAGATTTAAAAGAGTTTTACTCCTAACAAATGGTATCACAACTAGGTTGTGTGTTTTGTGAAAGTAATAAATCATAGGAAAGCTATTAGGTTGAGTGGGAGCTATGGGAGAAGAGATTAGATTCAGAGTTGATAATTTTTATGGTAAGCATTTTGGTTTGTGGAAAATGAAGATGGAAGATCACCTATATCAGAAGGAACTTCAACTCCCCTTGGAGGAGAAAGGAGGATGAGTTATAAGTATGAGTGATATAGATTGGTCATTACTTGATAGGAAGGCATTAGGATTCATATAGTTATGCCTTGCATCTTCTATTGCATTTAACATTGTAGATCAAATAACTATAAAGGATCTTCACAGATAAACTTGGGAATTTATATGAGAAACCTTCAGCTTCTAATAAAAAAAATATGAAAAGATTGTTTAACATGAAAATGTCTGATAATGGTTCAATTTCTAATCATCTTAATGATTTTGATATGGTTTTAAGTATGATCACTTCAATTGGAATTATGTTTGAGGATGAAGTTAGAGATTTTCTAATCTTATATTCTTTATCTGATAGTTGGGATAGTTTGGTTATGGTTGTAAGTAATGCAATCTCTACCAAGGGAAGCTTAAATTTTGAGGATGTTGTAGGTGTGATCCTTAGTGAAGAGATGCAAACAAATGCATTTTTGAATCATCTTCAGGTAATTTTTTATCTATTGGTACTAGAGTGAGGCAAAAGGACAAGATCAAAGTTAATCGAGGAAAGTCAAAAGGTAGATCTAAGTCTAGATCTAAATCCAAGATGGTATGCTAGCATTATGGGAAGAGTGGACACTCAAAGAAGGGTTATTGGTCGCTTTGAGATAACAATGACAATAAGGAGGAAATGAATGAGGTAAATATGGCATCAAGTAAATCATTTTTAGATACCTTAATTCTTTTTATGGATAGTTTTTTTGAGTCTTGGGTATTAGATTCAGGGGCTTCTTTTCATGCCACCCCACATAGGCATTATTTTACTGATTATGTTCAAGAGAATATAGGAAATGTATATCTTGGTGATGATAAACCATGTGAGATATTAGGTAAGTGTTGTGTTTGGGTTAAGATGTAAAATGGGAACACATTGATCCTTAAGGATGTTAGACACGTACCTATGTTAAGATGGAATTTGATTTTAGTGGGGAAATTGGGTAGTGAGGGATGTTCAATATTATTTACTTTAGATTCTTGGAAAGTTACCAATGGTGATCTTGTGATCTTGAGAGGTAATAAAGTTGGTACTTTGTATTTGACTAGTAGTGTTGATTTTATTGATTTAGTTATTACAGATGGAGATGAAACTATGTGGCACTACAGGCTCAGTCATATGAGCCATAAGGGTATACAAATATAAAAAGATAAGTTGCTTGGATTAAAATACATAGATCTAGACTTCTGTGAAAATTATGTTTATGGGAAATAGAAGCAGGTTAAGTTCCTAAAGGTTAGACCCATAAATAAAGATCACAAGTTAGATCTAGTAAACTCAAATGTATGGGGACTAGATGAGGTATCTTTTATTGGTGGATCCAATTATTATGTTACTTTTATAGATGATGCAACTATAAAATTTTGGGTTTATTGCATTAAAAATAAATATGATGTTTTTAACACTTTTAAGAAGTGGAAAGGCTTGACTGAGAATGAAATAGGTCTCAATTTGAAATGTCTCAGATTAGATAATGGAGGTGAGTATTGTAGTAATGTTATCTTTGATTATTATTCTAACAATAGAATCCATAAGCAAAGAATGGTTCTAGGAACTCCACAACAGAATGGGGAATCTAAAAGGATGAATAGAATAATAATGGAATGTGCTAGGAGCATAAGGTTACATGTAGGGTTGCCTTTATAGTTTTGGGTAGAATCAGTTAGCATGGTAGTATATTTGATCAACAGAGGACCTTTTATGCCTTTGGATGGAGGTATTCCATAACAAGCTTAGTCTGGTAAGAATGTTGATTATTATTTTCTTAGAGTCTTTAGATGTGAGGCTTTTGATCTCATTAAGAAAGAGGATAGGACCAAGCTAGAGGCTAAATTAGAGAAATTCACATTTATTGGTTATGGTGAGGATGACTTTGGTTTTCATTTATGGAGAATTAAAGATAGGAAAATATTTTAGTCTAGAGATGTAGTCTTTAATGAAAAAGTCATGCATAAAGATTAGTTATAGGTATAGGATCAGGATAGAAAGAGTACATAGTATTGGATGACATTAAGAATGGAAAAGTATCTAAGGATTTAGTTCAAGAAACTTATACATAAGGACCTCAAAATCCTATGGTAAGGTCTTTTAGGGTAAGAAAAGCACCTAAACATTTTTCTCCTTCTCTGAATTATTTATAAATCATTAACAATGGAGAGTCAGATTGTTATGAGGAAGTAATGTAGGAAAATGCCAAGTTGAGATGGGAACAAGCCATGGATGAAGAGAATAGATTTCTCATAGAGAACCAAATTTGGGTTTTGGTTAGGCTAACCAAGGGCAATAGTGCATTTCTAAATAAGTGGATCTTCAAAATCAAAGAAGAGGATGAAGGGAGAAAATGGTATAAGGCTAGGATGGTGGTCAAGGGGTTTGCACAAAAATTAGGTATTGATTTTGATGATATTTTCTCTCCTATTCTAAAAATGACTTATATTAGGACTATTCTTGGTTTATTTTTAGTTGAGGATTTGCACTTAGAATAGTTAGATGTGAAAACAATTTTTCTTCATGTTGATTTAGATGAAGAGTTATACATGAAGTAGCCACAAAGTTATGAGGTTAAAGGGAAGGAGAACTATGTGTGCAGACTAAATAAGAGCTTCTATGGCCTGAAACAAGTTCCACATCAATGGTACAAGAAATTTTATTATTTTATGTTAGAACAAGAATATCAAAGGTGTCATTCTGACCATTTCATGTACATCAAACATTTTGATGATGGTTCCTTTATTATATCATGATTGTATGTCAATGACATGTTAGTTGTAGGAAAGAACATAAAACATATTCATATGGTTAATAAATAGCTTAATGACTCCTTTTCTATAAAGGATTTGGGTATTGCAAAGAAAATCCTTGGTATAAGTATTTCTCATGATAAGAAGGAGAGGAAGTTGATCTTATCCCATTTAGAATATATGAAGAAAGTCTTGGAAAGGTTTAGCATGTTGGATGATAAATCTATTGGTACTCCCTTGTAGGCCACTTTAGATTATCAGAGGAGAAGTATCCCAAGATGGAAACTAAAAGCTTAATATGTCCAAGGTACCTTATTCATCGATAGTTGGTATCTTGATGTATGTCATGGTTTTTACTAGGCCAGATATTGCCCAAGCATTGGGAGTTGTAATTAGGTATATGAGTGACCTAGGTTATGAGCATTGGTAGGCAGTGAAATGGATTCTTCAGTATTTAAGAGGAACCATTTATTTTTCATTATGTTATGCTGGATCAAATACCACTTTTTGTGGTTATGTGGACTCAGATATGGTATGGGATATTGATAGCAAGAGAAGTATGAGTGGATATATATTTACTATTGGAGATACATCAATTAGTCAGATTTATAGGATACAAAAGGTTGTAGCTTTGTCAATCATAGAGGTAGAGTATGTTACTACCATGGAGGCTAGCAAGGAGATTATTTAGTTACAAGAGTTTTTTCAAGAGTTGGGGCATAATTAGGAAGTTGGGAGACTACACAGTGATATTCAAAATGTTATTCATTTATCAAAGAACTTCATTTTCCACTCAATGATGAAACACATTCAATTACATTATCACTTCATTAGGACAGCTTTGGAGGATAACCTAGTGAAGCTAGAGAAGATTCATATTATCTAAAATCTTGTATATATGATGACCAATGTGGTCACATTGGACAAGTTGAGACTATGTTCAGATTTAGTTGGCCTTAGAGGTCATGGAGCAATGATAGATTATGTTAAGGAGAAATGGTCTCCAAGTGGGAGATTGTTGAGTGTGGAGTCCTTTGGGGATATCACATGACCATAGGAATAAATTTTGGGGGCATAAATAGCTCCAAATATTTGGGTGGAATAATTTTAATGTTCTCCACATGTGAGTGGAATATTATTTATATTCCTAATTTCTATGTATTCTATATTTCATGGAGTTAGTTGTTAGATGCCTTCTGCCATGTTGACTTCCTTATTTTGAGGAAGCTCGTTGCTTTTTGGAAAAGGAAACTCCTTCCTTATTGATTGGAGTTGGTTGTGATCACATATTAATGGGGAAATGTGACCTTAGAAGGTGGAGAAGATGACTATGGAAAATTTCTCCTTGGGAGAGATTTTAGATAGGCTTGATGAGGTGGCAAAGGGTTGTCACATGTTGGATAATGCTTATCTTAGATAAACACTAAATATTTGTTCCTATTTTTATGGATTTTCTTCATTTTTATATATATACAAGGTGTGGTGTGGCCTTTAAAGGTTGATGGTTTATTTTTAGGGTGTGCCTTTGAGGATCAAAGTTAAATTATAGGTGTTTTGCAAAGTGTAGGTGTTTATTACAAGGTGTGGTTTATCAACTTGTGAGATATAACATTGTGTAGGTGTAGGTGAAAGTGCAATTTTTAGTGCAACACTTTCTATAAGAGATTTTTTTATCTCTGTGAGAGTTCATTATAATCATGTTTTAGATTACTGATTTATTTGAAAACTTTTATTGGTGGATGTAGCCCACATTGGGTGAACCACGTTAGATCTATGTTATTTTTTATCTTTCTCTCATTTATGCTTTCATGTTAATGGTGAATTAAGGAATGTTTCCATGATGCATTTTATTGCATTGCTTTAGATCAAATTTATGGTAATAGTAGATCTGGATAAAAAATTGTTTTATTCCTAACATAGGCAAAATATCACAAATATCCAGGAAATATTTAGTGAGTTGAATTTATCACACATATATTTGTTATTTTTAATGTACTTATTTTATGATAAACAAACCCATTAAAATTTTAAACAACAAAATTATCATATGTATAAATAATGCAACATCTAATTTATTAAAAATAATTTACATATGATAATGGACATATTGATTTTTTCATACCATAAATATAAGTATGACAAATATTTTGTTTATTGAAAACTCAAAGCAATATAAATATTGTGAATTTGAATATTAGATCTACCCACAAAGAAGTTGATCCATATATGTTATCTTATGTAGGCACATTCTAAATAAGTGCCAATCATCCTATTGAAACATTTACATTCTGCATAGACTAAAATTGCATGCACATGTTTTATACTTTATTTTGATTATACATATAGTTTAGAGTTTGAGGCCACCCAATACACATATTAAGAGTGGGTGACCACATAATATTATAGCTTATATCATCCTTCATACAATAATTTTCATCACTTATCCATTATATTTTCATGGCTACTCGTAAATAGAAAACAAAAATATATATTGGAATCATTTCATTACATGAGACTACACCTCATGAAATTTTTTTTGAATAAATCACGTGAATGCTATATGCTTCCAAATTTTTCATACATTGATTTAGATAGTTCACATGGTTTTTGTATGTTTCCAAATTTTAGAGCAATTTATTGTATACTCTAAAAATTTTGAGTCAGAAACCACCCACTCTAAACATTATCTCATATTTAATATGTTAATGATATGACTCTTAGAGCTACCCACAAATAATTTCAAAAATACATATGATCTGATGCAATAATAGTTCAATTTAGTTTAAATCATATCATTAAAGCATTTAAATTAATCATCCACAATAATTTCATTATTGCCTCAAAATATATCACAAAACGATATCATGAAATCATTGCATTCTATAACACCTCATCTTATTCATACATTTTGGTTAAGTATTCATGTGGATGTTATGTTATTATAAAATTTGAATATATTTAGTTAGATAATTACCACATGTTCTATATGCTTCAACATTTTAGAATGGGAAGCTACCCACTCTAAATAAGTTAGGTTGAAGCTTGAATCTATCCATTTACATCACCCATTCATGAAAACTACATGCATGGTTAAAAATAAAACACATAATGATATCCTATAATCATTTCACTCCATGAGACTATATCTTACTCATATATTTTGGCTTATAATTCATGTTCTTTATGTATGCCTCCAAAATTTTCTTACATTTACATTAGAATGGGTAGTTATCCTCTCCAAAAATTATCTCACATTGATTTTAATTTGAATATGAAGCTTAGAGCTACCCATAATTAATTTTAGAAAATACATTTGATTTAATGAATGTTTAAGTCATTTTCATTATGAGGACTAGTTTTACAGAAAAAAAATCAATAGTAGTGGATGATGGATGCAAATTATTCCATAATATGATTGACACTTATTTTCACTATTCCTAGAATGGTTCATATTTTTAGTGAGTGTATTCCAACTATAATAAAATTTGTAGGTTGGACTCATTTTCAATTTGAATCTTAAGCTATAACAACAAACAAATCCAATAATACATGTGAATTATTTTAGGCATACTAAAAATAGGATGATTAACACTTATTTTCACTAGTCTACAATGGTTCAGATCTGGAGTGGGTGGATACCTACTCTAATAAATGTAATAGGTTGAATATATTTTAAATATTAAGCTTATGTCTTATAAAAAATAAATTAAATAATACATGTGATCCATTGCAGGCATAATTAATATAGCATGATTAAAACATATTCTTGTTATGCCTATAATGGTTCACATATAGAATGGGTAGCCACCCACATTATGAAATTTCATAGGTTGGATTCATTTTTAATATAAAGCTTAGGTATAAAAACAAATAAATTCAAAAATGCATATAAACCATTTTAGGCATATTTTAAATAGGATAAGTGACACTTTTTTCACTATGCCTATAATGGTTCAAATTTAGAGATGGAAACTGTTGGGGATCAACCAACAAACTTGATTACTTTTATGTAAGCAATTAAACACGAAATTAAACCAGAATTGAAAAAAACTAGAATCATAAATAGAAAAGAATAAGAGATACAAGAAACCACCCTGAAAACTTGTATTAAACTCTTCTAGAAGGAAATACAATGAAGAAGCTACACACTTTCTTCTCACACCTCTCAGATGTACAGATCTCTTTCCCTCAAGAGTTTACAATCAATTCCAACAACCTGGATTGATACACACATATACAATATGTCTTGTACTATTCTCATACACTTACACAAGTATACAAGCTATGAAGATCTATCCCATTATATAAGATTAGGGATCATGAGCAATGCATTTACAACCATTAGATACACCTCCTAATCAAAGGCTCAAAACAGTCCTGCTAAAGATAGAGATGCAGACTTACAACTAACAACTAATCCTATCATGCAAAAATTTTGTTTTGTCCATGAAAATAGACATTCTGGATGCACAGGTGACCGACGTCGATCCCTACCTGTCTGCCTGTGACCGACATTAGCTGATCTATGACCGACGCTGGTAGCTACTGGTCGACTCCTTGTCATTGTCGGCGACTGTGTAAATCTAGTAACTTCAGCATCCGCTCATCTAGTGAAGTTTTTAGCTCCACACCTTAACATAAACCACCCACTCTAAGAAATTTCACAAGTTAGATTAATTTTAAATATGAAGCTTATGTCTAAAAACAAATTAATTCAACAAAACATGTAAACAATTTTAGGCATAGTACAAATAGGATGACTAATAATTAATATAATTACACCTACAATGGTTTTGGTTTAGATTAGGTGGCCACCTAATCTAAAAAAATCAAAGTTTTTATTCATTTGGAATATTAGTATTAGGTCTAAAGATTTAAATTTTAAGGGATTTATGGAATTTAAAACCCTAGGTGTTAAAATTCTTGAATATGAAAATCAAGTAATAAACATTCAATAAATATAACCACTAATTTGTATAGTAAATGACCTAATATGATTGTTCTAAAAATATAAATGAATCACACAAGTGCGTAATAAGCTAGAAACAGACTAAGATGAATAAATTAGAGGCTAGAAACCAGTACAAAGGTTGATTAGGGTGTCATAAATTGAAATCTTGGATTAGAACTCCTAGTTAATAGAGTGATCCTTTAGATAGTATCACATCATGATAGTGTCCTTAAGTGTGTGATAATGTCCCTTGTAAGTAGGGAATATGAGCTTCTATATATATCTTCTTCTGAGTTATAAATGTATATGCATGTGAAGATGAACCCTGATTTACCATTGGTGACATGTTTTTGACTAATTTTTGAGAAAAATATTAGATCTCCATGTTGTTAGGCTATTTTAGGAGTGCAAGTATAAAAATTGTAATGTTAGTTAGATATGATGGACATGACCTCAACATGTCACTGTGTTGATATTTACCTACATACCAATACCTCAAAATGGGATCAAACCCAATGTAGTCTTCTCGCCTAAGTGCTTAGTACAATTGTAAGTGAATGCTAGTATGAGTGTTAGCTTGGGTGTTTTAAGTGTGTTTGAGACTATAAATATAAGTAAAGTGAGATTAGGAGTTTTTTAGATGGCTAAATGTAGAATTATGGTAGAATATGGACTAATGACCTTGATTTGTACAATTATTTTTGAGTTTGTTGTTGTGTATTTTTATTTGATTTCCATCTAATGAGTAAAGGGACAAAAATGGTGTATATATATATTAACCTATTGCTTGTTTATTTATGGAATAGCTCTATTACAACCCTAAGGTTTCTTAAGAAGTGTAAATATGTCCATTGGAGGAGAAAAGAGTTTAGGGATAATAGCATGGTGCCTTGGTCAGTAATGCAATACACTTGTGTCCAAAGGGTTACACTAGTGTCCAAGTGGAAGAATTTGGTGTATTATAGGCCTGAATGCCTAGGATATGGTCTTGGAATTTTCTTGGTACATATGTATATGGGTTATACCTACATGAAATATAGTTAATGATTGAAATAATCCTTGAGATGGGTTTAGGGATAAGATAGGGATAGGGTGGTCTCAAGTACACTCATTACGCTCAAGTGATATTTTATATGACTAAATTTTCCCTCCATTTATTATATAAATGCATCAAACTAAATTGACTAAGAAAAATGAAAAATAAGTGTACCTACACTTACCTAAGAGGTAAAGCCATTGAATATAGGTCTAAGTATGTGAAGTGTGTTGCATTGTGTGTTCTACGAATGAAACATGAATGAGTTAGTCCCTACATAAGAAACATCAAAACAAAGACAAAATATATCAAATATATAAGAAAGAGAGAGAGGGTAAAGGAATGAATACACCTCATTGGGTATGCAAACCAATGATAAAATTTGGCGACATCTATTGTATGTAGCTAGTCATCAATGGTGAATATCTTGGATTGAGATGTTACTCAATACCCATGTGTGGGTAGTTCAAAAAATAAATTAGGCTATGAATCCATCATTACATACCCATGTTTAGTAGATGCATATATAATGAAACTACATAATGTAATTGAAGTTGTGTGATGTAACTAAAACTATGTAGAATATCATTGGGGCCACTTAGGAACTTTATTATGAAAAATAGCTCAGGGGACTCTTTGGTACTTGGGTATGTAGCTCAGGTATTAATCGATAATTATAACCATTAAATATGGATTAAGGCATCAATCTAGTGCAAAACTAGTGTAAATGGTGTCTATTTTAATAATGTATAGAATGACATGAAATTTTCCATTCCATCTGATCAATTGGTGTAAAATTGAGCATATGGAAATAATATGTCATGTACGTGCACCCAATTCTAATATATGTGCATATGGATTCTAGAATAAGTTATAGTAATCTATATCTATAATATATGAAATTAAAGTGAAAATGATAATGTCATGCATGATGCCTCAAATCTTAGCAAACTAGTATGATTTTGTGCAAAACTAAGAATAAACCAAGCATAACTAGTAATATATGATTGATATTGTACAAACTTGAACTCTAAATATTATACATTTATATCTAATCTAAATTTCCTTATTTATGGAGATATTGTATAGTAGTGTGGTCCCTTGGATAGTATCACACTATGGTATTGTCCATTAGGCAATGCTAGTGTCCTTCTATACTATTTCTATGCCAAACTATAATTGATCTATGTTTGACTATTTTTTGTGTGTTTTCATGATCTTGTACTCTATATTTTGTGTTTTCATGTTGAAAACTATATTCTAAGTACACTAAATGGCCTAATCTATGTGACAAACCTATGTGGATGCCCCCTCTTTTGAGGGGAGTTATTGAACTTGTGAAATAATTATCCTCAAAATAAAATCTCTACACCATGTAGGTTAGACTTGAAAATATATGATATCTATGTGATAAACCAATATAATGTGTATACATGACATCGTAATGTAAGATAATCTAAGTATTAACTGGTAATATGCGATGTATGTTAGATCTATTATTAACAAGGTTATCAAGAAAGATATAATAATGTAATCTTACATATGAACAATAAATTTAGATATAATATAAGTAACTACCTAGGGGGATGGGGCGTGATGTCCATCAAGGAACCCAAGGAGGAAGAGGAGATACATGAGGTCTCAAATGGCATCTAGAACTAATTTCAAGCTTAATAATCAAGAGACAAGTGTCATGGTTATGGAACATACACAAAATCATACATACAACACACATAAGGCACACAAATTAGGCCAAGGGGAAAAAATATAAGGGACATGGGCATATGTCACTAAATTTGAGAAAGAAATACATATAAGGAAATGTTTAAATAGCTACATACAAAATCATAAAAGCACATGCAAGGATGTGGGACTATGTCTAAAGCATACATATAGTGAAAGGAAGCGGCTTAGAGACATATGATAATGGCATATTCAAATTCATTTGAATAGATGTAGAAGTAAAGAGATAAATCCAAAATGAAAGTATGCTTGAACATATGGTACAAATCCATATAAGAGTAAAGATGTACTTAAGCTAAGTCCATAGTCATAGTAGTCAACAAAAAATCTAAATAGTATAGGATGATCAATATCAAGATATAAAAAATGTTAAATCTGTGATATGGAGTATAAAATGATATAAGATGGTAAATTAGAGGTTATGCAAAATATGCCCCCAAAGGGTGAATGTATCAATGATGAATTTGTGTATTTGTGTATCTACCCCCAATGGGTATATAGTAGTAAATCTAAATCTATGTGATGGACCTAAGTTCATAAGAATCTAAAATCACTTGAAAAAGAATAAGTAAAGAATGCATATATGATAAAAACTGACTAGACTAACATGGATAACATATGTAGTACCTGACAAATATAAGGAATGTAAACATGAAAATGCATACAATCTAAAATTTGTATTTTTTAAACAACATTTAAAAGTTTTTGTACTTTTCAACATATTATATTATTTTGCATTTTCTAAGTATAAGTTATGTACAAGCAATCATGAGAATGAAACAATATACAAGTGAAATGTGAGTTTTTTTATGTATAGAATCTCCATAGATGCATGATGTTCAGTGGATTCTTCATTGCCTTACCCTCAAGTAAAGCTAGATAGTATACCTTTGAGTTAATATTTTTTATTACTAAGGACCAATCTAATTTGGTTTCAACTTACCTTTTATTTTTTCTTTGGCATTGACATTTATAAGGTTCTCTTTTAGGAAAAGATAATTGACTTCAAATTATCTATTGTGAGCATGGGTATTGTAGGTCTATTTGATTCATTTTTGGTATGCTCTGAGGTGTTTTGAGGCTTATATCATTTATGATCCAACCATTTTAATTCATGGAGATGTCATTATATGTATTGATCATCTATAATAATCCATTTAAGGGATGCACATAAGGATGTAAATTCCAATTATAATGGGATAGTTTCTTTAGTTCCATATACTTATGAATAAGCATTAGCTCTTATCATTACATGAATTTTAGTATGGTATGCCTAAAGTGTATAAACAAGCTAATTGTGCCAATAATCACCAAATTTGGTAACCATTTTTTTGAGGATATTAGTAATTATCTTGTTCTATATTTTTCTTGGCCATTACCCTATGGGTAGTATGGAGTAGAAAATGTATGTCAGTTATTATATTCAACATGAAATTTCTTCACTATTTTGTTCTTAAAATAAGTTTCATTGTATGTAATGATGTCTGTTGGTAGGATGAAATGGGAAATGATGTTGGTCATGATAAAATGACATATATCTTCTCATTTTATAGATTATAATGGAATGGCATCCACCCACTTTGTAAAGTATTATATAGCTATAATAATAAATTTGTGACCTACTAATTATGGATTTATTTTACTAATTAAATCAAATACCCATAACATGAATGGCCATGGGGAGATAATGGGTTGTAATTATTATGAAGGAACATGGTGTAGGTTGTTATGTCATTGAAATTTGTCTCATAATAAATCATATTCTTGACATTCTTATTCCATGGTGGTTTAATAATATCCCTATCAAATTAATTTGTGTGGCATTTCTTTTTCATTGAAATGGATACCACATTTATTATCATGCACTTGGATTATGGCCATTTTAGCCTCCTTAGTTGGTAAACATCAAAGTAAGTTTCTCTCAAAATATCACTTAAATAAGTCCCTACCAATGATGAGATAGCGAAGGTCATTATCTATAATTTATTCTTATCATTCTTGGTGAAAGTATTTGGTGTAATGGATTTATGCATAAAATTATATATATTAAAAAACCATTCAGATGTTGTACTATGCGTGGTGACTAGAATTTATATAGATATGAGATTAGAATGAGATACTAATGGTGACTATAATCATTTGATAGTGAATATAGTTTGGTCATCATTGATGTTAATGGGGATAAATGATGCCACAATGGCCATTACATCATCATGATGATTGTCTTTATGAGGAATATTTTTGATAGAGAAGTATTCAAATTGTGATTGTAGACATTGAACCATATTATTGTACAGAATTATATGTTTTTCCTTAGTCTATTAGACATTTGTAACCTGGTTTATGACTAATTTTAAATCTTTGTAAACCTTATAGATTTTATTTGGAGAGCCTGAGTTTATTGGAGGCTGAGGATAAGGGTCTTCTATTCTATGATATTGTTTTTACGTGAAAAACTTAATGGATAAGAAAGTGGTATTGTGTGGCCAAGTGGGTTGATAAAAATATTTCCTACTCTGGCACATGATACACATCCTAAACTATCAAAGAACATTGTCCATGTGTCAAAAGTGGTATTGTAAGCTATGAAGTCATAACAAAAATTATTTTTGATAGGATCAGTGTCTAATAGTGGTGTTTTTGCCAATTGATCTAAGATTATCTAGCCTTTTATTAATTTTTGTAACATAATCTTTAGGTCAAATTTGGTGAGTAACCTTACCCATTTTTTGATGTGGTCTAAAATATGTAGTTTAGATATGATAAAATTTAAAGCATCTAAATTTGTAGTAACATGTGTCTCATTATTGATCATATAGTTTTAGAGATTTTAGGTAGCAAATATGAGTGCTAAACATAGTTTATATATTATTGATTAATTCTATTTGTAATCAACAAGTGTATAATTGATGTATTAAATAGGTCTCTCCTTGTGTTTATCATCATGTTGTGCCAAAAGTGAACTGAGTGCATGATCTATCACTATGAGGTATAGAAATGGTTAATTAGGTATTTTTGGTACCGATATAGGAGTATTCAAAAAGTATTATTTGAGTGCATCAAAACTTTCTTGACATTTGATATACCATTAAAATATTGTATCCTTATTGAGTAATATTTTGAATGACTAAGTTTTATCTACTATTTATACCATAAAGTAACATATTATCTAGATTTTTCACTCTAAATATATAATTTGTTTAGTTTGTAGGAGTCATGTCCATTATAGCTTTGATTTTTTTTGGATTGACCTAGATGTCATGTTGGGATATTACGAAGCCCAAAAGTTTATCAAATGAAACCCCAAAGACACATTTGTCTGGATTTAGTCATACATTATGTTGTCTCAATCATTTGAAAATCTCTTGTAAATATATTGCATGGTGTTGTTTCTCTTTTAATTTTGTAAGTCATCGGCATAATCTTCAATTATATTATGAATGAGATCATCAAAAATATGGGTCATGGTTTGTTGGTATGTCTCTCCTATGTTCTTTATTACAAAATGTATGACTATATAGTATAAGGAGTGCCATGGTGTGGTAAAAAAAACTATATCTCCTCTTTAAGTATTTTCATTTTATTATAACTAGCAAAACCATCAATACAAGAGATCATCTCATATCCTATTCTGGAATCCACTATCATATCAATGTTGGGAAAAGGAAATTCATCCTTAGGACATGATCTATTTAAGTCTTTAGAATCACAATAACATCAGATTTGGATATTGAGATTAACAACTGATATAATGTTAGCAATCTATTGAGGGTGAGAAACTGGTCAAATGAAACTAGCATCAATAATCCATTAGACCTCATCTTGGACTAGAAGTGCTACCTTGGGATGTACCTTTTAATTTTTTTGTTTAAATAGATATGCATATGGATAGATTTTAATCCTATGTATTATTATTAAAGGATTGATGTCAATCAAATTAGAATAGTTCTAAGAAAAATTTAGGTAAGTCTTTTAAAATCTACCAAATATTTGTATCTTCTTCTTTACATAAGGACATAACTAATAATACTATGTGAGGATCAATATATATGCTATAATTAAATTTTATTGTATATTATTTAAGTAATGTAGACTAATTATCAATCTAAGTTGATATAGGTATGATGTCATCTATGTTGAGTGGTATATTATCTAAAATATTTGAGCACTCACCAAAGTATGCCTAGGAATTTGTAGAATGAGGAAACATGTTCTTGTGATATAAGGAAGGGATATCCTAATATGCCCCTAAAAATTATAAGATATCTTCATAATTATAAATTTCATAAAAATTAAATAAATATAGAGAGATGGTATCATCAATGACATCAGGGTAAACAAATGAGAGTGCAGAGACATGATTTACTATATTATCTATACATGGAATAGGCAGACAAAACATAATATGTTGAGAATAATGGTGAGAACACTTAACATTAGATGTTTTATCCTTATATCTAAGCCCTTTCTTACCTTTTTGAATATATGCCGCAATAGGATTCATAATTCTTCATTCATGTTTTTCAAGGCCCTATCTTGTGTAACCCATTTTTAGAAATATTTTAATGCAAATAGAGAATTAAATATATAATCATGTACTTTTGATGTGTTTTAGGGAGTTGTACATTATTTATATGTCATAAAATAGGAGTTACTATAATAATTTCCATGTGAGGAATATAATTATATGAAGGCTTTATATGCTAATAATATTTGAATAGTTCTTGATCTACAGGGTATGTTTATATATAACCTTTATAAATAAACTTTAAACATGCATGTATAGTTTATGGAATTATGTGCATATCATGAAATCCAAGTTTTCCAAAGTAATATATTGTAGTTAAGATTGTTGGTCATAACTTAACATGTTGTAGGTAGTGTTATAGGTCCCAATGTAAGGTTTATAGTGTGATTTGACCCAAAAGTTACTTGGAATATTATCAAATACTTAAATGTTCATATCAAAACTATCCAAATCTTTAGCATGTTTGTTAAAAATTCATAGAAAATATATATTACAAATATTTAACCGTAATTCATTGTAAATTAATACTCATTTGACACCCACCTTGTTAATTTGTAATGTGATGTAAAGAGGTAGATGTTTTTCTATGATGTGCTAAGGTGGAAGAAATTTTTTCAATGATATATACTTCTCAATCCATTTCATATTATTAATTATAAAAGCAACATAAATTGCCTCTGATATGGTATGCACATAAGTATAATAGAGTGTTGCATATAAAATATCTATGTATGTTTCAAAATGTTATAGGAGCTCAAAAATGGATATTGTGGTTGAAGGAACATTGTTATAGTTAGTAAAGATATAGCCATGTATTTGGCTAACCTATCATGTATCAGGACCATTTGTGGACATCATATCATGGACCATAGGGTTTAATGTGAGTATAGAGATGGTAATTGAAGTGGGATAGTAGATAGATGTGTATGGTCAAGAAGTAGAAAGGACAAGCAAAACCATTGATGTTCTTTTATGTCTAGTAGTGATAAGTAAGAAATCAAAATGAGCCAAAAAGCAAAAAACATTTAAAGGATACTTTTTAAATCTTAGGTAATTTATTTGTTATCATATGTAATATATCTTCTATATGTGAAATGATTTGCTTATCAATTTAATTCTACATGAGAAAAAGATAATATACTTGAGAAAGAATGAAATATGACATATATCTGAACTAATATAAAACATCATGTACATATGTGTTGATCTCTTCTTTTAATTCATTTCAAATTAAAGGAAACAAGCATGCAAAAAAAGCTAGAAAACCTTGCATTTAAAATTGATAAACATGTTATGTCATTATTATCATGATTAGATTAAATAAAAATCAAAAGATATATGAATAGAAAATATGGGTTTGAGTTCTAAAAGGATGGAAACATAAACCCTAAATGTAGTCTAAGTTCAAGGTTTTTCACTACTTGAAGTAAGTTAGGTTCACCAAATGATTTATATTTTAATGGATTTATGGAATTTGAAAACCTAGGTGTTAAAGTGCTAGAATATGAAAATCATGGAATAAATATGCAATAAATATAGGCACTACTTTGTATAATAATTGACCTAATCTTATTATTCTAAAAATAGTAATAACTCACACAAATATTTACGTAGTAGGAAACTAAATAAGACATGAATTAAAGATTGGAAACTAGCATACAAGTTGATTAGGGTGTCATAAATTGGAATATGAACTCAAAACTCATCCCAGATAGTAGCCTACCATTCTAATATCCTTAGGGGACAAGATATATCCCTTACAAGTAGGGATTTTGACCTTCTAGATATATCTTTTTATGAGTTTGAGAACCCTATGCTTATGAAGATGAACCTTCACTTACCATCAGTGACCTATTTTTGATTGATTTGAGAGTAAAACCCTAGGTATCCATGGTATTAGGTTATTTGAGGAGCATAAGTATTGAAAGTATAATGTTATATGGATATGATAGATGTGACATCAATACCCTATTGTGTTGAGAGTTTCCTACATACCAATACCCCAAGAGGGGATCAATCCTAGTATAGTTCTCCCGTATAAGTACTTGGTATAAGTGCAAGTGAATGCTAGTATAAGTGTCATATTGAGTGATTTAAGTGTGTTTGAGACTATAAATCTAAGAAATCTAATCTTAGGATTGATTTAGATGTCTATAAGCATAATTAGGTAAAAATAAGGATTAATGACCTTGATTTTCACAACTATTTCTAAGTTTATTTGTATGAATTTGCATTTTATTTCTATTTAGTGAGTAAAGGGACAAAAGTGGTGTTTATATACTAATTTGATGCTTTTCATGTTATGGAATAGGTATAGGTCACCCCTAAGGTGTCTTCAAAAGTGGAAATATGTATTTTATATGAAAAAAAAGCTAAGGTATAGTAACATGGTCCCTTCATCACTAACATGGTGTGTTAGTGTCCAAAGTATCTCACTAGTGTCCTGATGATATAATCTACTGCACTAAGGGCCTTTATACTTAGGATATGGTCTAGGACTACTCTTCATAAATTTTGGGATGGGTTAGACCCACACAAAATCTAGATAAGGATCAAAATAGGCCCTAAGATAGGTCTAGGTCTAAGCTATGGATAGGGTGGTCTCAAGTGACACTCAATGCACTCAAATGACATTTTATATGATTACATCTAACAGTAAATAAATTTAAGAATACATGTGAACCATTTTAGGTATAGTAAAAATAGGATGATTGAAACTTGTGTGAACTATACCTATAATGGTTTACATTTAAGTGGTTAGATGACCACTTTAAGAACATTAATTGTTGGATTCATTTTGAATATGAAGCTTAGTTATCATAATAAAAAAATTCAACTATACACTTAAACCATTGTATATTAGTTTAAATAGGATGATTTTCACTTATTTTTGCCTACAATAAATTAGTCCTGTCATAAATACTTGATGATGTTAGTTTTATCCATTTTTAGTCCTTATTTAACTTGTACACTTAATCAATACCTATTTTTACACTTTACCCTTTATTAAGCACCTAGGAGAACCTATTTTTATTCAAACCATTATTTACTACCTACAAAAAGGGTCTGATTACTAAAACTTACCTTATGCATAGTTCTGCCCAAACCCAGATCTAAGGTTTCACATATTTCCCTAAAGGAAAACAACATCTAATAGGGACAAAAGTGGGAGGCATTCTATCCCTATGATATGTTTCTATCTTAAGCTCTCTAATGTTGAATTTAAAAATTAAACCCCCCCTTACCTTGTATTCCAAGTTTTTAGGTTTCCTAGTGTGTGCCTTCCCATTTTGGATTTCTATAAAGGCACACTCAAGTCACTTATTATACCATTTGGAAATTTCAATAAAAATACATATTTATGTTGATTCATAGTGAGAAATAGTTATTAATTCTTCCTGATCTTGATTTTATTCATTTCAAGTAGTCCTAAGATAAGTTAAAACATTGTATTATTTTCCCTAAGTAACATAATATAGTATTCAATCCACTCTAGAAGCATTTATATAGTGAAAGGAGCACAATTACCTAAAACATTATAAGTAGCAGAAATATGTAGGTTTGATTCACTCCATAGAGTATTAGATATGTAGGTAGTGTTAAAACATTGGTGGGATGATTTGGGGTTAGTTTAGCCCAATTATACTCCACTTTTTTCTATTTACAGGTTTTCAGTCATTGTAAGACATACTAGGGTTTCAACATTTCAAAATATATATACAAGTCTCCTACACATTTATTAAGGTCAAATTTGTGTATACAAATATAAATTAGACTATTTTAAGTGATCATGCTCTAATTTACTAATTTTTATAAAAATACAAGATATATCAAGTAGGACAACAATGGTAGTGTATATTGTCATTATCTTCCAATTTTATCCTTATTTAGTCTCAGAGTCAGTTTATGGGCACTTATAGATATAATTCCTATTTTCTTATTTCCACTCTCTATTACTCATTACAATCAACAATCAGACATAAACAATAATGTTTTTCTTTTCAATCTATAGTTATCTTATTTTCAATCATTTACATCTTGTTGAATTTAGTTAGTTGTTACTATGTACCTAGGAACATCATATATTAATGTATATGGGCTTATAGAGATGTTGACATGTGGCACAAATCCCCCTTAGTAAGTTATATGGGTCCAATATATTAGGATAAATGAGTAACTTATATAATTAGTTCATTGGGTAATGGTTAGCCTAAATTGGGATTAGAAGGTTACCCATCCTTTGTTAAGTTAATTAGAGGTCTATATAAAGGAGGTGAGTATCATTTTAAATCAATAAAGTAAATATTGAGTCTTCTATTTGGTATAAGTATATTGGAGGTTATCCCCTCAAAGAAACATTGTAGAGTTATTCCTTCCTAAATAATTATTGTATGGTGTTGCCCTACCTTAAGGGTATTTTTCTATTTCTGCATAAATTGAATATTTTGGCATTTTGGCCAACCAATATGCCAAAATATTCAATATATGCAGAAATAAAACAATAACCTTAAGGTAGGGAAACACCATACAATACTCCTTTAAGAATAAATACTCCATAATATCTCTTCAAGGGGATAACTTCCAATATACTTATACCAAATAGAAGATTCAATTCTTACTCTATTAATTTACAATGATACTCACCTCCTTTATATAGACCTCTAATTAATTGAACAATGGATGGCTAACCTTCTAATCCCAATGTAGGTTTTCCATTACCCATTGCACTAATTCCCCAAGTTAATCATTTATCCTAATTTATTAGACCCATATAACTAGCTAAGGGGATGTGTGCCACATGTCAGCATCTTCATCAACCCATATATATATTAATAAATCATGTCCCTTAGTATATAGCATGTAGGCTTATTAGATCAAGTGGGACCAATAAGGTCATGTAAAACCATACAACCACTTGTGTATTTCCATCCATGACATTTACACATGTGATTTTTTTAAAATTATTACACATATTTTACCATGAATATGGCTAGACAATGGGAAATGTAGTTATGTATAATGTGCATTTTACATTCTCAAAAACATATTATCACATTTTTATGTGGTTTTAATAATGACAAATTTTAGGCATGACATTTTGGTCTCAGAGCACGGTTTAAAAATCAAAATCTATAGGTATTATTTTTTACTAATGTTTCTTCTAAATAAAACCAATATGTGTACTTTTTTAGTGATAAACCTCATTAAGGATATAGACACAATACACATCAATATTTCCTTGGGCCATGGACTCATCATCCAAGTAATAGAAACTTGGATTATTAAATTGGTATTTGTGCTTGAGAGAGACATGTGATTACTTATTTTAAATTAACCCATAAATTTGAATAGATGAGATTTGGTGAATGCCTAAAATAAAGGTTCTAACTAGGTGCTAAAATTTTATATTACCATGAGGGCCAAATGACTACTAGCTCATGGGTAAGTTGTTATGTGCTAAGTTGATGTGAATTATCCATCATCTTAGAAATGTATATCTTACATATTATTACTTCATAAGTAGATGCTTGGGATATATTTACCTTCATAATACCAAGGGGATTAGTCATATCTAGTTCTTAGATTGTCATGTGTCCTTAAGATTGTGGTGGTCTTTATTAGATTTGGTGATAAATCCTTTATACAAAAATTATCATCACAAATCAACTAGAGTATGTTAAAGGGTTGATCAATGTTTCTCTCACCATGAGTGATTAATTTGGGAATGGATCAAAATGAAAATTTAGTGAGTCTATCCCATTCCCCTTTGTTTATGACTATTACCTTATAAGTAGTTATCAGTAGAGTTGGGATTACTCTTTCCTTATACTAAGAGTCTTATATTAATATACCATAGAGGGTTTTAGAGACCTTTGGGACATGCTTGGTCCATACAAGGGAATAAAAACCTCATTGTATTACACATTAGTTTTTACTTGAAAACTATATGCATATATACAAGTGTTGTTAAATACTCTATTCACTTTGTGTGATGGACCAATAATACCATAAAGATAGCCTTATTAGGTAGCCTCATTTGGGATATATTTTTTTCACCTATCCTTGTGTAAAATAATCCTTATCTCCTTTTCATAGTGAGATATTTCTTATTTTTAGCCATATGAGTTACTTTCTATTAGATTTGGATTTCAGTGATGGTTGGAGAGGAACATGTGGTCCTTGTGTGGCATATTAGCACCAAGCTAGTCTGATAATCAACTTAATCAATAAATTTCAATGTTAAAGTGGTATTATTTCCTATTGTTTCATGTTTTCACAATACGTAAGGCATACAAATTTAGTCTAGATGTTGATATCAAATAGTTTTGGTTAGCCACCCTTTTGAGGTTACGACCCCATTTCTTGGAGTATTTATAAATAAATCACCCTTGTGTTGAACTAGTAGTGATTTAAAGGTGACCTTGTTGATAGGGATCTTCAAGAGGAATGTTATTTTTTTCCTTGTTGCTAATAAGGTTAAAGTGTACCTTCATACATATGGATCATCTTGAATTTATCAATCTATCCTTTATATTTTAAGTTCTTTGATAATAGTGAGATAATTTCCTCATAGAGAATATTTGTTTACCCATGATGGTGACACCTAGTTGATTGGGTTGCCTATGAGAGGTGATATAATTTATGAAATAGAAGTTTATTTCAGATCTAGTAGTATCCCTATACCTTGACTAGGTGTATATCTTTATCTAATAAACATTCTTATGATAAGAACATACTTTTAATTTTGTAGCTTGTATGTTATTTGCCTAAAGCATGTAGTGTAACATGAATTGTGACATTCAATATTTTTTGCATATAAATTTTTCTTAGGTAACCTTTTTATCTTTCACATTGAACATGATTTATTTTATATAGTTCATGTTGTACAAATGCATGTAGAATCTAATGGTATGCAATATCTTTTTGGGCATACATACAAATTATTGGGGCTTGTAGTGCCTTAATTTTGGAATCCTACCACACCCTTACATATAATCTTAGGTTGGGGAGATGATTTTGTATGACTTGATGAGGAGTGCATGTATTTCACATCCATGATTCTTGTAAAATTATTTCCTAAGAGAATGCATTCTCGAGTGGAATTATTTTCAAATTTACCTAGGAGTGTTACTTTTAACTTAACTCCTAGTGTGACATATTTCCCATTTCCTCGAGAGGTTTTTAATTATTTATATATGAGTTGGATAGAATGTGAGACCTCATTTTTAATAGCGATAGTTTTTTTGGAATTTTTCTATTGTAAACATGTCATGTTGTGGCATACTCCTTATATTCTTTGAGATATGATACACCTAATGTTATGTTTTTATATGATTATTACATTACTAATGAGAAAATGCGTTATATACATGATGTTATTAATTTTTACTTACCTGAATATGATATAGATGATATTGATAGCTTATTTTACATTGATTATTGAGATGCATATCACATTAGCATATTAATAGAGTTAATACTAACTTATCATGACATTTGAGATCATAGATATATACATGTTAGCATGTTGATATTAAGTCATGTTGATTATTGAGATGTTTACATTTTAAAGCTTCAAATACCTAGGGTAGTGCAATTTTAAGTGTGAATGATGCATGTGATAAGGGATACCAGACAAGGGAACTAGGATTACATAAAGCATAAACACACCATTGGTTTTAGTTGCATAGTGACTTTTTGAATCCATTATATCAAAATCAAATCTTGTTGGTATCATTTAATCTAGTCTTGGATTCTGACCCTCTTTAACTCTCCTATAACTATTCAAACCCCCTTGTAACTAGTCATTACATTTCTATAAGACCTTAGAATGTACCTTAACACTATATTAATTCATAAAGGTAAATGTGTAAATCACTTAAGTGGCCCCCTTAACCAAATCTTGAATGGGAACTTGGACCCATGTTTATAAGTGGATATAAAGTGTTTTAGAGATGTGTGTAAGTGAATTTAAAAACCCTTATGTCCAATAGATGGGTTAAACATTTTTTAGTTTTGATCAAATTATAGGATATCCCATGTGTTTATTTATGGCATAGGGAACTGAGAACATTAATGGGTGTGTGTACGTCTTACTTTCCCACATGGGTGTGTAAGGTGAGTTAATACCATAGAAAATATTTTGGAAAAGAGATAAGGAATGGGAAGGAAAAAGTGTGACCTTACCATTTTCCATTAGGTTGGATTGATTTTTTGATAATAACATGGAAAGCCTTCAATGGAGGAATGATTTTATCATTTTTAAAAGTAGATAGTTGATAAGACCTTAAGGAAAAAGGAAGCTTAGAGAAGGATGATTCCTTAATTTTGTAATGAGTTTTCTTTATTCCAACCTTGTAGGAGATCCCTTTGTGTAAAATTAAGTGGTGGAGCCAAGGTAGGCATTCATGTCTCCCATTTAAGTTTGATTTAATTATTTAAATAAAAACCTTTCTTCTCTTATTTGTTTTTTTCCATGGTTGTGCCAATGGATAACATGTGTATCTATATTGAATATTTTATCTTGGAGATGAAAAATTTCTCCCTTTTTTGTTAGTTATTTTTATATCCCGTTTTGAGATGTAAAATCATACACTTATGCTACCCAAATGAGTTTAAATTTTTCTCCCTAGTATTTACCTTCATGTGTAAGGTTTGTAAAAGGGAATCAATTTCCAAGTCCTCTTAAAAATATCAAATGAATCAATTTTGGGTAAGGAAACTTTCAATTTTACAAGGTCCTTCCATGGAAAGGGAGAAGGGTTTGGGAAAGAGAGAATCTCTAAGAACCTTATCCCACCCCCATACTATGGAGAGTGTAACTTCTCATTCATAATGGGTGAGTGTGAAGTATGAATATATTTATGGTTTCCATGTGAGTTTTATATGTGTTATGTGACCATTATTGTGTTTATTTATGTATATTTTATTTTGGGTGAATGTGGAAGCCTCTTGTTATAATGAAGTTGTTAGTTAAGACTCCTTGTTGTATATCTAGTTGAACATGTTGTATTTTCATTATCCATGTCCTTCCTTTCCTTAAACATTTACCATAACCCATGATTAAACATGGGAGTTATAAGATTGAGGATTCATAGGTAAATATCTTGATGATGAACAAAGGATGGAAGGTTGGACCCTATTTAACTTGACCTCATAGGTACACTTAGAAGCTTGCTTGGAAGTTTTTTTAATATTTTGTGGCTTCACAAGTTTAAATGATAATGAATAGATTATTGAGCGGTTATAATACATTTTTATGTAATATTATATATTATTAAATTTTAAATATAAATAATAAACAATTTTTATGTGATGATTATAATTTTTCATGCATTAATTTTTTATTAAAGTAATAGTTTAAGAAGGAAGGATAAATGTAATAAAATAACTTCTTTCTATGATTTGAAACTCATTTTTAATATTTTATGAACAATTTAATTTGTTTTTTTACACATTAGGAAAAAATAAATTTAAAATTGTGTTTCATATTGCTTTTTGAATGGATTTCATTAAGCCTAAGAAGGGCTAATTCAATTAAATAATTTTTACATCATTTTTAAAAAGTTTCATTTTTTCCAAAATTTAATTTAAATGAAAAAAATGATTAAACAAAGTTATGTGCATTTTATGGTTTAATTTTATGACTCAATATATAAATTTTTATGAATTTTTAAATTTTAAATATTAAAAGTACCTTGTTTCCTTTATAATTTTCTTAATCTTCTTGCAATGTTTTTGCATTTCAAGTGAGGTAGAAAAGTGATAGAACTAATTTTAGATGAAAGGTTGAAAATTTTAAAACTTATTCCCTTTTATTTCATAAATTTGAGTCTTAAATATTCTTCATTATGATTTATTTAATTTCATGTGCATGTAGGGTAATTTGAGATTATGTATATCCCTTAACAGGGCATTGTACACTTTATGTAGGGTACCCCAACTATTAAGACAATGGCCATCCATATGCCCATGTAGTTAGTGCTATAATTTTTAAGGTGGTGACCATTACAACTAAGTTGAGTGGAAGTGCATGTAACCACTTCCATAATGACCATTTCAATTATGGGGAAACTATGTGGCTTACAATACATGCAATAAATCCCCACTACATCATTTACCATGGGGGTGTTCAATGAAGGTTGGCCACCACCCATTATAAACTAATAAAATATGTTAAACATATAAATATGTTTTTATTAAAGATATATTTATTTATTTAAACTTTTCATTCCTAAGGTTATGTGACTATGCATTTAAATTAAAACCATAACTATTTTACTTACACCTAAACTCTTGTGTGTAATTGATTATGATAACAATGAGTAATAAAGGTATGGAGACCCAAAATGGGCCACCCCACCTAAATTTTTCACCTCTTTTGCATGGAATAATTTTTATGGATTGAAACTTAATGTTTTTCAAGATATGACTCTTTTGTCCAAGATATGTCATTTTTAACCTTTTTTACATTTTTGAGCTCTTTTAAGCCCCGGACAAGTCAACCCAAAAAGGAACCCCACCTTAATTTATTTTCTACTACCATGTAAGATATAATTCAAATACTAAAGCTATACATATAATTTTATTTCTTCTTTATCCTTTTTGCTATCCATTAATGGTTGTGGTGGAGCTCAAAGCTCTTAAAGGATTTTTCAAAAACTATAGGATCTTGAAACTAGCTAGAGACTTTCAAATAAGATGGGTAGCTAAAAAACCAATATAAACATAATTGTATCAAAATATTATTTTGAAATGAAATAAAATAGATAAGTACTAAAAGCTTGGAGAGTCCATTAATGGTAGTCATATAAGGTTGAGGGAGAAGAATAGTGATGACTATGGACAATTCATCATTCAAAACCCCCTTAACATTTTCCCAAATCTGAAATTGAAACACAAAGAGTGACTTGAAACCTTTATTGTCCTCAACCATTTTTAGGGTTTCCTCATCATTGACCAAATATGAAGGTCAAGATATAAAGGATACAATGGTTGAGATGGAGTGTTCCATCCTCAAGAAGATAATCAAGGACAATTCATAGCCTTTTGAGGTCATAGAAAGAGTATGTATCCTCCTTGCTAAAAATTTTTATCAAAAGTTAAGTTAACTTACTTTTTACTTCAAGTGAAAACTGAGCCATGTGACTAGCTAGAATCATTAGGGGTCCTCCTTTAACCTCATTAAGAGTTAGGATGAATCATTAGATCTTATGGTTTTTGAAACTCATATGTTTATTTTCATGTTCATTATGGACCTTGGCGTTATTGCTTGATTTGTTAACTTAGAAAGATATATTCTTATATGATATCCTATAGGCTAATTAGAGTAAGTGAGCTGACATGGTTAGGTAGTGACCATGTGGCCACTTCTACAATAGCATACTTGACATTTAAGAATGTTATTTTGTTTGAATTAATTATGTGTCTCTTGTTATGAATATGGCTATCCAATGGGAAATTTATTTCTATATAATTTTCATTATAAATTCTCAAAACATATGGCCTATTTTTATGTGGTTTTAGTCATGTAAAATGTTTGGGCATGACATTTTTATATCATAACATGGTTTAAACACTAAAGTATTTGGAAATTTTTTGGTACTAAATCTTACATATAAAATTTATTCATGTACGTTTTGGGTGATAAACCTTGTTGAGAATGTAGGCATAATACACATGAAGATTTGTTTGTACTATGGACTCTTCAACAAAGTAATAGTTGTTTGACTTCTAGAATTCATATCCATACTTATGAGACCCATGTCAAAACTTATTATAAATCCACACATCTATTAGAGTGGATGAGGTATGGTGAAGGATTAGAACAAATATTCCAATTAGGTGTTAAAAAGTTAGATGGTCGTGACGGCCAAGTGACCATTAGCTCATCAGTGAGCTATTGTGTGTTAGGCTAATGGGACTTTACCATCACCTTAGACATACCCATCTTACATTATATGAATTTGTAGATAATATATTGGGATATATTTATCTTGATTATTAATACCATGAGGTTTTATCATAGCTAGACTATAGATTGTTATGTAGACCAGGGTTGAGATGGACCTTTCTAGGTTTAGTGACCACCCATTTCTATAAAAAATATCCTCACCACTCAAGTGAAATGTGGTTAAGGTTTTATTAAGGTTTTATAAATTCTATATCACTATGAGTGATGATTTTGGGAATGAGTGAGGAATTATTTTATTTAGACCATCCCATTTTCCTTAGTTTCCAACTCTTGCCTTACGATTAGCTATAAAATGAATTGGGCATAGTTTATTCTTACACTGAAATGCTCATCTATGTGAACCATAGAGAGTTATACATATCTTGGGACATGTTTGTTATACATGAGGGATCAAGAGCCTCACTATGTCATGTATGTGTTTATTCTTGAAACCTATCCATGTACATAAGAGTGTTGTTATATATTGACTTCACCTTATGTGATGGACTAGTGATACCATGTGGATGGCATTATTAGGGAGCCTCATGTGGGTCACCTTATTTTAACCTATCCTTGTGTATAATGACCCTTGTCTCCTTTTTTTACTATTATATAACCTGTAATTTAGTGATATTTATTAGTTTTGGATATCATTGATGGTTAGAGATAACATTAGGGCATTATGTAGCATCTTGGCACCAAGATGATGTGATTATTGAGTTAATCAAGTCATGACTAGTTAAAATGGTATTTATTTTGATAAATATAAATTTAGGGTTTTGATATGGGCCCTTCCATCTTATAATGATATAGTAGAGAGGCCTCAAAATCCAATAATAATAAACAAGATCAAAATAAAACAACAAAAAAATGTTGACAAATAGTTGATCAATAGTGAAGATACAACACAAAGGTTATAAACAACAAAGAAATAATTATTGTAAAATTAAATAATCATGCCAAACCAGGGCCACATTCCATTCATTGGTAATTTTAGTGAGAATAATCTCCATTTATTTTAAACCATTTGCCTCCACATTAGCGGACATGACCTTCTCTTAACCCTTCATCCTCTTGTTCATTATTAGATTGATTTCATCCTCCCTCTCTTTTATCCCTTATTTAAGTAAGTTGATGTTAGACACATACTTTTTAATATTCAATCTAATAAAAAATATATATATACGGATGTCATCCTTTATATTTACCTTTTCTTTCTCCATTTTATTAACTTTATCATCCATTTTCCTCATTTTTTGAAATACTTCATCCAAATCCCATTTTTTTAATATTAGTGACTTGACTAGAACTCCACTTGAATTTCATCCATATTTTTTTGATGGATTCATTAATATCTCATTCTATTTCAAAATCCACTTTAAAATAATATTAAGAAGATCGACATTGTTCACTATAGAATTGGACTTATCCAAATTAACAATTTCACCTATTTCAAATGCTCATTTCTTTCTTGAGAAATATATCTTCCCCTGATTGATATTTTCTCTCTTAAACTCTATCTCCTTCCCACCTGAGTGTTGACCTGACAAGACCTCTAAAGAATGATTATAATTATTTTATGTTTCCATCTTAGAATAATATGAATCTAATAAGGTCTCTTCTTTCTCCAATTTAGACTCAATCATAACATACGACGTCTCAACATGTCAAGGGCTAACAAAATATGTAGCTAGATCCTTGATATTGACATTTTTATATTTATTGCCCCTATCACCACCTTTGTAAACCACATTTTTAGCAGCAAACTAGTTATTACCAAACATCACAAGTATGACCTTGGGATAAGATCCAATACCCTAATCCTTGAAATGTTTGAATAATGAGAAAATTAAATCTTTTTAAAGATGGACAACCATTTTACCAAGTTTTACCTCAACTATTGAATTATATAAAGGAATAATCAAGTACAATGAAATGTTGATACAAATATTATGTCATAAATGATTGATAAATGTGAAATGATATGAAAACACTACCTTATAGCATATTTCTAGTGTAATGAATACTAGAATCTATTATAACACCTTGGTCTAAAGAAATAAAAGTGAATCTCAAATATAACCTCCTTGAAACTAAATTTTCCCTTAATTCTCATCTAATATATTCTCCATATAATATTTTTTATCCCTTTTATATACTAAAAATTTATTTTACACAAATGCTAATTTCCTCAAAAAAATTACCATTATCAATGAAGTGAATGATGATATGGTCAAATAAAGGGGTGGCCTACCTTAAATAATTCACAACCCTTGAAACATGTTGATTGATATATTCCCTAATATTTGAAATCATATGGATATCTCTACCATGAAAATTGAACATGATTAA
Source organism: Torreya grandis (assembly GCA_037957365.1). NCBI lineage: Eukaryota > Viridiplantae > Streptophyta > Pinopsida > Cupressales > Taxaceae > Torreya > Torreya grandis. The sequence goes on from JARHVA010002974.1 coordinate 1,132,101, forward strand.
AATCATAAACATTACCCCCAACATTTTAAATAGTTGATTTCAATTCAATTTTTTGACACACCTCATTTAGAAGGTCTTTCTCATTACACCACTTAGCAAATTTATGTATAAAGACTCCTTTATTGATAGACTAGTTAGTGATCTAATTTCCTTCTCTATATGAATTATTTATGATGGTCTCTTGAAATAATTGACTAATGTTGATATCATCCTCCACTATATTCCTTATAGTCTAACTCATTCCATGCTTCTTGTTAAGGAAATCGATGACGTTCAAATATTCTCCTTCAATGATCAAATGGATGATGCTAAAATATTTTTCCATTTGAATCCCCCATAGGGACACTAATGTTTCATATATATAAATGGTTTGGATACCTAATATACCAACATACTATAATATATTTTTTCCCCTGATATCTCTTAATATACCTCCCCCACCTGATTTTAAAGGATTTCCTTTAGAGACACTATCAAAGTTAAGTCTAACCCATCCTACCAATGGAATTACCCATTTCACTAATATTCTAGCTTCTATATTAGGATATATTTCACTTCTTCCTTCATTTGATACATCCAAATTTGATACAACCCTTAACTCTCGTTAATTAAACTTGTCACTTTTCTTTATCATTATAGAAACATAGTTCTCTCTCAAAAAATTAATGATTATCATACCTACCCTCCTATTGGTTTTCTTATTATCACTAAAAATTCTCTAATTTATTTCTTTCAAAAAACCCCAAAAACTTGTAGCATTTCCATATACCAAAGTTTCTTCAAATTTTCATTTTTAAAAGGGACAATCCAATGTACCCACATGTATAATATTGTTGAAGGTTTAACCTAATTAGCCTCAAATCTAGATAAAATGAAACCCTAAACATTGAAATTAGGTGGATAACTAATTTAATATTGTTCTCACACAAAGCACATCTACTATTAGGAATAGGGAGCTCCATTTTCATGAGATTATCAATGGTAATTAATTTCATATTAAACCATAATCTAGTAGAATAAATTTATCTTAAGAATCAATTTTTTAATCCATTTTTTTCCAAGGGAAGCCATTGAGAGTCTCCTTCAAAGTTGTAGTGTACCAAGATTTAAAATTATAATTATCATTAAAAGACTTATCTTAGACAAATTCATCTACCTTTCTATTCAATGAAATATAAACCCCCTTAATAAATTCATTTAATTTCATAATCACTTTGTTTTATTCTATATATGTATTATCTAAGGATAAAATCTTCCACACTTTACCTGCATCACTATCAATTATATAATAAACAACCCTTTCTTTATACATTATCTATAGATCTTTGAAAATCCTATGCTAAGGCTCTCACACATTAAGAGGTGAGATAGGGATCAATGTATCATCATATAATAAATATCATTAACCTAATTCAATCTTATATTCACTAACTTTCCACAACATTTTCTTATTAGTTACTAAAAAAATCTAAAAATAAGACCCCTTCAGATGTTAAAATGGTATTATTTCCTATCATTTCATTTTTTTCAATACCCAAGGCTTATAGATCCATTTCAGATGTTTATATCTGAATGTTGTGATCAACAATCCCTTTGAGTTTATAACCCCCATTCATGAATTATTAGTATAGAGAACATCTTTGTGTTGAACCAATTATGGTTCAAATGTAGCATTTTTATATAGATACTTAAGAGGATCCTGATTTGTTTTTACCTTATTGATAAGAAGGTTTAAATTTGTTTTCCCACTTATGTATAATATTGAATTTATCAATGGATACATGATAATTTAGTTTTTTGATAATAGTGAGATAATTCCTCATAAAGAAGTTTTATTTCCCATGGTAGTGACACCTAGTTGAGTGGGGTGCCTATGAACAATGAAATCATTGATGAAAGGGAAGTTTATTTTAGAGATAGAAGTGTAATTAAACCTTAATCAATTGTACTTACATATCTATTAAACATGTTCATGATAAGAGTATTATTTTACATTTATAGCTTGTATGCTAGTTTCCTAGAGCATGCAATCTACAATAGATTGTGACATCTGATATTTTGTGGGTGTCAACCTTTTTAGGTTACCATTATCTCTTTTTTTACCATTGTGTATTTTTTATAGTGTGTGTTGTAAAAATATAAGCAAAATATAGTGTCATGTGATATCATATTATATGTTTGTGTTGGTTCCTATGGTTTACAATGTCTCATTTTAGGAGCCATTCCACAACCTTGTATGGAATTACGATATTTGGGCCATCATTGTGTATTTATTGATAAGGAGTGGATATGTTATACATTAATGATTATTTGGTATTTTTTTTCCTAAAAGGATGCATTCTATAGTGGAGTTATTTTTGTGATCATCTAGGAGTGTCACTTGTACCTTCAATCCTCATATGATGTCATTTCCCCTTATTTATAAGGTTGTCATCAATTTTTATATGAGTTATTTGAATTCCCATGAGAGTTTGATTTTATATTGGATCTAGATGGGTAAGGTTTTAGGTAAAAGTAACAAATATGACACATGAGCCTCAGAAGTTATGATGCCTATTAACAATAATTTTTAGAAGGGTTTGGTGGAATGAATGTGTTTTATTTGGGAACACATGTACCTTCATATGGTTTAGACCAAGATTTTTGAGTTCATATTATGTACCATTTTGGGTAGGTGAGTACATAGCATAGTTCATGAGTTTCATAAATAAGGTTTCTTAGAACCTTCTCGATCACTTTAGATCAAACATCCTTTGTGAGGGTTAGACATTCTTATATATTATAAAAATCACTAGGTGCCACTTGTGTTGTGTAGTGGGTGTTGTGAAAGCATGATATGCTTCTTCATGAAGCAAGTGTGATCATGTATATGGTTTTTGTGCCTTAAAATTTTTAATTCCATGAGAAGGGATATATAAAGGCCCCTCAAATTTTAATACCACCCTTTAGTGGTGGGAATTATCCTTTGATAGGATAAGTGTAATATGTTATGTTAGTGGTTCCATCTATGTTGAGAATTTTTTTTAGGGGTGGATATTCCATACATCCCCTGTGGCATTTAGGAGAGGTTTCTTTTTAGCTAGTACATAATTAGTATAGAGACAATTTGATACTCTCTCACCATTAAGTCACATCATCACAAGTCCATTGGGTAGATTATATATTATATAATGTTAAGTAAGTTTTCCTTATGATCATAGTCATATAACATTAGAGTTTTCCTTATGATCATAGTCATATAACATTAGATTGATTCACCTATATTGTTTGGTCTTAGCAATATGTTGAATTTTTCTTCTTATTGGCTAGAGAAGTATATATTGATCGTTTCGATACCTTTAGCTAGTTTAATATTTTCTCATGTTTGGAGAAACACGTTGTGATATTTTCCAATTATATGTTTTTAAGTGTGTGGCGGTATTGGAAAATTTGAGTTACAATGCATACTCATACCATGTGAGAGTACTAAATAGTTGTTTTTCTAGTTTGGTGATATGTTAGCCCCTCCTCCCTACTTATGGCCTTCCAAAGCCACACTATTTAGTATTATCATATTTTAAATTTTGAATTTTTACCACTTGATGTGGTGTATCTAAAATTTATTTTATTTTTTATTGGGATTTTTTTAGTTGATTGAAACCATCATTTTATGGTTTTTCTTACTATGGATTGCAAGGTTGTATATCCATTTATTGATTCGAACCAATATTGAATGTTTGACCTCTTAATTTTATTTCTTATCTTAATTTTTGGATCTAAGTGGGTTAGCTAACCATTTTCACCTTAATTATTCATTGAATTCTATTTAGTTATTTACCCTTTTCATTTTTTTCCTTTGTGGATTGAGATTGGACATTTAACCTATTTTACTTTACTTGATTATGTTGGTAAATTTTCAATTTGTTGAAGTGTGTTGTATGTAATGTACATATACATAGATACATAAATAGATCTATACATATCAATGCATTGGTAAAGATACAGAGTGAAAATGAACATAGATATAGGTGGGAAAGCCTCCAATAGAGGTTGAAAACCCATAATTTATATATTCATATAAGATAAACCATTGTACCCAATAAAATCCTTACAACTTCTCACTTTTCCTATATAATTTCTTCATTGAACTCTTTAGAGTAACATTTGATGCACACAAATATATAACATAGTCTCAATAATACTTTATCATGGAAAGAATTGTGTGTTTATATTTACCAAATGTAAAATGCTTTTTTATAATGGGGTATAGAGGTGGACCATTGTAACCAATAGGTCCAACCTCTCCCTAAGAAACATAAAACTAATGGTAATAATTAATATGTTTTATTATTGTATTTACTTGATTTTTTATTTAGTGTTAAATAATAAAAGATTTATTATATATTTATGTAAATGTGCTAAGGTTCCAATAAAGGCACCACTTAAACATTATATGTTATAACACTAACCCTTAATGTTAAGTGGGGATACATTCCATAGTCACCTTAATAAATAAATTATGCTCCATGAATCAAATATAATGATTTTAGGAGGAATGTAAAATTTGAAGGATATCAAAACCTTCATCATGCCAAAATCACCTTTTGAAATAAAAGGAATTATAATCCATAAACTATTTAAGGTAAGTTTAGGCTACCATGATCGTGAGACTCCATCTCATAGTTTTTATGAATAATCAACCAGAAATTATTAGAGCCTTTTATAACATAAGGACCTCCATTATAATATATGATTTTAAATATTGGGGTAAAAAATTAAAACTTACATACAAAATTTATAAAAATAATATAATGTAATATATTACAATGTTTTTCAATGAGAAGTGTAAATAATAAGAAATAAATACATGGCCGTTAGGAAGTGACATTTTCATGCACAATCTCCCTCAATGGAAACTTTGATAGGCCTGAAATTGCATGAAAATAATAAAAACTTAGTATCATTAAGTGGTTTTGTTAAGATATCTACCACATGTTCATCCACAGGATAAAACTGCTTATCAATATCTCCATTGAATATTTTCTCTCAGATAAAATGCACATGAACTTCAATATTCTTAGTTATTTAATGATACACTATATTTTTTATCACAGCTATATAACTTTTAATATCATAATGAAAGTTGGTATTGTGAGAAACATCCAAATTAAGTTCTCCTAACAACCTTCATTGTCACATGACTTATTTATAAACTTTCATAGAACTTTTATATTATGTTTTAGTAGAATAGATAGATATAGTAAGTTGTTTTTTGTTGCTATTAATGATAACACCTACATAAAACTTAAAGACATACCCAGAAGTAGATTTGTGATCTATGGTATGACAATCATGGTTAACATCACAAAATAATTTAAAATTATCAATGGAAGAAAAAAAGAAACCAAAAAATATTGTTCCTTTGATATAATGAAGTATATGTTTCACTAATTTTTAATGATCCAAATACAGATCTTACATGAATCTAGAAGCAACAACTATAAGAATAAAATATCTAGACTAGTAATGGTTAGATAAATCAAACTACCAACAAGATGCATGTAAAGTGTAGGGTTAGCTTTATCACATACAGATTTTGGATCAAGACTAACACCAACTTCATTAGAAGTATATGTAATCTTATAATAAATGATATTAAACTAAATAATAAGATTATGTGCATAATGAGATTGTGATATAATGATTTAAATTTTATCTTGAAATGTATCAATTCCTAAAAAATGATGAAGAATGTCTAAATCAATCATTTGAAATATTTAACTTAGTTTATCCTTATATTTATGAATTAAAATAATTATATTTACAGTAATAATAAGCTAATCAACATATAATATAATTTAGATAATATAACCATTTTTGTTTTTTACAAAGAGATCATCATCAAAATAACTATTAAATAATCATAGTTGTTTAAAATAACTAGTGATTTTAGAATACCAAGCTCAAGGAACTTGTTTTAAACCATATAATGATTTCTTTAACTTACAAACAAAATTCTCTTTTTTAGGGTCAATGAAACCTTTTGGGTGAGTTGTATATATTTTTTCTTCTAAATCACCATTCAATAATTAATTTTGACATCTATTTGGTATATAATCCAACCATTATAAACTACAATAGCAATGGGTAGTCTAAAAATACTCATTTTTACTATAGGCTAATATGTTTCAATATATTCAATACTAGGTATTTGAGTAAAACCATGAGAAAATAATCTTTGTTTAAGTTTTTCAATTTTACCAATTAAATTATATTTGATTTTATAAAGCCACCTATAACCAACAATATGCCTTTTAGGTAGAGATGGGATAAGATCTCAAGTCTATTTTTTAATTAAAACATTATACTCAGCTTATATAAAAACATTCCATCTATCATATTGAATATATTACTTAAATTATTGAGGTTCATAGTCATACATAGTCATTAAATTATGATAATAATGTTGCCTCCTAGTCAATTAATTAATATTATCAATACAAGAAGACTAGATTAAGGATACTACCCATTTAGGTATTTTAGATTGAACATGAAATTCTAAAGGTTTATTAGACTCTAAGTTATCCAAAATTGGATCAACTTCTTCTATGTTTTATATTTATTCCTAAGGAGTAATAGAAGATCTAGGTTCATCAAATGAACATTGAGCAAGTTCTAGAGAGAGTTCACAAAAAAAAAATTCAAGGATTAAAATATTCATATTATTAATGAATTATATTTTAGATGGATCATACACTCTTAACCCATTATTTTTACCTTCATAACCTAAAAATTTTAATGAATAGGATCTAGTATAAAGTTTTTTTATTTTATGTTTAAGAAAAAATATGTAAGCGAGACTACCAAAGATCCTAATATAAGCCACATTCAGTTCATTTTTAGAGCACATTTATAAAGGGGTAGAAATATGAAAAACTTTATTAGGGACTCTTCATAATATGCAAATTAGTATTCATGGTTTTATTCAATAATAATTTAAGGACATTTACATAATGTAATATTGTTTTATCCTTTTCGATAATGGTGTAATTTTTCCTTTTAGCAATACCATTTTACTATGGGGAATAAGGAGTTGTCAATTCCATTTGAATGCCATAACTAATGTAAAAAAGAATCAAATTATTTACTAATATATTAACCACCATTATCATTTTTAATATTCTAATATATAAATTAGAAGCATTTTCAATAATAGCTTTAAATTCTTTGAATTTAGATAATATTTCAAATTTTTTCTTTATAAAATACAACCAAATCATTCTAGTATGGTCATCATTAAAAATAAAACTATATAAATAACCATTAAAATATGTAACTTCAATGGGTCGTGTAACATCACAATGAATTAACTCTAAAGGATCTGAGGAATTTTCATCATGATTTTTGTGAAAATAATTAGTATGTTGCTTACTATGTAAGCATCCTTCACAATTTTCATTATGAAAAAAGATATAAAGAATGTAAATAATAATATTATGAAAAGATATATAATATAAACTTATAAAATGAACATGTATTAATACTTCATTCCATAGTTTAGATTCATTCTTATTATGTGATGAAAGATAACATGAACAAGAAGCAAAAAATATGTATGAATCATTTTGTTGAACACCCTCAATAATCAAAAAATTAAATTGAGTTCTAATAGACTAACTATCCTTAAGCAAAATTAAAATGAAATTATCATTCATAAGTTGTGAATAGTGTAACAAAATTTTATTTAGTTTAGTTATATAGAAAATATAGACACCTAAAAATAGCCACAACTGGCCTTCGACTGGACTTCAGATCGATTCCTACCAACCATTACAAATTAAGCTTAGGAATAATTGTCCCAATTTTTCTTGTGCATCATTCTTCAAATCTTGAAATCATGTTGAGACATCCCTAATTTGGGTATTATATCATATACAATAATAACCTCTCACATATTCATCTCTAATCACTTTATGGTATCACAATAGTCAATTTGGCCTATGGACATATTAATTGGGGCATTTTCACACTTAAATAAAAATTTAAAAAAGCTAAATGGCTAATCAGAATCAATTAACAAGATAACTATGATTTAATTCCTAGTTGAATTATGCATTTGAAATTAGTGAAAATAAAAAAAAATGAAATTCAAAAATTCAAAATATACTAGCCTTTCATCATTGCCTTTATGAGTTGTCAAAATATTTGAAAATATCCTAAAATATCTAATTTTGAGATCCATGCCTAGTAATTTCAAATCATAATTACTTGACAACTATTAACTCTACTATAATTATATATGACTCACCTAGTTTAAGTTTTAACCCATTCTAAGCCTAAACTCAACCCTAACTCACCTTAGGTGAGAGTTAATTCTTAAGGCTATAAATAAAAGTCCATGCTTCTTCATTTATAATCTCTCATAAGCCAAAGTTATAATGTTTATTTAGAGAGAGACAATATTTTAAATAATATTATAGTGCCAAAATCTCAAGCCAAGCAATCACAAGCCACATCAAAGCCATGGTACCAAGGATAGAATGAGCCAACAAGATTCATTTGCCAAAGAATTATTGATGTAAAAACTAAGAAAGCCACTCAAAAAAGAATTTAAATCTCCCAAGGAAGGTAAAATAGTCATTGTATTTTATTATTTTATTATGCTTTCACTTAGCATTTGTTACTAAGCTCTCCCTGGTATCTAGACTAGGAGTGCAAGTGTTAGTGTGTTTATTTGAGTTTTTATTTCTTGAAATAACATTATACTAAACTCCCTTATTGGATTCCTATGGTCACAAATATTTTTGATCATAAGAATCCAAGAAGGGAGGTTAGTATAGTATTAGTTCAAGAAATAAAAAATCAAATAAACACACTAACACTTACACTCCTAGCCTACATACTAGGGAGAGATTAGTAACAAATGCTAACTAAAATCACAAAAAAAACATAAAATACAATGACTCTTTTACCTTCCATGGGATACCAAAATGCTTTTTTAAGTGTCTTCCTTAGTTTTTCCATCAAAAATTCTTTGGAAAATGAAGCTTGTTGGATCCTTCTCTCCTTGGCACCATGGCTTTATTGTGGCTTATGATTGCTTGGCTAGATATTTTGGAATTATAATATTATTAAAAAGTTTATCTCTCTCAAAATTATCATTATAAATTTGTATTATGAGAGCTTAGAAATTAAGAGGCATGGCCTTGTATTTATAGCCTTAATAATTATCTCTCACCCAAAGTGACTCAGGGTTGAGTTTAGGCTTAGAATGGGTTCAAACTTAACCTAGGTGAATCAAATCTAACTCTAATAGAGTTAATAGTTGTCAAGCAATTATTATTTCTAATTACTAGGCATGGATCTTAAAATTATATATTTTAGGATATTTTCAAAGATCTTGACAACTCAAAAAGGCAATGATGAAAGGTTAGGATATTTTAAATTTTTAAATTTTCTTTTTTAGATTTTCACTAATTTCAAGTGGATAATTCAACTAGACATTTAATCTTATTTATCCTATTAATTGATTCTACTTAACCATTTAGCTCTTTTTAAAATTGATTTAAGTGTGAAAGTGCCCCACTTAATAGGTCCTTAGGCCAAATTGAATGTTGTGATACCATAAGGTGATTAAGGATGAATTTGTCAGAGACTATTGTTGAATATGATATAATACCCCAATTAGGGATGTCTCAAAATGATTCTGAGCTTTGACAAATGATGCATAATAAAATTTGGGATTTTCAATTATTCTTAAGCTTAATTTACAATGATTGGTAAGAATAAATCTAAAGTCTAATTGAAGGCTAGTTATGGCCACTTTTAGGTGTATATAATTTTCCCCTATTTGGGAGGGAATTACAAGTTATAAGCATAGTAACATCTTATAAAATAATGAAAAGGTCTTGTGTGCCTATGACTTTAATTTCAATGAAGGGAATATAGATTCCCCCTTGAGGGTGTGATTGATAAAGGGGTTGGTGATAAGTCCCTCAAAAGGAAGATATGATGGGACCAGAAAACTAAAATGATGGGGTGGAAAAGATTGATTTGCCTAGAGGTAGTTATAATTAGTGGTACATGGATCTTCCCCAATTAGGCAAAAAATAGGATGATTTTCCCATAAGTGGTTATAATGATTGACATAGGTGGGAAATAAAGGTAATAATTTTCCTAAGGGTGGTTATAATCATTAAAAAAGGCTTAGGGTAACAAGAGACTAATTTACCCAAAGGTAGTTATAATTATTAAAAGGGAAAACAATGATTTGCCCATAGGTGGTTATAGTCATTGGTAGGATAAAAATATGCCCCAGTTGGGAAGATAAAGATAATGGTTTGCTTAAAGGTAGTTATAAGCATTATCACAATAAAAATGTCCCCAAGTTAGGCAGAGGAGAGATAATGATTTGCCCAAAGGTGGTTAAAATCATTAACCTCTAGATATATCAAAACATAATGATTTTCCCATAGGTAGCTATAATTATTGGCTCTATGGGTGGGATGATACAGAATGATTTGCCTATAGGTAGTTAGAACCATTGACATTACAATTTGGATAAGATATAATGATTTGCCCATGTGCAGTTATAATCATTGGACCTTGATGATGGCAAATATGATAGTGAGGCTTACAAACTAAATCCACAGTTACAAATAAAGAGTAAGTTGGTATAGAGGAGAAAGATGAATTTGGGTAACCTAATAGTTTGGAAATGCACTTCCTAAATAGTAAGGGTTAAAATTATTTCATTATATAATTACTCTATATGTGAGACATGATTAGAAGTGTTCAAAAAAATTTGAGGTTCGATGAAGATATTTGTGGCTACATTATTTTAAAAAATTCTTGAGCTAATTTTTACTATAACATGTGACCATAGGTATCATGATAAAAAACCATAATAACATAACCAAAATATTCATAAGGATTGGCACTGATCCTATAAACAATTAAAAATAACACACCAATGATAAAGACCATGATGACAATGTTAACGTATGAAAATGGATGGATTCAAGAATAATGTACAAGGAATCACCTAATGAATGCACATAGACTAAATCAAGGAACAACAAGAAATCAAATAAATAGGCAAATAAATAAATAAATAAAACATCAAGAAATAATTAAAAAAATAAGGATAATGAAATGAAATAAAAACAAACTATGGTTAAGTACAATTTTAGTTAAAACAACATGACACAAACAAGATGATGAACATTACCCATTTTTTATAGGAGAAAACAAAATAAAGAAACAAAATTGGGGATTAGAATAAAAGGAAGGGGTGGTTGAGTTGAATCTAGATACACTAAGTGGATGTTGCCTACATAGTTTCATGAACACAAGATCCAACAAAAACTTTAGTCCGAATGTAGTTATCCTAGGAAACGGGATAGAATAAAAATGATGATAAGAAAACATGATGACTGTTGTAGAATAATATGGGAAATGTCTCAAAAAATTACAAGAGTGTGAGATGTTAGGCCAATAAAGATGGGGAAACTAAATGACAAGTGGTTTCTTATGAGTTAGATAAGGGTTCCCAAAATCATTAAGGCAAAGAAATGGTTGATGTTGATTTTTTTTTGTATTTTTTAAATCATTTTCAAATATGATTTAGAATTTTTAGAGTAGCTTAAATTGATGGAGGATTACAAGATACTAAATGGTCCAAGCTCACAAAATAGTGATAGCATTCAAACTGAAATTTCTCATAAAATGGTGAGAATGTGGCAAAGGGTGATTGAAATGACCTCAACGAGAATCGAGCATTGCTTAAATAATCCTAGGGTGGGACTCAAGTCACTATATTTCCACCTTACAATGGAGTAATTTGACTAGGTAGAAGTAAAATCTCAAATAATAGGTAAAGTAAGCAAATGACATAGTACAACATAGGAATGGCAAGGTGGTACTCTAAGGCATGATAAATATGTGTTGTCCCTAATTTTATCATATTTAGTTATAATTAGGAGACAATGACATAGGTCAATGATACTAATTTTCCCAAAGGTAGTTATAATTAGTAGCATAGTGGCGGTTATCTGATTTGCCCAAAGGTGGTTATAATCAGTAGTACATGATTTGAATGAAACAAGAAATGAAGGATGCAACTACCAAACCACTTTCATACTACTCTAAAATATGGTCTCTATCTATAATGTTGAATCAACTATAAAACTTGATTGTAATATTCTTACTAAAATGTCAGTGAAACCAATTGAACATAACCAAAGTCAAAAAGATTGGGTAGTGAGGCTATAAATAACTTTGGTTGATAAGAAAGGTATGGTAGAACAATACTTGGTATGGTAAAAATAATAATGTCAATATTATGTTATAATAAAAATAAGCCTCATAGACAATACACCAGTTATTTGGATTGAAGTAATGCTTGAGGTTTATAATGTTCATCAACTCATCAAGTTTATCTCCATTTGGCGTAGTATGTATGCTCTAGAGCCATAGTTTTAAACAATGATATAGGGACCTATCTAGTTAGGTTTGAACTTATCCTTATGCTTCTTCTCAGCCATGGTATTCTATTGGTTTTATTTAAAAACAAATATCACCAAATTCAAATTCTCTATGTTTGACCCACTGGTTATGGTGGCCATAAAGTCAATTATATTATGCTTAAAGGTTGTTGATATCATCCATGTATTTTTCATTAAGTAAATCTAGCTCTTACAGGTGAGATACATGGTAATCTTCATCATCCATGACATGCTTCAAATAAATGTGCAAAGAAGGTAACTCAGAGTTAATGTGAAGAATGGCCTAGGTGCCATAAACTAGGAAATATGGAGTGGTACCTATTAGGGTATGATAATTGGTGTGGTATGCCCAAATGGTACAAAATATTTGGAGGTGCCAATCATGGTCAACATCATTGACAATGTTTTTAAGGATTTTGATCATGGTTTTATTAGATTCTTCTACCTACAAGTTACCTTATGGGTAATAAGCAGTAGAAAAATGTTGCTTAATTTTGTACTTAACACATAGTGATTTGGCATCCTTATGCTTAAATGATCTATCACTATTACATATAATGTTGCATGGGACACCATAGTGGTAGATGACATAGTTGAAGATGACTTTGGAAATTTTATTTCCAATCATGTAAGTGAAGGGTATAACTTCAACCCACTTAGTGAAGTATTCAATAGTAGTAAGTATGTGTTTATGTCCATTGGATGAGGTTGGGTTAATATTCCTAATGAGTTTGAGGCCCCATATAATAAATGTCCATGGTATAAGCATTGGTTTCAGTTTTTTGTTTGGGAATTGAATTAGATTGGAATACCATTGATATTTATCTCAACTTTTGACATAAGTAGTTACATTTGCATCCATAGTTGGCCAATAATACCTATAATCTAAGATATTTTTGGCTAGGATTTCATCACTTGTATGGGATCCACATAATCCTTTATGAAATTTCTATAATTTTAATGTTGATTTTTCCAAAGTTTAACAATGAATCAGAGTTTTATTAAAGCTACGGTGGTAGAGGGTTAGTCCAAGTAAGGTATAACATGTGGCATGGTGGGTAAAGGCTTGGGTTTGTTTTCATGATAGGTTTGGTGTCATAATATGGTCATGAAGATAGGAATAAAGGTATGAATACCATATAGATATACAGCCAAAAATATCATAGATCATAATGATAATTTTAGGTTCATGATCTGGCACTAGAAATTTTTTAGCAAGGAATTGATATTATTTTGCTTTGTCTAGATGATGGATCAAAGAGATAATGGTGGCCATGGCATCTATTATTATATTAATATCCCTTGGTATGTGTTCAAACTATACATTGACAATCTACTACTTGAGATTGTCAACCATGGCCTTGTATGGTACCAGCTTGTCATCCTTAGTCTAAAAGTGATTTGTAACCTAGTTGATGATTAAAGAAGAATCACCATATACCTTTAGATGTTGAATATTACATTTTACTACCTATTGAATCCATGTAATTAGTTATTCATATTTAGATAGGTTATTAGTATAGATAAAGTTGATACAAAAAGATTTAGGGATGAGATCATCTTGTAGTGTAATAAATAATAAGCCTGGCTCTGATCTATATGCTATGAATGATCCATAAAAATATAAATTCCATTATTTCTCATCAAGAGGTGTTTCAATGATGGTCATAATGGACTCATTTTGTAATTTTAATGTGAGTGGTTCAATATCTACAAGGGGATATTCAACAAGCTAATATATAATTACTTGTCCCTTGATGGCCTTCTAGTTGACTTATTCAATCTCAAACTCACTTCAAAACATGACCTAATTATTCATGTGGCCTTGTAAATTTATTTTAGATACTAGATACTTTAGTAGATCTAATTTTAAAATAGTCATGGTCTTGTTTGTTAACATGTAATGTCACAAGTTTTGAGATGTAAAGACCATAACTAAACAAGATTTTTCAATAGGTGTATAATTGTGTTCATATGTGATCAATATATGGCTTAGATAGTACACAACATGTTATATTCCATTATCATCATCATAAGATAGAAGTTCCCCCAAGGATTTGTCCATGGTAGATAGACATAGTAGGAATGGCTTTCCTAGCATAAGTGGAAACAAAATAGGTGGATGTGTAAGATTGTCCTTTAAAAATAGAAAAGTTTTATGGCATTATTCATCCAAATGAGATGTAACACATTTATTTAGAAAGTGTCTGCATGGATGGCATTTCTTGGCCAATTAAAAAATGAAGCATCCAATAGATTGAATCTTTCCTTACAAAATGTAGAGCTATTTCAAATTGGAAGGTAGTGGCATCTTAGTAATGGCTTGTACTTTGGCTAGATTAACTTCAATACCTTTGTGAAATATAATTAATCCAATCAATTTTCTTGAAGTAACTCTAAAAATACACTTATTGGGATTAAGTTTTACCTTATTTCACATAATCTCCCAAATATTATTTGTAGTCATGATTGATGATCAACCCTGGTCTTTGATTTTACCAATATGTCATAGACATAGTATTCAACAATGTCATGAATCATATCATGAAAAATAATAGTCATGGATATTTTATATGTGGTCTTAAAAATTTTGAGACCAAATTACATAACCTAATAAATGGCATTCCCCATGGAGTGGTGAATTCTATTTTGTGTTCTACTTCTAGTGTAATCTAGATTTGATTGCATCCTAAAAATCCATCCATTAAATAAAGCATTTTTTACCTTGTTGTGGAGTTGATAATAATGTCAATGTTTGGTAGAGAAAAATCATCCTTAAGGTAGAAATTATTTATATCTCTAAAATTAGTGTATATTTTGATTCCTTATGGATTTTTACTGACTGTCATAATATTTGGTATCCATTCTAAGTAGTCAATCAATCGAATACATCTTGATTCTAGGATTTTTTCCAACTCTTTCCTTAATAATACAATAATTCAAGGATTCATCTTGTGAAATTTAATTTTCATAAGTTTGGCATTAATATATACCATAAGGTGGTGTAAAACCAAGGTAGGGTCTAAACCTAACATGTTAGAGTAAGCCCAAGCAAAGTGCAAACAAATTCCCTTAGAAGGGTTTTAAATATGTCACATTCTTCCTTAATGAGATACATGCCTAATTTGATCCATTTTGGGTTGTCTGGAGACCCAATGTTAACTTCTATAATTGCTTCAACAAAAAGGGTCAAACCATCTTCCATAATGCTTGGTAATGATTATAATTAGCCTATAATGGCAAAGACCTCTATATGGACTAGCTCTTTAAGTTCCCCTAGTTAAGATGAATTAGAATCTCCCAATGGTAAGCATGTCCATATGACAAACACTGATTTGATCAAATGCATCTTGTTTGCTAGAAATAAAATTGGACCCATAGGCAAGTTCATCATTGGTGGTCTCTTAACCTATGTTTGAGGAGATTAAACACCCCCATCTAATGATACCTGAAATAGGCTTTCACCAGAAGACTAGCCTTTCTTTTTTACTTTTACCTTGTCCAAAAGTGCCTCAAAGAGGTTTTCACTTTGGGACCTCAATGTTTTATTTATTTTTTATGGCTAAGGGTGTTCACCCACTCTCTAAAATATACTACATGATCAATTTTGATTGAGAACCCTTATTTATGGTCTCTCAATAGAACATTATCTCTTAATCTTAGAAAATCGTAAAATGCCTCATCATTATCAAACATGTCTATAGGCACTATGGATTCTTATTGGTCTCAGGATATAAGTTAAATAGTGATAAAGAAGTGGATTATAGATAAATGGTTTAAGAGTATAAATGGCATGAGTTTCAAACAAATTGGTATTGACCAAGTATTCGTAAGGGTTATGATTAGACTCTACTTCATTGTTGGCATCATCATCACTAGTTGTTAGAATTGAAACATGAATAAGATATATGGGGTCACCCCCTAGTGGTTCAAATCATAGACCATAGGTTCTTTTATACCAAGTCATAGATATTAGATCAAGTGTTCCATGATGATTTATATTGAGGCCTCTTCTTTGATAGGCATGATTTTCCATGAACCTATTAAGAATGGGGTATTTGTCATTGTTATATCAATTGGGTAAGTTATCATTATATAACCATGATTCATCATTTTCAAGTGGCTCTTGTTCTTGACCAATGGCTAGTGTGAGAATAATTGGTGTTGGACTATGTAATTTTCCTTTGCCCTTCTACTACCATTACATGTAAGGTGGCTTCAATTTAGGTCTTCCATAGGACTTGGGGTTTTGTGCAATCTTGACAATGTGGAATGTATCATGGCTCAAATATTCTCCTGGTCTATTCTTTGTGATGGTAAAATGATTGGAAATTTTAGGAGGTGACATGTGGGAAAATGAATCAAGGATATTTGGGTCAATATAATTGGACTCTTATAAATCAACAAGTTTTTATTTTCCCTTCTCCTTATTTGGAACCAGATTCAGCCCAAAATGGTAGTTATATATTTTGTACTTAGCCTCCAAATGTTTAGAATGTTTATAGGGCTATAAATCCTCATGAATAGTGACTTCCATCCCTAGATGAGATAAATTGATACACTGGTGTAATGTTGAAGGGATACACAAATCTCATGTATCCAAGGTCTATCTAAGAGAAAATTATATGATAAATCAAGGTCTAACACATGGCATAATGTATCATGGGTCAAAGGCCCAATGATAATTGGTAGATTGATGGTGCCTTGTGATTTTCATTCTCCACTATCATAGGCCTTGATTGTGATCTTATTTATGTGGAGATTAGTTGTTGTGTATTCAATATGATTGATGAGATTTGGAGACATAATATTTAGACCTTATCCATTGTCTATGAGAACATGCTTCACATTATATTGTATGATAACAACTTTGATGTATAATGGATTGTTATGGATAGGGTTAAGGGATGACATATCACTTTGGTCAAAAGATAAATAATGGCATGGGGCTAGATGTCCAACTACATCTTGGAATATATCTAGTCTTATGTCATTTGGAACTTGGGATTGGCCTAGAAACTCTATCAATATGTTCTTGTGGATAGTGGAAGTATGCAAAAAAGCCAATATGGAAATTTATATAAGCACATTCTATAGTTGTCCCATGATATCTAATTTATTCTCTTTTATAGTAGCACATGGCTTGCTCTAATCTATAATGGTGGGTTGGATGGGTGTAGTGGAACATGTTTGCAGGCCTATGATGGTAATATTTGACTACTAAGTTATGTTTTCATAATCAATATTAGAGATAGAACCATTTTTTTTAGAAAATAATGATGGAGGAGGACCAAATAGGATAATTCTTAGTTGTCAATGTACTTATATGTGGCCATGGGGTAATGACTAGTTATCATTATAAGGTCCAAAAGTAGTAATCCCTACTTACTAGTACACATGTATACAGTCCTAAGTCAAGGAAGGATCACTGGCATAGGTTAGCTGGTTGGAATTAGATAACAATAGTCCTATTCAATTAATACTTGGTCTTGGATTGATGGAGATGGTGTAAACACAACCTCCCATAATATGGCCTATAACATTGTTTTAGTCATGTGTTACTACATGGTAAGTTTGTTGGGAATTATTGGCATCATTTTGGCCTTGGTTCCATCCATTTGGTAGTTGTTGGTTTTTTATTGTTGATATTTTTATTGTTGTCTTGACTATAGATATTATTATTACTATTGTTCTAGCCTTAGTTTTTACTACTATTGGTTATTATTATGTTTTGGAAAAGGGTTTTGATATATGCCTAGGTTTTGATTAGATGTAGAAGCTCCATTATCCAATGTTATCTCCCTATTTTCCAACATATTTTGAGTGAGATTTCACAATGATATAGATTATGTCCATTAACTTAATTGTATTCATAGAATTCATTTTGTCTATACCAATATGGATAAGGAATTCCCTTAGGATAGTGCTTTGGAATGGGACAACTAATTAGATTAGTAGCGAATAACTTAAAAAACATGTCTTCAATGGGTTATCCAAGGTCACTAAAGATGCGATGAGTAGGCCCATTTTACCTTGAAGGAGTGGTTTTCAAAGACAAAGGTTACTACATTTGTTGAGTTGGTATAGGATGTTATGAAGGTTGCACTTGCTAAATGGGTTATTAGTGAGGAGTAATTTGCATTTACAATGCAGATTGAGAAAACAATGTTTGCACCACTTAGACATGTCATAACTTGACTACTCCATTGCCAAAAACATTCTTGTTGTAATTGAATTTCTTGGATTTTTCATAATTATTGGCCTAGGTTGTTATTAACACTTACGTTTAGACTTGGTTGTGGTTTTGACTTTGGTTATTTCCTTGATTTTGATTATGGTTATGATTTGATGAGGTAAGGTTAATGATACCTTTGTTGATAAGGGCCTTTTCAATTAGTAAATCTTTTTTGATGATTTCCTTGAAGATGTGTGTGCATTGAAGCTCTAGATGGTAAGATATCTCACTTTATAAATTTTTGGTAAACACAAAAACTAATTCCTTATCTAGTAAACTATGAGTGAAGTAGGTAGAAAGTGATCTCCATCACTGTTGATAGCTTGAAAAAAATTCAACATCTTTTTGTTTGAATTGAGTTAGATCTACCAATGAAATCTCATGTTCAATATTATAGGATAAATATTGCACAAACTTGTTTGAAAGGTCATTAAATTCATATAATAAATTCTTTGGAAATTTTAGGAACCACGTTAAAACCTATCCTACTAGACTTTGAGGAAATAAAATTAGGAGGTATATGTCACTATAAGCCACTGACTAGAAAATAACAAATAATTTCATTAAATGGGCCTTAGGGTCTCCTTTACCCTTGTATTTGTTAAACTTTAGTGGCTCATACCCTAAAAGAAAAGGGATTTTCAAATACTCCATGCTTAATGGGTAGGAACACACATCATCCAACTTAAAATTCTTGGTATGTTTCCCATCTTTGATGGTGGTAATTACATCTTATTCTATTGTATTTCTTATGCCAAGAAACTAGATGGAACATTGGCATGAAGTAGAGGCTAAGAGGTAAAAATTGGATTGCTTTGACCAAGGTATAGTATAGGCATGGTTTGATATGGAATGTTTCTTTATTAGGGAAATAACCAAGAATATTCATTCATATATTATAATGCAATTGTTGGAATTACACATGTTGCAGTGTGATATTCTGGTTAGGATTTGGTATATAGGCCTAGATCTAGGGGAATTATAGCTAAGATGGAAGGATATAGCTTTGAGTGAATTAATATGCTTGCTAAGGCTGAACAAGGACTTATTTTCAACTATTCAAACTTGGTTGAATAAGGGCAACTTATGAAACAAGTCCCTATCCTTGAATTTGTGGCATGTTTTTAATAAAAGGTAACTATTACCTGATTGGTACTTGTGGGACCATGGTACCTTATTATTATGTGAACACTTGTTTTAAATTAGAAACCTATTTAATATTTTAAATTTTTCATTGACCAATAGACATACATAGTTTATTAGGCAATGTTTGTTATTGTAAAGGTATGTTCATCTACAATTGAAGAGGTATACTTATCACTACCTGATGAGGTGGAACATTAGTTCCCACATATTGAGGTAGAAGAATATTTGATCTCATTATATTGGTATATTATATTGTGCCTATTGTTATGGCATGTTGGTCATCACCTATTAGGGTGGAGTAATATTCATCAAGTTTTTTTTAGGCAAGGCACTAGTTTGAGCTTGACTACTTAATCCTCCTAGTTGTGTGCTTGAAGAAGTAGTTGGTTGAGTATTAGAAGTAGTTTGTTGTAGTTGGGAGGTAGAATTTCCTACCCATTATTATTGAAAACCACTTGTGGTGTTAACTAAAGGAACTTATTTTGGGCTATCTGTTTACATATTTTAACCACTTTGGCGTGAAGTGGATGACACTTACATGGTATCCACTATGTTTGGCACATTTGTCTATGTAGAAGTAGTATCAACTTATTTTATAGCTAGGGCATTGAACATGTCACCAAATAAAGTAATTTTTTAAAATGGGTCTATACCCAAATTCTCTTGTCCTGTCAATCTAAATAACACTCTTATTGAAGGAATTATCTCTATAAATGGAGAATTTGACATGGACATGTTATTAAAATTGTGTACTAAGTTCAAATAGGTCTAGTATGATTTCTACATCTATATAAAGTGGTCCTCCATGAGGATATTTCCTATGACAAGCATATGTGGGTCCTGGTATGACATAAACACTAGACCTTAAGGATTGTTATAAGAGACATGCTCATTAGTTTGATTATAAGGCATGTTGTAAGGCACTCTAACTAGACTTAGAAAAATTTTATGGGGGAAGTCTACTAGAAACTTAACCTCTACCTTTTTGGCTCTAATTAAAATGTCATCCTTGTTTTCAATCAAGTGATGATCAAACAAGTAGGGATCATATTTTGATGGCATCATAATGTAGTATAATTGATGTTGAACTTAATCTATAACTGATGGTAGTTTAGATAGGTATTGTGTTATTTATTCTTAGTCCTACTCCAAGCATGGAAGCATGTTGACCAAATAGTGGGATAAAAGATCTTAGATTTGTTCCCTTTATTGAGTGTTGTAAGGTGGATAAGGATCCATTTCATAAACTACATCATCACCATAGGGTTATTCAATAATGTCATCTTGTGCAACCACATTATCATATCCCAAAATGTACATGGCTTTGCTATGAGTATAGTGAGACATATCCAAATCAATAATGAATGTTTCACAAAAAAGGTCTAGAGTTCTACAAACTCTTACAATAATGTCTAAAGTGAAAATGGTCTGAACTTGGTCTAACTTAGTCAAAATAATGGATTTATATCTACAAAAAGGTTAATGCTAAAACTTAGTACAAAATATTCTAATGTCAAATGTCTCACACAAAAGGCCAAGTGAATTAACTAAAATTGAAATGGTAAACTCTAGGTACAAAGTGTTCAAAATAATTATAATCTAAGAAAATAAAAGTTACTAGGTATTTTGACAAAATAAGGCACAAAATCTAGGCTCAAAATAGGCATATGCAAGGTCTTTTAGAAAAGGCACAAAATCTAGACTTTAAACAAAATGAGGTAAGAGATTTAATCTAAAAAAATATGAAACACTTTGGCATAAAATATGAATTTATATTTAAACATGAACTTGGTCAGTTGGTATAAGGCATGAAATAATAAGCATAATGAAGATAGGCTCTTTATCCCAAATCTAGTGACAAATAATAGTTTTTAATTTAATAGAAAATTAACCTAAGTTACAAAACTCAAAATAAAAATATCGATGTCTAGGATAAAATTACATGAGGAATACGTAGAAATCAATCAATGTTTGGATTTGAGCTTGTCAAGGATAATTAAAAACTCAATGTAGAAAGGTAAGATTCTTTAAATAGACAACAAACTAGACAAGATTGAATGGTATAATGATACTAGACAAAGATCCAAAAGGCACACACAACTTTGGTTTTGAAAAATAAAATTTTGAACATAAGGCAAAAATGTCTTTGAAATGATTCAAGAAGTATAACAATGTTATCACACTCTAAGTATGTGATCAATGGTTTGTTTCAAGACTTAAGGGCACAATATTTGAAATCAAGTATGCAATGTAACAACACCCTTTTTAATCAAATGACACATATAAATAATATTTATCAAAAGACTAAGGCAAAGGTATGATGTCAAATGAATGGGGTAATGCCTCCTCAAACAAAGGATTGATGTATGAATAAGACTTTTTTTGGCATGATAAGATAACAAATATATTACACTCAAAACCATGCAATAAAAAGGATAAAACAACACAAACACCTAATTGTAATGTCTTAAATCCTAAAACTGACAAGGTTACATAATATTGTCAAGTTACATGAATATACTCTCTCTTGGGAGGATTTTAAGTGTTAATATAGAATTAAAAGTGATTAAAATTAGGGTTTTTAGGCCCCCTCTTCTCCCAAGAGTTTGTACTATGACATAGAACTTTGGGCTACTTGTCCTACACCAATAGTATGTCCATAACAAGTAGGGTTGTTATAAACTATTGATTTTCATGTATTTATAAATGGTCCCAAGAGTGGATAAAAATACAAATGTAATCACATCAATTAGATCCACATCAATTGACTTGTTATGAAAAGGTTTTATCCTTTACACAACCACTACATTTGTCACTTGCTTAGTGTAGTGTGATGTATGAGTTACCCCTGTAGTCTGAGATGGAGTACCATTAATGAAACTTGTTTTAACCACCTAAAATAACCATCCTAGTGGGTCACACTTGATTTATATACCCCACCATAAAGTGAGGTTGAAATTATGTTAAGAGATGAATTTTTAGGTGAACGTTTCCATAAAGAATGTATGAGGAAGCAATGAACTCCCACTCACAAGCCAAAATGCATGAAAATAAAATACAAGTGGAAAAACTTTAGGGTCATGTTTTAGATCACCCAAACCATATGGATTTTGGGAGAGCCTCAATTACATTATTTTCATGCTTTTATACTAAATCAACCAAGGTAAAGAAAGATCACTTTTGGTCACTTGAGTTCCTTAAAGGGGATGGGAAAGAGCATACATGCATCAATCATTTTGCTTAAATAAATAAATTCCACAAATAAGTTATAAAAATTAAACTCTTAAGAGTATTTATCTAGTGTGACATTTCATTTTAATCACCAAAACTAAATGTGTTGCAAAATTTTTGGTCCCTTATCACTTGCTGAAAAACTTGTAAAAAATTTGAAAAAAACTAAAGCATGAAAAAGAACTAAGTTCATTTTAAACACCAAAGGCAAGGTGTGAAAAATTTAACCATGTTCAAACTTGATCTTTTCACCTTAGGACCTACAATTGTTAGAGGTTTTTTCTTACTTAGAAGCCCAAAAGTTAATGAGAAAACAATGTTTTGGAATTTTCTCTTGGGTTTCTCTATTTCCTGGCTTAGAGATCGATATTGATCTATGCAAATATCAATGTTGGTATACAAAAATCAACGTCAGTCAATCCAAATAGATTGACATTATTCGACACAAATTGATGTCAATTTATTACAAAACATATAAAAACATAATACAGATTTCACACAAAAAAATGTTATTCAAAGAACTTAAAACTAATAAATAACAATAGATCCTATAAGTAAATAATCAATCAAATAATATTCAGGCTCTTAGAAACAAAACAAAAACCAAAAAACACAATAAAAACTCATTAATCATGTTTCTATTATGCTCTATTATAAACATAGGAGTCAACATCAATTCTGGAAGGATCAACATCAGTCTTATCATAATCAACATCAATCTCTATGTAAAATTTGTGTTTCTAAAAAAAATAGAATACATGAAAAACAAAGTTAAAACTCTAATTTTGAAGACTTTTAATAATTTATTATAAAAACTAAAAGTTGAATATTAATATCCTTGCTTATCTGGGATGCTTGAGCTCCCACTTAGCATGCCTTTTTTTATCATAGTAATCTAAGAAGGGAGGTTAGTATAATGTTAGTTAAAGCAATAACAACTCAAATAAACACACTAACACTTACACTCCTAGCCTAGATGCTAGGGAGAGCTTAGTAACAAATTTTAAGTGAAATCATAATAAAAACATAAAATAAAATGAATATTTTACCTTCTTTGGGAGATCCAAATTATTTTTTGAGTGGCTTGCTCAATTTGTGCATCAAGAATTATTTGGCAAATGAATCTTGTTGGTTACTTCTCTCCTTGGTACCATGGCTTTGATGTGGCTTGTGACTACTTAACTTGATATTTTGGCATTATAATATTATTGTAAATATTTTATGTCTCTAAATAAAAATTATAACTTTGGCTTATGAGAGCTTATAAATGAAGAGGCATAGACTTGTATTTATATCCTTAGGAATTAACTCTCACTCAAGGTGAGTTAGGGTTGAGATTAGGATTGGAATAGGTTCAAACTTAACCTAGGTGAGTCAAATATAACTCTAATAGAGTTAATAGTTGTCAAGTAATTATGATTTTCAATTACTAGGAATGGCTCTTAAAATTAGATATTTTAGGATATTTTCAAAGAGCTCGACAACTCATAAAGGCAATGATGAAAGGCTAAGAAATTTTGAATTTTTGAATTTTCTTTTTTATATTTTCACTAATTTAAAGTGGATAATTCAACTAGGTGTTTAATCATATTTAACTTGTTAATTGATTATAATTATCCATTTAGCTCTTTTAAAATTTGAATTAAGTGTGAAAGTGCCCCACTTAATAGGTCCATAGGTCGAGTTGACTGTTGTGATGCTTCAAGGAGATTAAGGATGAATCTATGAGAGGTTATTATTGCATACGATAAAATACCCCAATTAGAGATGTCTCAACATTATTCTAAGATTTGACGAATGATGTACAAGAAAATTTAGGATTGTTAATGCTTCTTAATATTAATTTGTAATGGTTGGTAGGAATCAGTCTGAAGTCTAGTTGAAGGTCAATTGTGACCAGTTTTAGGTGTCTACAAAAAACATATTTAATAAAAATAATTACAAATTTTGCATTTTATTTCTTAGTAGCTTCTTAAAATGAATTATCTCTTAGATAAATCTTTTTAAAAATATATATGTTATCAAATAAAAAATGAGATAAGCATTTCTTAGTATGTGATGAACCACTTCTAAATCCATTAATTTTTATTATAAGCAAACAAGACAACATATAAATTAGCAACTTTAGAATTGTATTCGTGATTGTTGTTTTGATTATGGTTTTCATTCTTCTGATGGTTCTCATTATATTTATTTAATTTTTTTTTTTTAAGATTTTTATGATTAGCTCTATTTTTGTTTTTACAAAATATTTCCCTTCTATTACCAAATTTATCACACAAATTATAATTCTCATTAAACTTAACTGTATGATTCATACTACCAGATTTATTATTCCCATTTTTTTTCATTTGTAGAATTAGGTTTACATTTTTTATTTTTATTATTTTTAAAAACAATAATCAGAATGAGAAGTGCCTAAATGTCATTTTCTTTAGAATTAAAATTTGACATCACTTACTTTTATTTGATCAAGAGATCAGACAGAGTAGTGAGGTCAGGGATATCTTATTCTGTTTGGTATTTTAAATTAAGAATGGAAATAAAATTGTAAAAATTTTCATGAATATTTAACTAACTAATGAAATAAAAATTTTATCTTGAATAATATTATAGTCACAACAATCCAACTTATATTTATTTGTTTAATTTTTAGAAGAACATTAACAACATTTTCATCACCTTTCATAGTTATAGTAAGCAATTCAAGAATAAGCTTAATAATATTAGAGAGATGAGTTCTTGTATACATATACTCAAAAAAATTCTAGGCATAAATAGGAGATTCATGATTATCGATATGGAGTAGTAAATCATCATTAACACACTGTATAAAAATTAACATGGGTTCTTATGATTTCTATTGAAATGCATTGGTAAGATTAGGTGTAACATGTTGTAATAACATGTTTTTTTCCATCCAAGCAACAATGCTTTATATATTTAAGGTCATAAATTATAATTTAATTCAAATTTTATAAATATTATAGTTAGACCCATTTAGCATTGAAAATTTATCTATCACAAAATTAGGAGAAGTCATAACCTCCCTTTAAACTAGACACTACGACACTAAAATATTTAAAATTGATCTTTTAATGTGAAATAAAATTTATTTTTAAATGAAAACAAATATTCTATGGTTTAAAAAATAATTTCCACTTATTTTAATTAAAAAAATCATAATCTACAAATAGAATCAACACAAATAACAGTCGTAAGTATCACAAAAAGTTACAAGTCATAAGTTTCACAAGTGTCACAAAATAACTTGAACACTAAAAAAGATGAAAAATATAAATAAGTAAGATTTAAATAAATAAATGAACCATTCTAATGCATATAGAATTCCAAAAACATACAAATTGATTACTCAAATAACTATGGTCGATAAGAAATAGTTTAGGTCAAGTGTCACAAAATGTTGAAAATAATTATTGTTATAAACGTGAAATACTTAGCATGTAAACTAGAAAATATATTATAATTATTAATTTTTAAAAATAAATCTTGAATAAATCAATTTGACCATAATAAACTAGGTGGTAGTGTGTTCTGAACACTAGACGTCCCCTTTATAATGTTTTAGGATTTTATATGTACTAATTTATTTATTTTTAAAAAATAAATGATTTATATATATATATATATATATATATATATATATAAACTATTTCCAATAATTACTTTTAGGTGAAAAACTAAATAGGGAAGGTGGGGGACACTTAATTTTTGAAAGGAATTTGTTCATTATAAAAACAAAGTATTTTTAAAATATTTTGGAGAAACTATATGTGTACTTATAACTGATCATGCTTAGATATGGTACCCATGGGATATCTTAAGGAAACACATTAAAATTAATAGGCCACTAAATAGTTTGAAACTTTACCAACCTTTCTGAATTTTTCTATTGATGTTAACCAAAATTTCAAAATTGAATTTTGTTGAGCATAAACTACTCTTTAAATTCACTAATAAGTAAAGGGTCACCATAGGTGGAGAGAGATAAAATATAGGATCTTTTAATGTCCTTCTCAAGGTCTATAAATTTTCAATAAGCCTTAAAACAATACTATGATGCAATCAGAACCTTCAAAGAGCAATTTTAAAGCCAAAAAAATGATATTTAAATTTATTCAACTCTATAAGGTTATACAACCACACCCAAGAAACCAAAAGCTTCAAAAAATTAATATGTGTTTCTTGAAAAGAGATTAAAACTACTTGAATAGAGATTGTATGCACAGATTGTCTTTTATTAGACTCCATGACATCAAAAATGAAGCAATATGGATTTCTCACAAAATAATTTACTTCCAAGGGTGTATTATGGTCGCACCACTCCTATATAGGTTTAATAAAGTATAAATGTTTCTTGACTTTGGTCTTTATATCCTCTCACCACATCCTACCAATCAGTTACTCATCACCATGCTCTACTACTGTGTAAAAACATGGAAAATACTTGTTGAATATGTAATGTACAAATACATAGATACACAAATAGATTTAAACATGTGAATACATTATAAAAGTTATGAAATGAAAAATAAACATGGATATAGGTTGGAAAATATCTAATAGAGGTGAAAACCCCACAATTGATATATTCATGTATTGAAAACCATTATACCCAATACAATCCTTACAACTTCTCACTTCTCCTCTACAATTTCTTCACATAACTCTTAAGAGTAATATTTTCCACACAGAAATATGTAATGCGATATTAATATTACTTTATCACACAGATAATTGTGCATGCATATTTACCAAAAGTAATATTCCTTTTTATAATGGGGTGTGGAGGTGGACCATTTTAACAAATAGGTCCAATCTCTCCCTAATAAACATAAAACCAACAATAATAATTACTATGTTTTATTATTGTATTTGCACAATTTTATATCCTATGTTAAATAATGAAACATTTATTATTTACTTATTTAAATATGATAAGGGTCCAATAAAGGCACCACTTAAGCATTATATATTCCAACATTTTGAGGAGCCATTTTATGTACCTTTTCCCTTATGTCAGTGTGGGAGTAATAGGTGATAATTATCTTGTAAGCATTAGTGTATGATATAATATTATGACATGTTGTATAACTTTTTGAGTAATATGGGAGGCATTGTCTTGTTTTATCCCTCTAAAAAAATTTAAGTATGATGTGAGACTTAGCCTTGTCTTTATGTTTATATTAACATATGTTTCTTCTTAACTCTTAGAGTTCTGGAGATGTGTTATGTTATGATATTAGATACACCTTGATGAGTTGTGTAATTGGGGTTTAGAAATAAATATGACTATCAAAGTCATCCCAATGGTGTGTGTGATTGGGTTTTGGTAATGGGAAAAGCATCCAAATTCCTCCTAATAGATTGAGGTATTAGGTTCAGGCATCAATACTAACATACAAATTCCTCCTAATAGGCTCATTGATTATGGTTTGGGAATTGATATTTTATCAAAATTCCTCCCATTGGATTCATAAATAGGGTTTTGGAAAAGGTGATATATTAGTCCCAAGTCCTTATATTTATACCTAAGCATTGGGTAATAATTATAAATTAAATTCATGAATTGTTCCTTTTATGATTCCATTGATTTTAAACCAAAAATTTTATTCATATGATGGGTTAAGGACCTCTTATATTGAAATGCTTTGTTGTGGATAACCTTGTGGGTTACATGTGCCTTATAATTTGTTATTCATATTTGGCATACTATGAATTGGACATGAAGAGATTTAAAATTATTTTAGGCCCCTAAGTTAAAATCAAATAAATCATTACCTTGTAATTAAACATGAAATTTGACACATTGTAATACATGCTCTAAATGTTAAGTATAAATTGATTGTAACTAACTCATCTTTAATTATGTGTTATTATAGCTTATAAACCAAATTTTAATCAAATGCACTTCAAATTATTCCTTCAAAAATGACTCACCCTACGATGGACTTAATTTATCTTTAGAAATGTATATTTTAGTGTACTTCTTATAGTTTATGAAACCATTAGCTTAGAAAGACTGCTCAGTTGAGTTAGCATAGTTCCTCAAGATTATTAATATCCTTAAAACTATACTTTAGACTTTCAATGACCTCCAAGAGGAAGTATGCATAAAATGAGGGGGATGTGATGTCCCATTTTTCATAGTACTAATTTCATTGTATTTCTTTTAATTGTACACATGTATTGTTGTGACATGCTCATATTTTTTGAAACATGAGACACTTGACATTATTTTCTTATATTATTATCACATCAATAATGAAACAATGGATATGTACTTAAAAATTTTAATAATTGCTTACATGATTATTATTCAAATGCTAGTGATAGTTGATTTCACTCTGATTATTGAGATGCATATTACATTGGCGTATTAGTTTAACTAGTAATATCTTATCATGTGATTTTAGATTATGTATATATGGATGTTAATAATTTGAGATTACATCATGTTTATTATTGATATGTTTACATTCTGAAGTTTTAGTTACTTAGGATAGTGCAATTATATGTGTGAAATTGTGTAGGTGACATGGGAGGCCAAGAGAGGGAACTTAGACTAATCCAAGCATAATAACACCATTTGTTTTATTTGTATATTAGATTCATTACTCCCTTATATTAAAATCAAATCCCATTTTTATTATTTAATCTAGTCTTAGGTTTTGTCCCTATTTAACCCTCTAATTATTATTCACAACCCCTTAGTGATTGTCATTACCTTTATACAAAACCTTAAGAAGCCACCTAAACATTATATTCATTCATAAAGGTAAATTTTTAAACCACTTAAGTGGTAGCCTTAACCAAAACTCTAATGGGAACATGGATCCATGTTTACAAGTGGATGTAAAGTGTTTTAGAGAAGGTTTCAAGTGCAATTAATACTCCTTATGACCAAGGGATGGGATAAGACCTTTTTTGAGTGTTGATTACATTATAGGATAGTTCATGTGCCCATTTATGGCATGGGTAAATGAGAAAATTAATGGGTGAGTGAAAGTATTTATTTCCCACATGGGTGTGTAAGGTGAGTTAATACTAGAGAAGTCTTTTTGGAAAAAGTCCAATGAATGGGAAAATAAAAATTTAATATTTCCATTTTCCATCAGGTTGGAGTTGTTTTTCTATAAGATCATGGAAATCCTTCCTTGGATGAATTTTTTATTATTTTTAAAATGGAAGAATTGATGAGAGCTTGAGGAAGGAAAGGATGAGCTTAGAGAAGGAGGATAACTTAGTTTTGGATTTTGTTTTCTTGATTACAAACTTTGTAGGATATCTCTTTATGTAGATTCAAAAGGTGGAGATACGATATGAATTCATGTCTTAAATACATATTTCATTTCATTATTTAAATTTAAATATATCTATTGATGTGGGATTTTTTCATACCAAAGATCCTTAAAGGGAAGTGTTGTAACCAACATCCCCTCTTTCTTTACATAAATGAGGACCCACTTTTTTTAGACTATGGTCTTGAATTTGAGCCCTTATTTTATATGTTTATGTAAAATCTAGGAGAAGATTGATTATTGGACTTTTCATACTTTAGAAAAATGGCATTGATATTATCTTTATAGACTCATTCTTTCTATCAAGATTATTCTATCAGGTTTTATGTCTTCAGCTTATCTTTTTCTAGGCTTTTGTCTTTGGAAATTTTGTTCTAAAAGAATTGGTATTTAGGTTTATTGTGTGAGACATTTTGTTTGATATAATTTCCCTACAACATTCCCTTGAAATAATTGAACTCTCTCAGATATTTTATCTAAAACATCTTACCCTTTGGGACTTTTTTCTTGGGTCTTTTACCACAAGTACCATTCCTTTGGACATGTTGTCTAAGAAATGTTGCCCTTTGGGAATTCTATCCTAGACTTTTTCCCTATGAAGTAGACCCTTCAAGCATTTTCATTATGAAGTATACCCTTCAAATATTTTTTACATGCCCTTTAAGACTTTTTTCCCCACCCCTTATCCCTTTAAGACTTTATCTCAACCCCGTTAGTGTACTACACCTACCCTTTGAGACTTTTATATAGGGCCCTTTGTCCTTTAGGATAATTATCATGGGCATTTTTCCCTACAAACTTCATCTTCAGCCTTTACAAAGTAGATCCTTCAGGAATTTTGTCATGGATGAAATGCCTTATAAATTAGATCCTTTGAGACTTTTGTCATAGACAAAATACCCTATGAAGTATACCCTTTAAATTTTTTCTCAACAAAAATAGCCATTCAGGAATTTTAAAAGTGAAACTTTAGGATAATTGCTTTGGAACTTTTGCCTAATGAAATAGGTCTTTGGGGAAATTATTGCAAAAATTTTGTCTGAAACAATTCCCCTAATAGATGTAGTCTATGGACATTTCATTAAAACATTTTTCCTAATGAATGACTTGCTACTGATAACACTACTAGCCCTTACTATACTTAGATAAAAAGTGATAATACTTCCCATTAATAGTATGAGTCCCCCACCAACTTGAACTAATAAAGTTTGAATTATTTAGGAATTATAATTAAAGTGAACATTGGGCATTTATATCACATGAACTGTGATTCAATGCAAAATTCTATATATTCAATGTACAACCATTGAAGCCTTCATTACTTTCTCAAAAACTTGCATTCAAATTCTCATGCTATCTTATGCATCAAAGAACCCTATCTACTCCCTATAAAGATAATTGTGAGTAAATAATGATCAAGCTAGAGAGAAATTAAGAATATGGCATACATATCACTTAAAAGGAAACTATAAGTAGTATAGAGCATATAAAAAAATGGTATCTCATCTAATGAGCTCAAAATATGGCTCATTATTGACATGTTATTTCCTTAAAATCATCTCTCAAAAGATATTATCTTATACAAATCTTAGATTCTTAGATAGCTATTACATGGAAAATAGATATTTGTCTTGTTTATATTAAACCAAAGACTGAATCTTTACTTTGTCATTAATTTCTAATATATAGCATGTTTTAGTGAAATTTTATGTGAATAATGCTTAGGAAGAAGACACAGGTGATGTACAGTGAACATTCCATTTTGAACTCCATCCAATAGAACTACGAACTTTGTAGGCTTGTTTCTATAGACTCTGCAGGCTTGTTTCTATGGACTCGATAGGCTTATTTCTACGGACTCCACAGGCTTATTGTTATGGACTCTATAGGCTTATTTCTATGGACTCCATAGGCTCATTTTTATGGACTCTATAGGGTCAGTACCGAGAATTTTTTAAGGACAACCAGAAGCTATAGACCAAATAGGATAGGGAAGAACCATTCTAGCTACAATTAAATAAGGAAAATAATTGCCTGCTATTTTGAAGGACTTTCTTTTGATAAATTTGTATATAATCAGATTTTAGGACTGTTATAGGATAGGATATTTACTTCATCAGAATAATTGGATCTCTTGGGAATCCAATCTCCTATCTTTGGAACAATGGATCGACCAAAGAATGTTATTTCTTTGCATCCTATTTTGAGTTAATTATATTAGTATAAAGTGTAAGACTTTCGACTATGATAGAATAATAGATATTTAAAAAAAAGAATAGATTTTTAGAAAAGAATAAAATAGAGGATTGAGAATTAGATAAGCATATAGGTTTCAATTAGACTGTAATTATTTCATTTCTATGAATTAATACTTCAAGTTTCTAGCACTGATTAAGCTTTGTTCTTGAGTCTGAGAGGAGCAAGGGCCCACTCTTCTTGGAACCAGGAACTATGTATGGTATTTATGTTCTATTTTATTAGTTAGAATATTGTTACTATTTGCATTTATTTATAAAAATATCAAAACAAATTCATAGTTTAAAAAGAGTATTTTCTTATTTCATTTCTTTTCTATGCAAAGTATCTTTTCTTTTACAGCAGAAGTGTGAAGCAAATTTCCTTTCATAAGTAGGAGTGTGAATTTATTTTCCCTACAAACGTAAAATAGGAGTGTGATCTTTTACTTCCAGCAAAGGAGTGGATTTATTTGATTTCTTTCTTTTTTTAGCAAAAGTGTGAATCAAGTAATTTAGGATGTATTCCTTTCTTTAGTCAAAATTAGAATAGTATCAACAAACACCCCCATATTCAGACTTCTAGATCTACCATCCCATACCTTATTTTAGATAGCTTTGGACACTAGCCCTAGTTGATAAGACACCAATTGAATATTGGTTAAATGAGGAGTTAGAAAACACTCGTCATTTTTGGTGCCATTGTTGGGGAACATAAGGTGTTAGTAAGGTAATAATTATTGATCTAGAGTATAAAACAAAAACAATTAATAAATTGATGTACCATCCTAGATATTCTAAAGGATGATTTATTCCAAAGTTTCCACCAAGGACACACGTGGACACTCCTTCAACATCTCTGAGTAGTGAACCAGAAGATACAAGTGAAACATATTTGCAAATAATCTTCTAAAACTGGGATAGGAACCAAGTCATTACCACATGCAAGCCCTATAGGACAAATTCCTCAAGATCAATCTCTTATAGGAAGACATTATTTAGAAATTGCTAAAGACTTAAAAGAAGCATTTCAAAGATCCATAGCTGAAGAAAATTATGAGAACTTGGAACAACCTATAACTGAGACCACAAACATTCAATGGGAAGATCATCCCAGTTTTGAAACATCATCAAAAGAAGAAATGGCTCTCCAACAAAATCAGCAATTCACACAACCAAGAAGGACTTTCTCCTTTCCTATTATTACAGATCCTAATGATCAAACCCCCATGAAAAATATTTCACTAGCTAATCTATAAAATTTTTGGGGATGATCTATAAAAGATCCTAATCAATTCTTATTTGAATTTAAGGTGCTATGTCAAACCTATGATTACACAACTAATAGCCAAAAATTAAAACTATTTCCTTCTACACTTAAAGATGTAGCTATGAGATGGTTCATGGGTTTACCTGGCAACTCTATTAGAACATGGGATGACATGGAAATAGAATTCTTGAACAAATACCAAGATTACTACCAAGTGTGAGAAAGAAAAGAGGATTTCTTCAAAATCAAACAAAATGAGGATGAATCTTTAGAGGATTATTTGGATAGATTTATGTTCACTCATAAAAGAAGCAATTATCCACTCACTGAAGACATTCAGAAATTGGTTTTCTTGAAAGGATTGGATGAAGACACTAGAGATGCCTTAAATCTAATGGGTGGAGGAGACATAAATAAGTTGGCTTTCGATCAGATTTCTAAGCTTTGTACCAATTACTCTTGAACAAAACTTGGACTTAGGAAAGGAAAGTTTGGGAAATCTAATGAAGTGGATAAATTAATGGAAGAATTTTCTAATCTTAAAATAGATATTCTGGTTACACTAAATAGTACTCTAGATGGCCTTCAAGCTAAGGCAAATGCAACAGAGCATTTATCAATCTACTATCCTAAGTGTAGATAGAAACATGCCCTTAGAGACTACCCTCTAGATAGAACCAATATTTCATCATGTGGGATTTATGATGCAACAGATCATGATACCAAATATTGCACCCTTTTGCCTATTTTAAAGAATAAAATGAAAACACAAGTCCAATCCACTGAAGAAGTAAATTATATTCAAAGACAAAACTTTGCTCCACAAAACCAAGCTCAAGGACAGTTTAGTGCAATAAATCTAGTTAATCCATGGATGGCACCATGGAATGTTCCAGTCCCTTCACCATTTTTGAATCAAACCCAAATTCCATCAATTTAAAATCCATGGGCAGGACAAGATTGGATGCCAACACCTCCATGGATGGTGCCATAGCCATAGCAAAAATGGGTACCATAGCAGCATTGGATGCCATAGCCATATCAATAATGGAATTAGCATTGGAACCCCCAATCATATTTCACCCAACCAAGAAGACCACTTTAACAACAAACCATTATGCCACCCCTAGTTATTTAGCAACAAGGAAAAATTAATCAGCCCTCAATGCCTACACAACCAATAGCAAATCCAAAAAAAAATAACCAACACCTATTTATGTCAATGAACAGGAAGAAAAAATTAATGCGGGAGGTATTGAGTGTTAAAACATACATTTGAGATTAGGAAAAACTATACAAAAACCTCCAGTACTCATTTTTGAGATACCTGATGAAAATGAAAAGATAGAATCATCTCAATTAAGCACTAGAGAAGCTGAAATCAAAAGGATCCCTAAAGAAAACAAAGGAAACACTACTACACCAGTAGTTCCTTTTCCTAAAATATTAAGAGGAACTAATATCAAACCAGACTCAAACTTGGTCCATGAGTTGTAAAAGATCAATATTGAGGTACCCCTTCTATAAGTTATTAGGGATATACTTGAATTAAATAGGATCATCAAAAACCTCTATATTAAGACACCTGGAAGGAAGGTAAAATATCCTAGAACCATTCATGTTGATGGAAAAGTTATTGATTTATTAGCAGAAAAACTATTAGTTCCAAAATATGCAGATCTGGGAAGCCCAGTGATCATAGTCACAATTGGAGGAAAATAAATCCATAACGTCTTGGTAGATTTGGGAGTAGCAATCAATGTTATGAAAATTGATACTCTCCATGCATTATCTCTTATGAAAATGCAACCTACAATTACCATTCTTCAAATGGCGGACCAGTCGGTAACGAAACTAGAGGGAAAGATAGAAAATGTTGAAGTGTTAATGGAATCTTGGGAATATCTAGTAGATTTCATGGTCTTTAAACCCAAAACAAAAAATCTTGGATATCTTATAATCATAAGTAGACCATGGTTGGCCATTGTAGCAGCATTGATTGATTGCAGGTCAGGAGACATGACCATTTCTAATGGGTTAAAATCCAAATGCATTTTCTTGTATTCTCCTACAAAACCATCAACAGTTTGCATAAAATAACTTTGGGTGGATGAATCAAACAATACATTAAACAACATTTCCTCTTTAGCCATGATCATAGTTAAAAAACACTTGGAAGAATTGAATGGAGACATATACCTAGAATCTAAGGACTCTGCCAGTCCAAAAACTATGGACTTTGCCAGTCTGAAAGCTATAGACTGCCTTAGTTTAGGATTCTTGGGTCAGATAGAAAATTATGAAACCTCCACTTCTACTTCTGCTAGTACTTTATCATATGATCATAGACTAATTTAGGAAAGTGTCTGGAAATTGGTAGAATAGAATCAAACTCATTTCTTAGATGCATTTCATTGTTCCTTAGCAAGACTGATTCCTCCTAGAAAAGAGTTTGTTGATAATGTAACTATGTTTCATAAGCTACTTCCTCATCTGTGTCCTCTAAACTCATTAATTAGTGAGTTTAAGCAAATAGAATCCAACTATCTAGGTACAAAACCAATCATGGTATTACTTGGAAAAAATTTAAACATCAATAGTTGGTTAACAAATGAAGAGGAAGATCAACTCTTTGAAGTGTTGGAAAGACATACCAAGGCTTTTTCTTGGGATTATACCAACATGAAAGGAATTCACCCCAGTATATGCACTCATCACATTTACATAGAATATGTCAAACTGGTCAAAAAACCACAAAAAAGAATAAACCAAGCATTAAAGGAAATAGTCAAAGCAAAAATCTAAAATTACTGGAAGTCAGATTTATTTACCCCATCTCAGACAGCCAGTGGTGTCACCTCTGGTAATTGTGCCCAAGAAAAATGGAAAGTTAAGAGTATGTGTGGATTATCGAGAACTAAACAAGGTAACATTAAGAGATTACTTTCCTTTACCTTTTATTGATCATGTTCTTGATAACTTTGTAGGAAAGAAATATTTTTCTTTCCTGGATGGGTTCAGTGGGTATAACTAGATAACGGTAGCAGCCGAAGATCAAGAAAAACCATATTTACCTACCCTTAGGGAACTTTTTCTTATCAAGTACTTCCATTTGGACTCTATAATGCTCCAACAACCTTCCAAAGATCAGTTCTATCAATCTTCTCTGACCTTACAAATGATTGTGTTGAGGTATATATTGATGATTTCACTGTTTATGGTGAAACTTATGAAGAAGTTCTTACCAACTTGGAAAGAGTATTGATCATATGTGAGGAACATCAATTATCTTTGAGAAATGAGAAATTTTTGTTGATGATGGATGAAGGAATAGTCCTAAGACATCATATTTCTGCAAAAGGCATTCAGGTAGATCCAAAGAAAATTGAAATAATATCCAATTTGCCCATTCCACAAACACAAACTGAAGTTAAGAGTTTTTTAGGACATTTTGGTTACTAAAGACACTTCATAGATAAGTTTAGCCAAATAGTTGCCCCTATGTTTGCCTTGCTTACAAAAGATAGTACATTTGAATGAAATGATAGTTGCCAGTAGGCCTTTGAAACCATCAAAGCTAAACTTGTTACTGCTCCAGTATTAAGAGGACCAGATTGGACTAAGCCATTCCATATATACACAGATGCTTCCAATATAGCACTAGGAGTAGTTCTTGGACAAAAAGATGAAGAATGTAACATGTATGCTATATATTATATTAGCAAAAACATGACATCTACTGAAAGAAATTACACCACAATTGAGAAGGAATTCTTAGTTGTAATTTATGCAATGAAAAAATTCAAACACTACATAACAGGCTACAAGTTATTTGTCTATACAAACCATTCATCTATTAGATATCTTACCAACAAACCAATTGTAGGAGGTAGGATTATTAGATGGTTATTGCTCTTACAAGAATTTGATTTTACTATTATAGAAAAATTAGGGAAATCTAATGCGGTTGTTGATTTCTTGTCAAGAATCAAAACTATAGGTGAAGAAGAACTAGTGGAAGATGACTTTCCAAATGAATAATTATTTACTATTTCAGCACAATCTCCATGGTTTACTGATATAGCCAATTACCTCACCATAGGGAAGTTTCCTCTCCACTTTTCACAAAAAAAAAAACATTTAATCAAAGAAAGTTATTATTTGAAATGGATTAATGGAATGTTACTTAAACTCAGACCTGATCATGTGTTTCACAGGTGTGTGACAAATGGTGAAGCTTATGATATCATCAGAGTTTGTCATGATGAACTAGGAGGAGGCCATTACTCAGCTCAAAGAACCATACATAAAATCCTAGGAGTAGGATATTATTGGCCTCATCTTCATCAGCACGTAAAAAGATATGTCAGACACTGTGATGCTTGTCAGCGAATTGGACAGCCAACTATTTCAATAGAGATGCCCCTACACCCTCATCCTCAATTGGTTTTAAAAACATTTGAGAAATAGGGAATTGATTTTATTGGTCCATTGGATCCTCTTTCTAGAGGAAAATAATATCTTCTAGTTTGTACAGACTATGTGACCAAGTGGGTAGAAGTGGAAGCATTAACTCATGTAAGAGAGGAGATGGTAGCTGATTTCTTATATTTCAAAATCATATAAAGATTTGGTGCTCCAAGAGAGATAGTATCAGATGAAGGACCGTAGTTCATGTCAAACATGATAAAGAATTTTACGCAAGTGTATCAAACTCAACACAAAAAAATATCTCCATACCATCCACAAGAAAATGGAAAAGTTGAAGTCACCAACAGAGAACTGGAAACCATATTAACTAAGGTTATTAATTCTAGTAAAAAGGATTGGGTAGATAAGGTACTAGAAGTTCTTTGGGCCTATAATACTACTTGGAAAACAACAACTAGATTTTCACCTTATGAATTGGTTTATGGTAAGAAGCCTTTATTCTCTATTGAATTTGAATTACAAACTTTGAAAATAGTTGTAGAAGTAGGAATTGAGTTAGAAGAAATACAGAAAGCAAGACTCATATAGATTAATCAACTTGATGAAATGAGGATGGAAGCACTACAAAGAACTGAACTAGTAAAACATCAATAAAAAGTTTGGCATGATGCACAAATCAAACAATGAAAGTTTCAGAAAGGATATTGGGCACTGTTGTTTGATTCTAAATTTCATCAGTTTAAAGGAAAACTACAAATAAGATGGTTGGGACCTTATGAGATTAAAGAGGTCTATGAAAATGGTTCTGTTAAGCTGTTACCTATTTATGATAGTAGAAGAACTATGTTAGTTAATGGACATAGGTTGAAGCTCTATAAAAAACTTCTCAATAAAGATGAATTTATTTAAAAAGTAAGGGATCAAGTAGCTATTTTGGAAAGCTCTGCTTCTTCCAGTAAACATGTTCCTTGATAATCCAACAATATGTGTGTGTGTGTGTGTGTGTGTGTGTGTGTGTGTGTGTGTGTGTGTGTAATCAATAGATAAAATCCTTTTAGGGACACTATTGACAATGCATGCCCAGAAATCCAGCTTGTTGGCTGGCTATGCATTGCAAAAAGGGCTTTGGCTAGAAAACTAGCAATGGTTGGCCAAGGGGAAAAAATTAAATTTATAAATCTTATCATGACACTACAATTGGTCATCTCCATGTAGTAAACTAATCCATGTGAACATATTTGTGCAGGACATGTGGTGAGCAAAGGATAACATCTAAGGTTAAAGTAAGTAAGACATATATTTCATTTCTTTATGTTTAGTTAACTAATTATCTTTGATTTGATTAAGACCCTATTCTTTCGAGATGACCTAGATTTGAATCTTCCAAAATAGAATGACACATGCCCTAATGAAAAATCATGTAATGAAGTCACCAAAGGTGCATAGATAAGTGTGCAGCATTGATATCATCAATTGAGTCATCAAGTACCATAATGATGAGACATCATAAAAAGGGGTTTTTTAAAATGAAGTAATGAATCATTATCATTGTCAATATGACATGTCATCATTTCACATGACTTGTATTGATGAGATCAAATGGTTGGCACACTCTATAGAAATGTGCGACGCCTAACTATATCACATCACTATGAACTCATGTAGTTGTAGCATTTCAAATGAATTGTTTGCTTTCTACGAACTTCAATAGAAACTGATCCTCAAAGCCTTTTGCCTACTGACTTCAAAAAAATATTAGTCTACACCTTAATTAAAGTTAAAGGAACTGAGTTGACTGTAACTCTTCATAACAATGGGATAGAAGACAAGATCAGAGCCGAAGGATCCAACAAAGTTTTATAAAGACAAAGCTTCTATAGTAGTGTTCAAAGCTAATGGCTAGCTACCTTTCATTGAAAAGCTCTAAGGTTTTGATGAAACAATGGTAAGTGAATTTATTACCAATCTCACCCCTAAATTTTTAATTTTGAAAGGCATTGTTATTCTTGTTATAACTCAAATGATAAGCCAAATTATACAAGTTCTAGAAGAAAGA
The DNA here is from genome assembly GCA_037957365.1 of Torreya grandis. NCBI lineage: Eukaryota > Viridiplantae > Streptophyta > Pinopsida > Cupressales > Taxaceae > Torreya > Torreya grandis. The sequence continues at coordinate 1,172,511 of JARHVA010002974.1, forward strand.
ATGAGAACTACAAGCAAAGTTTCATTTAGTGATTTAATTAGTTAGTTTAATGGTAATAAGCAGACCAGAACTTCATGTCTAGTAGATTCTAAGGGAAAATCAAAAGGGATTAAAAGTAATTCACTTCCTGAACCTTGGAAATCTATAGCCAAGTGGGTACTTAAATATATCATTTGTGAAGGGCAACACAGTCTTTTAGGGGGAGATGCCATGAAAATGTTAATACATCTTAAGCATGGGAGACAAAAACCTCAATAAAAAATTAACCTCCCATATTTCTTTTATGGCGCTCTACAAGTCATGTCTATAACCCCTACTACAGCTCTTAGGCATCATGGCCTTATTCAGCTTATTATCCAACATCATTTCCTTTAGCAAGGTTAAGAGGTTTGGGAGTAATTTCATAATGGTATAGCACAAAAAACCCCAAATGTACCATAGGAACACTCATCTCCACCTACCCTATCAGCTGAGAATACAACACCAAGAAAATAATCTCAGACTATAGTCTCCATAGAAATCCCTTCTTCTTCTTCAAGAAGAATCACAAGGTCTCAAAACCTTAAAATTTCAAGGTCTCCATAAGAACCTCATGAGTCTATAGTATAACCAGTTCCTTTGATAGGAAGAATAAAATTGAGAGGGGAGGTTGCTACAAAACTTGAGAAGACCAAGGGTTTGGTGGTTGAGAAGGAAAATCAACCAAGTGTAGCTCAAAGAGTAACTAAAAGAAGGAGAAGGCTCATTTTAACAGAAAAAGATGAACAAGAAGCTACAGATATTTTAGATAGTCTTAAAATGGTGTCTCATTCCCCCATACATTATAATATTCCTACACCTACAGATATTGAAGAAACTCCTTTTGAAAGGAACTCTCCAATCATAATGGAGGAGCCAAATCCAGAGGAAGAGCCACACACGACAGAGGAATTAAGCATGGAAAGACAACCACCTATTCCAATTGAAACTACAATAGATAAAGGGAAAATTGTATGTACCAATGAGAAAGGTGAATCATCAAATCTAAATGATCCTATTATGCAGCTAACTTTGTAGCTTTCTCAAGCTCATGCTCTTGAACAACAATAAATAGCTGACATTGCTGCCTTGATCAGTCAATAGCAAGAAAAGGACCATCTCAACTTATCTTTGGTACAATAATTAGATACAGTATTTACTGATCATACCTATTCTAAGATGGCAGAGTTAGGCTCCATAATTAGAAGAATAATTTAGTATATATAAATAGATGATTCAAACACATCAGGGATTTACCAATAATTTAGATAAACATATAACAGATGAGTTTGATGAATATGACTTGAGTCAGAGTGTAGAAAGCAGAAGCTAGAGCTATGAATGCTAATACATGTTTGCAATGGGACTTGCAAAAGGTAAATCTTGGGGGAGATGATGAGCTCAAAATATGGCTCATTATTGACATGTTATTTCCTTCAAATCATCTCTCAAAGGATATTATCTTATACAAATCTTAGATTCTTAGATAGCTATTACATGGAAAATAGATATTTATTTTGTTTATATTAAACCAAAGATTGAATCTTTACTTAGTCATTAATGTCTAATATATAGCATGTTTTAGTGATCTTTTGTGTGAAGAATGCTTAGGAAGAAGACATAGGTGATCTATAATGAACAGTCCATTTTGATCTCCATTCAGTAGAACTACGGACTCTATAGGCTTGTTTCTATGGACTCTATAGGCTTGTTTCTATGGACATTGTAGGCTTATTTCTACGAACTCCGCAAGCTTGTTTCCATAGACTCTGTAGGCTTATTTCTATGGACTCTGTAGGATCATTTCTATGGACTCCATAGGGTCAATACCAAGAATTCTATAAGGACAACGAGAAGATGGAGACCAGATAGGATAGGGAAGAACCATTCGAGCTGGAATCAAATAATGAAAATAACCGCCTGCTATTTTGAAGGACTTGCTTTTGATAAATTTGTATATAATCAGATTTTAGGACTATTATAGGATAGGATATTTACTTCATCAGAATAACTGGATCTCTTAGGAATCCAATCTCCTATCTTTGGAATAATGGATCAACCAAAGAATCTTATTTCTTTGCATCCTATTTTGAGTTAATTATATTAGAATAAAGTGTAAGACTTTAGACTATGATAGAATAATAGATATTTTAAAAAAAGAATAGATTTTTAGAAAATAAGAAACCAGAGGATTGAGAATTAGATAAGCATATAGGTTTCAATCAGACTGTAATTATTCCATTTCTATGAATTAATACTTCATGCTTCTAGCACTGATTAAGCTTTGTTCCTGAGTTCAAGAGGAGTAAGGGCCCACTCTTCTTGGAACCAGGAACTGTGTATGGTATTTATGTTCTATTTTATTAGTTAGAATCTTGTTACTATTTGCATTTATTTATAAAAATATCAAAACAAATTCATTGTTTAAAAAGAGTATTTTCTTATTGCATTTATTTTCTATGCAAAGTATCTTTTCTTTTGCAGTAGAAGTGTGAAGCAAATTTCCTTTCATAAGTAGGAGTGTGAATTTATTTTCCCTACAAACGTAAAATAGGAGTGTGATCTTTTACTTCTAGCAAAGGAGTGGATTGATTTTATTTCTTTCTTTTTTTAGAAAAACTATGAATCAAGTAATTTAGGATGTATTCCTTTAGTCAACATTAGAATAGGATCAACAAACACCCCCATAATTAGACTTCTAGATCTACCATCCCATACTTTATTGCAGATAGCTTTGGACACCGGCCCTGGTTGATAAGAAACCAATTGAATATTGGTTAAATGAGGAGTTAGATGATACTCGTCATCATCTAAGTTATTAAGGGAGAAAATATAACATCACCATACTCAATTTAAGATTTTATAGAGTTCATGGATATAGTGTCTGATGTTACCATATTTTAAAATAGATACACACACTATTCAAAGTTATGAGATGTAGTCTATTTTGTGGATGTGTTTTTAGAGAAGGATGAGATGACACTCACTGATAAGTTATTTGTCCAAGAATTATTAGATTTCAAATGCCTAAGGTTACATTTTTCTATGACCAAGTCAAAGGTGATGCCATGCATCAACCTCCTATGGGATCTATTTTTCTCATGTAGGATATCATAGGATTCTTTCCTTTATTACTATGGAAATAACATAATTGTTTCATGCATTTTGAGACCTAGCTTCTAAAGATACCTATCTTTGAACATACTTGATGTAACTTCAATAAGCATACATTGCCTTAGTTTAATGAAGAGAGATTAATGAAAAAGGCACTCTCTTCATGTTTACTCCCAGACTAGACCATCACATAAAAAGGGAAGAATCCAAAGGGAGCTATTTTTATTGACAAGTTCAAAATGGTGATACACATCATCATGGCTCTCTTGAATCAACTTTATGGTATGCCAAGTATTCATTTTGTTAATCTGGACTAGATGCCATTGTTATACATAATGCTTACCCACAATGCTATGTATGCTCTAGGTGAGATAATCAACTTCCATCTGAGAGAGCAAATAATTCACAAGGACAAGCATCCCATACCTTTGGTCAAATTATATATGATGTCATATTTTCTAGATGTTATTATGGGAACTTGGTATAAAGACCTCGAGTAATTTTGGACTCTATCCATAGACTATATCAAATATAGAATTTATGATCACTACCAATTTATGCTTATATATGCCTACACCAAAAATATGGTTAGAATAGAAGAGGACATATATCCCTAGGTTTGGCAAGCCATTCATGGCTAGCTCATGCCTAGAATTGGACCAAATATTGTAAAGAACTTGGATGATAAATGGGATTACTTCCTCTATTTGAACTTCATAGTTATAATGATTTGAGGGAACAAGTTTAATCCTATGTGTCTCCCAAAATACATCTTGGATAAGTTGGCAAAGCAAGAAATTTCTTTTTAATTATGGTAGAGTGTTAAAGAGGACCTATCTAGGCAAAAGAAATATTTGTACTTTGGCCACCATATAATAATTGGGAGAATGGTCTACATAATGAGGAAGCATTTTGGATAAGTGGGAGGCAAGAAGAAGAGATATTATTTCCCCATGCTTCCACATAGAGACTAGGATCTACATAGACTTATTCAAAATCATATATAAGGGCTTAATATCCCTTACAAACATGATCCCTATTCATATGATTTTACGTTTTTAAATGAAAAGGATGATGAAGATGTTTTAGAAAGGGAAATATTTGTTGGGTTAAAGGAAGGCCATTTGAGAATGATCCAAGAGGACCCCTTAGTTACTATAAGAGAACTGGATGACAAGAAGGCTCTATATAAGGGATGGGAAAACACTAATTCTTAGAAAGTATAATTTGAGGAGCAATCCAAGAACTAGGTAGGTTCCTCATCTCAAAGACTCCCTTTGAAATTAAAACTCAAGAATGTGAACAAAGAGCCTAGGGTGTCTAAACCTAGAACTAGTAAGGGAGCATAAGTAAGTGACCTCATCATCTTAGATCATGATGAGGAGAAGAAAACACAAGAACATCCTAGTGCAAGTGCTATTTAAGTGACTACTACTATGCCCCAAGTTCATATTGTTATATCTATTAGGATAACAACATAAGAGGTAGTGGCATATACCCATCAAGATTCCCCCACATAGTTGAAGACCCATCTAGTTTATACAAGGAAGCTTAGGAATTCAATAGGTAATCCTAAGGTGGAATCATCGCAAGGCTTTTTTGTTGCACTTCCATGATCAAAACTACCATAGGGAGAGGTTGTGATAATTAAGGATGATTTTAATGAAGAGGTATAGCTAGAAACAACTAAGGCTATGAGCCTTCAAGCATAGCCTATAGCACCTAGTTCCTTAGGTACTCAGCCCTTCATAAGTGTTCCTTTATCATTTATGGCAATTTTAGGGCATGTTTCCATTTCTTTTGTGTTGAGGACAACACATGTGGAAGTTCTCACTTCCACCTCCATTGATCCCTTCACCACCACTACTATTGATCTACTCTCTACTTCTATCCCACTCACCATGCCAACTTCCTTTATCCCTTATATCACTTCCACTATTAAAGCCTTAAAGAAGAATAAGGTGTCTAATAATGTACAAACTACATTAGCCACTCCAAAAATCCATGTCTAGTCCATCCAAATCAACATTCCAATGCCATCTACCACTTCTATAGAAGAAAATATTGTGACAAGTTTTGGTAGGGAAATGAAGGTTAAACCCTAATTGATTACATTCCATCCACTCCCTTAATTTGGAAGAGTGGATTGGTCTAAGATTATATGACCTTCCCTACTTGATGTAATTTTCAAAGTACAAAAAAAATCTAGAAGTAGAGGAGGTTGAGGAAGAGGTCATTTCAGAAACCTCATATTCTTCATAGTTGTACATTCCTCCATGGGTTGTAGACTTGAGAAGTAAGGCTTCCCAAATGCCTATCTTCAAGATCACTGAGCTTCCCTCACTAAGAGGAAGAATAGATAGATTGGGATATCTCCTTACATTGAAATTTTTTATAGAACTATCCCAAGCCTATAAGGATGCTATAGTATCCATCCATGAGTGAATATAGATAGATAGACAATAGCTAAAGGACCAATAGGAATAGTTGAAGGAGAAGGCAAAGACCATACATATCCCTGCAGTTATAGAAGTGAATGTTACTTCCAAATGTTATAACACTTTAGAGGTATTAGAGTTTATGAGGGTTAAATTATCCCCTCATGAAAATAATACTAACAAATTGTATAATTCTTTGAGAGATGATAGTGATAAGTTGAATATGCTAGTCAAGTATATAGGCAATAAAATATATAGTCATCTTGACCTGATGACAACACTAGAAGCATCTAATGCTTTAAACTTAGTTGTCATAAGGAAAAAAGAGGCATGAGAATGGTTACAATTAGTTTTGGCCTTAATCCCAAAATATCATACATATGAGGTCCAAATCCTCTATATTTTTTCATGATTTGAAGCTATCAAAGGTGAAGGATACCACAGGCAAATTGATCAATAAGATCAATTTTGATAAACTCATTCAATAAGTAATGGATGACTTCATGTAGGGTTTGTAAGGCTTAGCACTATAAGAGATATATTTCAAGTTGAGTACAGCTATAAAGAAAGTTACAAAGTTGAATTTTTTTAAGAATACATTCTAAATGACCAAAAATGAGCATGTAAGACTCCTTGGTTAAGTTAAAAGGATACATCAACCACCACTCTTGAACTTGAACATTATATAGCAGTAGCATAATGTGGCATATAAATTTTATCATGAGAATGAGGCCAAGAAAAAGAAATATTCTATTGATGCATCAATATCTACAAATTTAACTACTACCACCACAAATAATACACCAACTAAAGTACATATAGTGCTTCACACAATGTAGCCTTGATAGGCTAAGATTTTGTGTAGGTACAATTTTGTAATGGTGCATAGCTTCCTTGTAGTTTGAGATTTTTATTTTAAAATTGACTTTATATTTTTTACACATGCACACATTGCATGGATTTGAAAAGGTCAACTTATTTAATTGATAACTATAAGTTTTCTCTTATATGGATTTAACTATAGTGAGAACTCATGTTCTAACTGCCACATGTAAACACTTTGCATGAACTTAGAGGATGATGTGACCCTTTAACCAAGCCTATTTAAATATTTTTAATCCAAATTGGATTTTTTTAGAGAATTTTTAATATAGGAACATCATCAATTTTAATCATTAGTGAATGTGTTTATGTATTTTCTTTCCAATTTCTATGTAATTAGTTATTACTTTCTTTGTTTATATGTTTCAATAATATTTAGTGTGTAATAGATATGAATGTATTATTTATTATTTTGATTTATGTATTAATATATAGATGTGAAATAGATGTTGAAAGATTGGTAAATTACATTAATTAAGGTGATTAAGTTTTTTGATTCATAATTTTGATTATACATAATTGCTTTATTGGATGTAGTTTTTTATGTGTGTGCAAAAGATGCCTTAGATACTTCACTATCCAAAGCTATAATCTCTTAATTAAGGGTTTGAAATGTCTACCCTAAAATGAGAAACCTTTATTTGAGGCTTGTGAATTTCCTATATCATTATCTCCCTAGACTCCTTAGCCATGTCTAACTTTGTGTGTGCAATTGTTGCTAGAAGCAAGCATAGGTTATGAGAGATTTTGTCCTTTTAAAAACCAACCAAGGGATTATTTCTTGAAAACCATAAATATCTATTTTTTGGCTTACTCTTCCCTCCTTTTGAGTTTATTTTGAGATCTATCCACTCTAGATTAGCAACTAACTGCCCATCCAACTCACATAGAGATTCACTACCATTATTAATAATCATGCCTCAAATAAAAAACCTTTTCAACAACCTATGTACCCTACATATTATTACATTAATAGGTTTTAATACACCACATAATTTTAATCCATGATTTGGAGTGGAGTTTACCTCCATTGAGATCCTAAAATGTTAGAGGATACCTTGTTCAACTGTGGTGTGCATAAAACCCACATCAACAATTTCACTGGCACTAGAATGAGGTTAGTAGCCCTAATAATATTAGTTATCCCTTGTGTATAGTTGTATTGGAGTCACCTAGGAGAGTGACTAGATCTAATTCTTAGGTTAGTTTTCTAGTTTCACCCCTGACAAATCATAGGAGACCTAGAATTGTGCCAATAGTCCTAGTTTAGAACAATCCACCTCCTCTAGTAAGGAACCCCTTACTTGTAAGGAACCCTTTACATGTTAACCAACCAATGGCTCAAATATAATTATTTAGATCTATTATTTCCATCCTGGGAGACATGTATGATTTACCTTAGAATCCCAAAAGGTACTTACCATCCTTTTCTCTTATGGGAGTAAGAACAACAGAGGAATATATCAAATATTTTAAAGATACGTTAAGGATAATAAATGTTTTCCATGAGGATTTTGCATGCATGTTATTCCATTTTACTTTAATAAACACTATTTATGATTGGTATTTAAATCTAATGGAAAATTCTATCACTTCTTAGGATGAACATCAAGCATCTTTTCTCATGTAGTTTGGATAGGTCACCAATCCCAGTTTGGTATACCAAAACTTCACCAATATGAGGATAGAGCCTAATGAGCCCATCCATAATTTCAATTTAAGGTTACATAAGATGTATAAATTTTTGATCCTAAGGTGTAAACTACATGATCCATTATCATTATAGATGTACAAGAATGCCCTAGACCCAATCATTTCCATGTTCTTGAGAAGAGTAACTACTACCAATAGTTTGATCTTAGCATATGAAAAAGTCATAAATATAGATAGGCATATCAATCCTAAAATTCTTGGTGTACCTAATGTTAATAACATCTTTCCATCATTAAATATGATACCACATGTGAAGAAGAATGCTCCCACATTTAATCAAAATCAATTGTACACATTGCCTCTGTTGACACAAAAAACACAACTAAATTTCAAATTTTTGAACAATCATATGATAGGAAATAATTACCATCATATTCAATAATTAGCTACACTTCCTATTCCTATTTTACAAGGTACTAATTCTATACAGGTAGAACTATATTCTATTCAGAAGATGGTTCAAAAGCTTAACAATAATTTATTGAATATGCAAAAGAAGATGGGAAATGAAAATACCTTAATTGGCAATTAGAATACTTGATTATAGAAATATAATATACCTTTAAATAGGCATAAATAGCCTAACAAGCTTCCAAATATTAGCATAGTAGAAATGGATCTTCACAATTGGGTCAGAGTTCATAATACTTTTGAGTATGGTAAGCTTAACTATATTGAGTTCTATGAAACATTTGAAATATTTTAGAGGGAAGTAGTCAGATAAGACTAGATGCATAAACCACTAGAATCCCACCAGGATCGTATCTCTTCAAGTAACGTTATATTCTTCAAAAATCATGATTTTCCCTTCCCAAGTGAAGACAACAATGAACTAAAACAAAATATGGATGAAGATCACACTTTCCAATAGTTCCATAGAGGTGCATATAATATAAGGAATAAACATCTACTTACAACATCGACTCCTCCAAATACCATGATGATTCTTCTTAATCCTAAATAAAATAACAATCCACCCCCTTCAAAGGGGAATGATCAATAGTAGAGAAAAGAAGGACCAAGTAAAGGAAGATACAACATTATTGAGGATATTAAGAAGATCAAGGTGAATATAACTCTTCATGAGTTAGTTCAGATCCCTGAATAGAAGGAGCTACTATGGAAGTCCATTACTAGGAAAGCTCCTATGGAAAAAGATAAAAAATATACAAACAAAGCAAAATTTATTGATGTCAACATCATTTAGAAGAGTAAGCTAGAAGTTACACCCTTCTTATTGACTATCTGAGCCTTTAGTAAGAATATTCATAATTATTTAGTTAATTTTGGAACATCTACAACTATTATGCCTACATCTATATGTCAAAATATAGGTCTTACTTTGAGTCCTTAAAATAGAACAGTTTCATAATTAGACAAAATGGTAGTACTAGTAGGTGGAGAATTAACCAATGTGCACATTTAAGTAGCATTTGAGTCGTGAGTCCAGATGACCATTGATATTCTAGTGTTAGACACACCTAAAGGTTAAAAACTATTTTTGAGCATGGATTGGTCCAAAAAACTCATTGGATATCTCTCCATAGACTTCTCTCATATATGGCTACCATGGAGATAAATTATGAATTAAATCAAAATTGATAGAGAGTCAAGGATGAAGTATCCCGTTATGGAATACAATGTCAATAATGAAAGAGGTAAAGTATGAGTCACCTAGCCTTGATATTTGTACTTTTACCACTCAAAATCAAGTACACAAGTTATAACCTAAAGTTTCCACACATCTATGGACTTTACACTTTAATGGTGCTAAATCCAAGCAAGGATCAGGTGTGGGAATCGAGCTAATTGGTTCACAAGGTAAAAAGTTCTTAGTAGCATACAAGTTATAATCTTCATGCATGAATAACAGAGTTGATTATGAATCTTTATTTTTGGGACTAAAATTTGTACTAAAAAAGAATGTGAATAAAATATTAGTATTTGGTGACTCAGATTTGGTAGTTAACCAAGTTAGAAATAAATATCAACGCAAGTTGTCTTATTTGAGAAGATACAAACATTGAGCATGGGACCTGATTGAAAGCTTTGAATCCTTCAACATAGAATCACTTTTTAGAGATCAAAATTAGACCATTGATTTATTAGTTGTTGCTACTAATAATTTTTATCTACTATAATAATCTAAGGTAAGGAAGTTTTCAATTGAATTGGTATTGTGCCCCTCAGTTCCCAATAACATAGAAAATTTCTAGGTCTTTATTGATGACAAACTAATTATCCAATTTATAAATAATTTAGGGGAATTTAAATCCCAAATAATTTATGACAAGGAAATTAATCAGCTTTATCAAGAGGAATCAGACAAAGAGAGCATTCTTTAGCTCAAAAAGAATCAAATTTCCACTAGTTTGGTCTCCATGGAAAGACCATTCGACATAGATATTTAGGCACAGTAGCTAAGCTATCCCAAGGTCAAGGAATAATATTTTAGAATAGAATATATAAGAGATGAACATATCCCACATTATGCTAATATTGGTCTCAATTGTACCCCAAAAGAGAGACAAGTGAATGATCTAATCATTTGATATAGGGATGTCATTACTTGGACATATAAAGACTTGAAATTATATGACCAATAGGTCATTACTCATATGATTGCCTTAAATCCTCATCATAAACCATTTAGATAGAGGAAATAATTGGTCAATCCTATTCTAGAGCCTCTCATTCAAAAATAAGTGGAAAATCTATTAAATGTAAAAATCATCTTTCTAGTAAGACATTATACCTAGGTGGCCAATTTGGTCCTAGTAAGAAAGAAGAATCATGAGATAATATTATATGTTGATTTTAGGAATATATAAAAGTATTCTGAAAAGTATAATTATCCTTTATCTTATCTATACAAGGTGATAGAGGTAGTAAGTGGTTTTGAATGATGTCCTTCCCAGATTTATTTTCAAGCTACAATCAAGTAATAGTGCAATGTAAGGATAAAATGAAGATAGAATTCACTAATAAGTGGGGAACTTATGCATATAATAAGATCCATTCAACCTAATAAATGAAATATCTACATTTTAGTGCACCATAGATCATGCATTCAAAGGATTGATATGAAAATACATAATCATCCATATGGATGATCTTACGATATTTTCAAAGAATTGAAAGGACCATATAAGTCACTTAAAGTCCATATTCAAGAGATGAAGAAGGTTTTTTATTTCACTAAACCCAAATAAAATCATATTTGGAGTCACCTAAGGTAAGACTTTGAGTCACATGATCACCAAGGATGGGATCACCATTGATCCAAATAGAATTTAGGAGATTTCAATAATTTAGCCACCAAATAGTAGCAAAGATCTTAAATCATTCTTTGTAGTTATTAACTTCATAAGGAATTTCATCTTAGGATTTTTAGAAATCATTAGACCTTTGAACACCATGCTCAAGCAAGATGCTAAAATAGAGTGGACAGTAAAATCCCCAAAGTCCTTTCAAGACATTAAAGATTTAATATCACAAGCTTTAGCGTTGATTATTCTAGATTTTAATAAATATTTCTACCTATATTCATTTTATTTAGATTATATGATTGAAACTATCATCATGCATAATAAGGATGAGACTAATCATCTAATTGTGTTCATGAGCACAAATTTGAAACATGTGGAACTCAAGTACTCCATGATTGATAAATAAACTTTCACCCTTGTCAAAGCCATGAAGAAGTTTTGGAATTACATATTAAGGAATACGTTCATTACCATCATACATGATCCTATAGTCAAGCTCAACCCATCACAGAATGAACTAGGAGAACTTCGAGGTAAATGAATGGCCAATATTCAATAATTTGACATAGAGATCAAGCCTACAAAGATAATTTAGGGCCAAGGCATTATTCAGCTTATGACTAAACTAGATCCTCATATCATAGTTGAAGAGGTATGTGAAGCTCAAGTATCTAAAGGAGAATGGTATATTGATATAATACAATATTTACTCATAAGAACTTGTTCCCCAAAGCTCAATAGAGAGAGAGAGAAGAAGAGCTTTGAGGCTCAAAGCTACTCATTACATGATCAAAAAGGGAGTCCTCTACATAAGAAATTATGAAGGTATCTATCTTAGGTGTGTATCTACAAAGGAAGATATAAAAATCCTAGAGAACTTACATCATAAGATAGGTAGTGGTTACCTGTCTAAAAATACCATAGCCCATAAGATCTTAAGAATGGGTTACTATTAGCCAACCATATTTAAGGATGCTCATGTTTATGTGAGAACATGCCATGAATGTCAATATTTATCTAAGAGAGAAGTACATGCAACAATGCCTTTACATCTAGTTGTTGAAAGAAGTCCATTTGCCTAATAGGGTTTAGACTTTATTGGTGTCATAAACCCAAATTCCATAATAGGCCATAAATTCATGCTTATTACTATTGATTATTACACTAGATGGACCGAGACCATAGCCATAAAGAACTATAGAGCATGATATGTGATCTACTTCTTGGAGGAACACATAACAACCAAATTTGGCACACCCATTTCTTTGGTCTGTGGTAATGGACCGGCTTTTATATTAGCAAAATTTGCTAAGTGGGCACATGATAGATAACTAGATCATTATCAGGTCAGATTATAACTATTACTCTCTAATAAATGGATTAGCATAATCAATGAACAAGAATATAATTAATCCAATCAATAAATCAATAGGGGACAAGCCTATGGACTTGCATAATTTATTGAAGTATGCTCTTTGGGCAGATAAGACTAGATACAAGCAAGCCCTTAAATCTTCACCTTATCTATTAGTGTATGGATAAAAAATAGTGTTACCTATCATATTAAATCTACCCACTTATCATTTTATGCATGAATACATGGAACTAAAAGATAAAGTAGAATCAAGACTATTGGATATAATAAAAATGGAAGATTCAAGGACTGAAGCCTTATAGACATTCAATAAACACCAAGATGTGGTCAAGAGTGGTTTGGCAAGATAACAAATGTCAAAGCATTTAGGATTTTGGATCTAGTACTACTTTGGGATAAATCTCATCAAAATTAATTACAATATAACATGTTTTACCCATTATGGATTAGACCATACTAGATTTCAAAGATCATGGGCAATAATTAATTTCATCTAAAGGTGTTCCAAGGTAATGAGCTTACATATCCAGTCAAAAAATAGTTCCTAAATCATTACTTTAGTGTTTTGTCATCTACTAATGTTACTAAGTAATGAGGGATAGATAAATATAGTTGTAGGATTTGATTAGATTTACGACTTTCTTACATTATATTTCTTTATTTCATAGATTAGTTTCTTGTTTTATATATTAATCTTTCCTAATTTTAGTATTTTGTCTTCATAGGTTAGATATCATGTTTTCTAGATTAGATTTCATTGCTTTCTTAGATTATTTGTTCTTTGTTTTCTTTGACAATCAAAATTATGTTTGCTCTAACTATAACCAAGTTAAATTTCCAAACCAACTAAGTCTATGAATTATAGGAAAGAGGGAAACATAGAATCTTGACACTTTGGGACCAGTTTATAGATTAGGTGTATTTTTATGTTTTGTTTAGTCTTTACAATGAAGGTAGGTAATCATGGATTATTCTATATGGCATCACAATTGAATACTTTTACCAGGCATGTAGAACTTTCTCTCAAAAAAATTTATACACATTTAGAAAGTTTTCTTATTTTATTGGATCAAATGCACTTATCACATTAAATACCCATTGGAAATGATAATTCTAGGAATAGATGTGGCTAGTAGGGATGTTCTAGTAATGATTTGTTTTATTATTATACTTGATCACTAGGTTTCTAAATATTTTCTTTTATATTCTAGGTCAAAAAGAAAAAATAGAAAATAGGAACAAAACCAATGCGTTTAAAAGAGAAAAATAAAAAATAAAATAAAATCAAAAGGCTCACATGATGAAATAAGTTCAATGTACCATACATCATGATCAAAACCAAATAATGGAATAAGAAGATAAGGATCCCAAGGTATCTCAGTCAAGGCTATGGATGCCTAGCTGGCAGTAGTGCAATGCTGGATCTTCCCTTATTTTCATGCTTTAATAGATATTACACAAAACCTACAACTTCATAGAGCCTTTGAAAAATTAATCATAGTAGGGGTTAAATTAATTACATGTTTTGACACACATATATCTAAGGAAAGTATATTGTGTGAATTAACTTAGGAGTTTCTTTTATGTCATTGATTTAAGTATTCTTCTATGGCACACTTCATGATTGATTTAAAGATTAGAAACTAGAGTTTTGGGTTCTTAAATACTCAAGAGTATTCCCCTTGTGAGTCATCATTTTTTGTACCCAACATTGAATCTTTATTTACATAAATAGGGACCCACTTTTTTTGGACTATGGTCTTGACTTTGCCCACCTACTCTATATGTTTATGCAAAATCTAAGATAAGATTGATTATTTTCCTTTTTATACATTAGAAAAATGGCATTGGTATTGCGTTCATAGACTCATTATTTATATCAAGCTTATTCTATCAAGTTTTTTGTCTTTGGCTTATCTTTTTCTAGGCTTTTGTCTTCAAAACTTTTGTTCTACAAGAATTGGTCTTCAAGTTTATTGTGTCAGACATTTTATCTGATATAATTTCCCCATAGCATTCCCCTGAGCTAATTCAATTCCTTCAAAGATTTTACATGAAACATCTTACCCTTCAAGAATTTTATCCCATGTCTTTTTCCCCACACCATTCCTTCAAAAAATTTGTCCAAGACATTTTACCCTTCAATACATTTATCCTATACATTTTCCCTTTGAATTAAACCCTTTGGGTATTTTTACCACAAATGTGTCCCTTTGCACATGCCCTTTGGGACCTTTTTCCTGGCCCCTTATCCCTTTGGGACTTGTCCTTTAGAACATTATCCTAGCACCTTTATCGTACTACACCTACCCTTTGAGACTTTTGTCCTGGGCCCTTTGCCCTTCAGAACTTACCCTTCGAGATAATTGTCATGGGCATTTTTCCCTACATACTTTCCCTTCAGCCTTTTTGAATAACCCTTTAGCCTTTATGAATTATATCCTTTAGGATTTTTGTCATGGATGAAATGCCTTACAAATTAGATACTTTGATACTTTTGTCATGGATGAAATTCCCTACAAAGTTGACCCTTTATATTTTTTCCCAATGAAAATATCCCTTCAGGCCCTTTAGAAGTGACCGTTCGAGATAATTGATTTAGAACTTTTGCCTAATGAAATAGGTCTTTGAGGAAATTATTGTGAACATTTTGTCCAAAACAATTCACTCAATATAATTAGTCCATGGACATTTCACCGAGACATTTTTACTGATGACTGTCTTACTACTAAGAACACTACTAGCCCTTGCTATATTTGATTGAATAAAAAGTGAGCATACTTCCCATTAATAGTATGAGACCCCCACCAACTTGAACTAACAAAGTTTCAATTATGTAGGAATTATAATCAAAGTGAACATTGGGCATTTATATCACATGAACTACTATTCAATGCAAAATTCTATATATTTGATGTGCACCCATTAAAGCCCTCATTATTTTATAACAAACTTTCATTAAAATTATCCTATTATCTTATGCATTAAGGAGCCCTAGCTACTCCCTACATAGATAATTATGAGTAAATAGTGATCAAAATAGAGTATAATTAAGCATACAACATACATATCACTTTAAAATAAACTATAAGTAGCACAGAGCTTATATAGCAATGGTGTTTTCAGCTATGACATTCATGAGGAAAAGTATACCATCACCATAGATAATCAAAGATTATATAGAGTTCATGGATATAGTGTTTTAGTCTACCATATTTTAAAATAAATACACCAACTATTTAGAGTTATGGGACGTATTTGATTCTATGGATGTGTTTTCAGAGGAGGATGAGATGAAACTCATTGGTAGGCTATTTGTCCAAGAATTATTGGATTTAAAATTCCAAAGGTTATATTTTTTAACCACCAAGCTAAAGGTGATGCCATGCATTGACCTCATATAGGATCTATTTTTCTCAGGTAAGATATCACATGATTTTTTCTTTATTACTCTAGAAATAACATAGTTGTCATGTGAATTTTGGGACCTAAATTCCAAAGATACTTATCTTTGAACATACCCTATGCACACTTTGACAAGCATACATTACCTTAGTTCAATGAAGAGATCTCAATGGAAAATGCACTCTCTTCATGGTTACTCCTAGGCTAAACCATCATATGGAAAGGGAAGAAGCTAAAGGGAGCTATTTTTATTAACAAGTTTAGAATGGGATACGCATCATCATGGCTCTCTTGAACTAACTTTACAGTATGTTAATTATTCATTTGTTAATCTAGACTGGGTGCCATTGTTATACATGATGCCCATCTATGATGCTACATATGACCTAGGTGAGATAATCAGCTTCCATCTGAGAGAGAAAATAATTCACAAGGATAAGCATCCCATGCCTTTGGCTAATTTTTATATGATGTCCTATTTTCTAGATGTCATTATGAGAACTTGTTATAGAGACCTCAAGGAATTTTGGAGTCCAATCATAGATTGTATCAAAAATAAAATTTATAACCATTAACAATTTATTCATATATATACCTACACCAAGAATATGATCACAATAGTAGTGGACATATATCTACAAGTTTGGTAAGACAATCATGTCTTATCCATGCCCAAAATTGGACCAAATATTTTAAATAACTTAGATAATAAATGGGATTACTTCATCAATCCAAACTTCATAGTCATAATGATTTGGAGGAACAAGGTTAATCCTATGTGTCTCCCAAATTATGTCTTGGATAAGTTGGAAGAGTAAGAAGTTACTTTCCAATTATGGTGGAGTGTCGAAGATGACCTATGTAGGTAAAATAAATATTTGTAATTTGGCCACCATATAATAATTGGGAGAATGGTCTACACAATGAGGAAGCATTTTGGAGAATTAAGAGGCAATTAGAAGAGCTATCATTTCCCCATGCTTCCACATAGAGACTAGGATTTGTATGGACTTATTCAGAAGCATTTATAGGGGCTTAATATCCCTTATATACATGAGCCCTATTCATATGATTTTATATTTCTAAATTCAAAGGAGGATGAAGATGTTTTAGAGAAGGAAAGAGTTATTAGGCTAAAGGAAGACCATTTGAGAATGATCCAAGAGGACCCCTTAGTTATTAAAAGATAACTAGATGATAAGAAGGCTCTATACAAGGGATGAGAGCACACTAAATTTTAGAAAGGATAGTTCAAGGAGCAATCCAAGGACCAAGTAGGTTCTTCATCTCAAGGACTCCCTTTGAAATTATAACTAAACCACTACAAGGAGAAGTTGTGATCATTAAGGATATTTAGGATGATTCTGATGAAGAGGTAAAGTTAGAAATAGCTAAGGCCATGAGCCTTCAAACAGAGCCTAAAGTGCCTAGTTCCTTAGGTACTCAACTTGTCATAAGTGTTCATATATCTTTTGTGCCAATTTTTGGGCATGTTTCCATTTATTCTATATTGAGGACACCCCAAGTGCAAGTTTCCACTTCCACCTCCATTGATCCCTTCACCACCACTACCATTGATCTAATCTCCACTTCCATCCCACTCACCATGACAACCTCCTCTATCCCTTCTAGCACTTCCACTATCAGAGCCTTAATAAAGAATAAGGTGTCTAGGAAGGTATAGACTACATTGGCCACTCCATGTCCAATCCACCCAAATCATCATTCCAATTCCATCCATCACCTCCATAGAAGAAACTATTATGATAAATTTTGTTATGGGAATGAAGACCAAACCCTAATTGATCACATTCTATCTACTCCCTCAATTTGGAGGAGTGGATTGGTACAAGATTATATGACCTTCCCTACCTAACGTACTTGCCAAAGTATAAAACAAGTAGTTATAAGTAGAGGAGGTTGAGTAAAAGGTTGTTTCTACAGCCTTAGATGCTTTATAGTTTAACATTCCTCCATGGGTTGTGGACTTGAGAAGAAAGGCTTCCCAAATGCCTAGATTTAAGAGCATTGAGATTCCCTCTATCTCCACTCTAATTGACCCCCCATCTAATAGTATATAAAGGGTGAAGAATAGGAATATAGAAGATGATAAGGCCATAGAAACAATTCTTGAAGAAAAACATGAATTATTCTCCCTTGCTAAGAGGTAAAATAAACATCTTGGGCAATCTCCTTACATTGAAAATATTACAAACCTGACCCAAGCCCATAAGGATGATATAGTATCCATCCATGAGGGAACATATATGGATCAACAAGAGTTAGAGGCCTAGGTGAAATAGGAAAGAGTAGTCAAAGATTGCACATCTCCTTGTAGGTATAGAAGTGAAGGTTTGGGAAGTTGCTTCCAAATGTTACAACTCCTTTGACTCATTGGATTTTATGAGGGTTGAATTAGACCCAAATATTAATAATACTAACCAATTATATAGTTATTTAAGAGATTATAGTGATAATTTGAATCTATTATTTACATAAATAGGAAAAAAATATATACAATCATTTAGACTTGATGACAAAACTAGAAGCATCCAATGTCTTAAACTTAGTTGTCATAAGGTAGGAAGAGGCATGAGAATGGTTATAATCAATTGGGTCCTTAATCCCCAAATATAAATTACATGAAACCTAAATCCTATAGATATTATATGATTTTAATATGTCGAAGGTGAAGGATGTCACAAACAAATTGATCAATAGGATCAATTTCGATAAACTCATTTAAGAAGTGATAGATGATTTCAAGTAGGGTTAGTAAGGATTATCACTATAAGAGATAGAGTCTGATTTGAGTGTGGCCATAAATAAAGTTATAGAGGTGGAAATTTTCGATAATAAATTTTATATGACCAAATATGAGCATGCAAGACTCTTTGGTCAATATAAAAGAATACATCAACCATTTTTGTTAAATTTGAACATTATATGATAGCAACATGATGTGGTATATAAATTTTATCATGATAACAAGGACAAGAAAAATAAAGATTTGAGTGATGCATCATTATCTACAACTTCAAATACTACTACCATAACTGCTACACTAACTAAATTATATGTAATACTTTACACATTACAACCTTGATAGGTAAAGATTTTGTGCATGTACAATTTTGTAACAGTCTATAATTTCCTTATAGTTCAAGATTTTTATTGTAAATTTGAATTTATATTTTGTACACAAACACACATTTCATGGCTTTGAAAAGGTTAACTTATTTAATTGATAACTATAAGATTTCATTATATGGTTTTGACTATAGTTAGAACTCATGTTCTAACTATCACATGTAAATACCTTTCATAAACATGATGTGACCCTTCCTCAATCCTATTTAAATATTTGTAATCCAAATTGTATTTTTGTAAGATAATTTTTAATACATGAGTATCATCAATTTGATCATCAGTGAATGTGTTTGTGTATTTTCTTTCCAATTTTTGTGTAATTAGTTGTTACTTTCTTTGGTTGTATGTTTCAATAATCTCTAGTGTGTAATAGCTGTGAATGGATTCTTGATTATTTTTATTATTGTATTGATCTATTAATATGAAAAAAATATTAAAATAATGGTAGATTACATTAATTAAGTTCATTAAGTTATTTTATTCATAATTTTTACTATGCATAACTATTTTTTGGATGTATTTTTTTGTGTGTGTGTAAAAGTTGCCTTAGATACTTCACTAGCATAATCCATAATCTCCTGATTAAGGGTGTGTAATATCTACCCTAAAATGAGTAACATTTGTCTAAGGCTTATTAATTCCTTTCATCATTATCTCCCTAAACTCCTTATCCATGTTTGACTATGTGTGTGCAATTTTTGCTAGCAACAGGCATAGGTTCTGAGATCACTTATCCTTTTAGAAACCAAACAAGGGAGTAGTTCTTGAAAACCATAGATTTTTTTTATTCCTTACCCTTTCCTCCTTTTGAGTTTGTTTTGAGATATACCCACTATAGATTAGCACCCAGCTTCCCATCCAACTCACATAGATATGCACTACCCTTATTAGGAACCACACCTCCATTTAAAAACCTTGTCAATAACATGTGTACCCTACTAGATATTCCATCAACATGTTGTAATAGACCACATACTTGTAACTCATTCTCTAGATTGTATTTTACCTCCATTAAGATTCTAAAACATTAGAGGCTACCTCATTTGACTATGGTGTCTGTAAAACCCATATCAATAGGAAGGACCTTCTCATTTTAGAATCAATGAAAATCACTCCAAGGAATGAGTTGTGAGTATTTAGTTTTGTAAATAACCACATGGTGGAATATTGGTGAGCATAGTGGCTTTTTTTGCTTTGGATTGTTCATTTATGACTTATGTCTAAGGTCTAACCTTAAAATTCTAAAAGATAACCTACAATGGATATATGGTCTAAATAATGGTGAATCATATTTAAAAATATCAAAAAAAGGGAAAGGTAGGGTAGAAAATAAGGGGATCTATAATTCAAATTGACGACTAAATGTTTCCAGGTTGACTAATTATACTAGTATGAGCCCATGTCCCTAAGTAATGCTAGCTATAATTTAGTTGTAATCACAAATCATAACAAACATAGTGAATATTTAGAGGAAATAATTAGTAAAATAATGCGATGATAATAATCAAATATAATGTTACTACCAAATTTTTAATAGTAATTGAGTTACTAACAATATGAAATAAATATTTATAATCAAATAAATTAAAATAGTAACACAAATTTCAATAAAATCCATGCAAAAATACACATATGAAACTCCATACAATACTATCAACTTAATCATAATTCTTTAATTAAAACACAAAAGTTTGGAATAGAAAACAAATCATTAAAAACTCACAAAATAGTCTCAAAACTTTTTAGCTTATATCAATTCATTAAAATTCTCATCTCTTTATAATGAATGATCTTCATGTATAAATATTTTTAGATAGGCACAACCTCATCTTATAAATTTATTTGCTTGTTTACAAGATCTAAACTAAGATTAGTTCTTATTTTAATGCCAAGCTTTGCATGTAAAAAAAATTCCTCAAGGGATGATAAAATAAATATATATCTTGCCAAAATTAGACCAAAAGGCTATTTTATAGTGCATGAGTATCACTAGTGGTATTAATTTGACTTGAACTAGTTAGGACTCCAATTGAAACCATTTGACTAGTACTTAAAACTAGGGTTGATGATGTAGTAAATATTGAATTTTAAGGAACACTTGTAGTAGAGGATGTAACTATAGTTTCCACTTGAGTGGGGCCTAATGGCGCATGAAAATGAGATAAATCAAAATCATTCGAAGAAAACACAACTCTAACTAAAGTTTGAACCAATTTGTATGTTGAGGAAGAGGGTGAAGTTATTGATTGTTGAGCTAATGATGATTGAGCTTAATCTTGAGTAGCCAATTTCTTTTGTTTATCTATGTTCTCTTGTTATTTCTTATTCTTGTATATATCTTACATGTTGTAAAGTAAAATTATAGAACTTCAAAACTAATGATATAGACTTTAAATAGTAATGATAATTTGCCCATCAATTTTTAGTGTAGGTTTAATGATGTTTTAATATATTCTTAAACTGCATGTGCATGTTCCACCTTTTCCCTAGAAAATGTGATCAAGTGGAAAACTTGATCACCACTTCCATAGACTATATTGTTAAATATTTCCTTAAAAAGAATTGTGGAAGATTAGAGTTGTGTTTTGAAGAATGGATTATTCAGCACTTGTCATAGTGGTGTGTATATAATGAATATGAGCATATCTCCATGTATCTTAGTTGATTTACTCTCTTGACTTGTCAATTCTTTAACCAGGCCCTTCCTTTGATTTTGCCATTCTATGAAAACATACCTCTTACTATTCACATATTTTTTGGCAGATATTAAATATTTTAGTGGTATTAGGTTTAGCTGTGGGTATCATTTTTCCCTTACTACCTTAGAAATATAGTACATTTTATTGGTTTTTTTATTCTCTTAATCACATTTTCTTTATGCACTACAGTGTATCCCCAACAAGCTTGCATGTTGGATTTTTACACAAGACTAAGGTCTTGCATGCTCACCCAAAGCATATAGTAAGGGGCCAGTTTGAATGGGTTATGTTGCTCAGTAACACACTAGTCATATACTTGAGTTTATTCATATATCTGATTAGAAATTACACAAAAAAAGAAATACATTACTGTAGGACTTAACTCATCAATAACAACCACCAAGAACATAAATAAAAATTCCATGAAGTTCAAAGTATTATCTCCTCAAATTTGTATAATGCATGCTATATGAATCCAATTATGAAAGATAACCAATAGAATTAGTCAATTCAACCCACTGTTCATACTCAAATATAAATTTAATAGAAATACACAACACTTAAACTAATTTTAATATTTTTAAGTTTTTATTATATAGTCACAACATTCTATCCATTATCAGTCACCTTACATTATTCCACACAGGGGTATTTATACTTGTTTTTCCCTAACCAAGTAGTTACATAATAAATGAATAAATGGGTGATTATTCAATGAACTCTTAGCAGACTGAGAGCCATGGTATTCTTTCAATTATTCCATCCTAAGGACTTAGGCTTTTGCACCCCTATATTATTGTTTGATGCTAGATCATTTTTACCAAATGTCCTCTTCATGGGCTGGTGTGAAACTCATGATGGTTAAAGTCTAGATGGTCCTTTAGAAGCATTCCTTAAGCATCTCCCATTTCCCATGTACTCCCCAAGTCTTTTATTATTTTTTTGAGTCCTATTCTCTTGGGTTCTTCCAAGTTATGTTATATCTTTGACTGGATCTTTTTCCATTGATAACTTCTACACCTTTTTCCTCTTGTGCCTTGTTGGTTCCATGCTATGGTATTTTTTTTCCATGTTAGTTTTGTGCCATGAAATTTTTGTGCCATGCTCCTCTCATGTTGTGTCACTTCCATGCTAAAAATACAAGACACTAAATCAACATTGGATTCTAATATCACCCCACACTATGCTCTTAGTCCATCCCAAACTAAGTCTCAATTTCTACCTCAACCAAAAACTAAGGTCCATTTTTTTCAATCTGCTTTCTAACACTATCCTAATGTGATAAATTATTGAGTAGTTTGGATGTTATTTATTCTATGGCCATCTTCGACTTATTCATCTCCTCAAGTTGGTCAAGACATTCATTAGACTTATTAACCAATTATTTGAGGGATGTGCTAGCATCCTTCTAAACCTCTTTAAGTGTGGTGACCTTAATGACAACCTATCCTTGAAGAGCTATAAAACTAGTATTAAGTTGCTTCCGATGTACATTTATTATTTCTTCCATATATTCAACAAATTTAAATCCATTTTCACACTCAGTGTGGTCTTTTATTAGAAGGTCAGCATCCACCAACTACTTCCATTAAGACTCCTCTACATTAATCTTAGCCTCTAAAATTTTATTAGGACATGCCAATTTTTTAAAATTCCTATCCAATATGGGGATCACTTCCCTATCTCTTTTGAGGGTGAAATTATAGACTTTTTTGGCCTTGATAAACTATTCAACCTCTCATAATGCTTCATTTATTAGTTTGGGTTGTTATTTGTAGCATTTCAATAAGATATTTACTAAGGTCTCCAATTTATCCATGGCTTCTCCATCACGAGGCACCCCATCTACCAATGTTGGTTCTTGGCCCAAAAATGATTTACACAAATTCAAAGTTTTTATTTTGGCCTAGGTGTCTTCATTTGTTTATTGTTTTAACATAACCAATTATTCTTTGAGTGGCTTCCAAGTAGTAACCTCTTTCTCATACATTACCACTACTTGGCCAAGTTTCTTCTTGGCATCATGTGCATCAAAATTTAAAAGTATATTTTGTTGTGCAGCTTTAAAATCCATTTTCAAAAATATAGCACTAGCTTGTAAAGGGGATATCTTACAAGAATCAACCCACATTGTATTTGGTATCATTGGTGTTTGATAATTTAATAGGAGGATAAATAGAGGAATCTTAAAATGGCACTCTTCATTATACATGTCCAAGAGGAAGGACATTTATTTTCTCATATTAGTAGTTGCATCCTGAAGAAGGAAATGCAACCATAAATAGAGCATCCTATCTGGGATATCTATTTGATATTGAGCACATAATTTGGTGGATGCATAAATAAAAGGTGGTTTTTATTCAAAAATGGTAGGATCTTTTCTTTTATTAGGGTCATGCTCAAGGATTTTGACATTTGTATCTGTATCTAAAGAAGTGTTACTGATGTCTATTCAACTTATGTTTTGAGTATCAAACCATCCCCCTCTTTTCCAAATGGATCCCCAATGTCTAATTGTGTGTCATCAAATGTGGTCTTCTTTCCTCCCCTCATGTCAAGGAGGGTGTCTTTTTAGAGTTAGATTCCTTTATTTATTCCTTATGTCCTTCTAGTTCTTCCTGCACTAGTTTCATAGGGGGTAATAGTGTTGACCCCTAGAGTTCTTTATCTAGTGTATCTTATATGGTAGCCACTGATGGTGAAACCATTGGTGGTGATTCCCTTGGTGAATAAGTTCTTATAGGTGATACCTTAGGTGGAAAATCCCATGGAGATGAAGCTTGTAGTGAAGTCTGTGGAAGTGAAACTCTTGGTAGAGAAGATTGTGGAGGTGAATTTCTTGGTGGCAACACCTGAGCCTTTGTAATTTTAAAGGATATAGCCATAAATTTATGTTTTCATCATGCCCATTCCACTACTTCTTCATAAGATGTGGTATAGGTGTAATTTTTTCCCTTTTGTGATACGTGCCTTTTAAATATTTCTTTTTAGGTTACAACATGTAAAATAGATTATGCATTTGTGCTCTGACCATGGTATTTTTATCCTTGATGTCAATTTTATCAACCTCCCACTTCTCTTTGTAATCCTTCTTACTAGGATAGATGTACATCTTATAGAGAGTGTGAATCTCTAAGTCAATTTGGTATACTTCTAAGGTGATAAGTTATGCATAGAAAATGTAATTCATCAAATTGATGAAGTACCACACTTTAAAGGAATAAGTTAGCTTTAACCAAGCTAAAATTTCTCCAAAATGGACCATATTGATGCACTCTAAAGAGAAATGTTACTTTATGGTATACTTGTTCACCAACCTAGATGGGTAAGTCTTTAAGAATGCATTATTCATTCCCAAAGGCCTCATTTATACCATCATACCATGACTTCATCTTATTCTTGTATGTAGGGGTGATATTCCTAGGGCATGTAAATGACTTATAACACTTATCAATGGAATTGTGTTCAGGTGGGTATGCCCACTTTATTTCACCCAAGGTATAGTCTGCTACATTGATCTCATCAAATACAATTAACAATAAAAATACCCCCCATAAAAACCTATAGCCTAGTATCTAATGGATATTCTCAAAATATTATATGATCTTTTGGGAGAAATACATTCCCAAATTTTATTTTAGGCCCTTAGTCACCTGGTGAGTGATGTAGAAGTGAGCCATATCCACCTCTTTCCAATGATCAATGCCACCAATCTTTGTCATGATGATGCATGTAGCTACCCAGAGGGTAGGATCTTATAGGTTTTTGATATGCATGGCATGGCCCTAATTTTGGTACATGAGCATTATTATTGTTTTCACTATTTCCTTTGAGTCTTCCAAGTCAAACTCCATATCCATGATAGATTATTATAGTCTTATCACCTTGCTTATTCTCTTAAGTGTAATCTTCATATTATGCATAGCAAAGTAGAGGTAGTCCTCATGGATGTACGAGAGTAGAAACTTAGTTTTTTTCATAAGTTTTACAAAGTATGGAAGGTTAAACAAATGAAATATCCCTATAGTGTCAAAGAAATTTAAAAAATTTAGGTCATACACCATTTGATTTTTGGTGTTCTTGCACTCAACCCAATAGTCATTTTGAAACTCAACCTCATTCCTTAGTTGGTGGTGGTTGTAATCAAATATAATAAAAGAGGATACTTTTAATACCTAGTTATCTATGCATAACACCATCTCTAGGTACTACATCTCTTTTATCATCAATGATGGGGGTAGAAGTGTTTGTGCCTTCTTTTCTTGGCACGCCATCCTAGATTCTTTACCTTTCATGTATTGTGCTTGTTCTTCAAGTGTTTCTTCTCTAATTAATACTACTTCCCCAACGTGATACTTCATCTTTTGGTATGGTTATAAATGGATCACTTCTTAAGGCATATTCTTTAGGCCACATCACCCTTTGTGGAGTACTAAGCTTGAGGTGTGATCATCCAACATTCCCAAAAAAATACATGATTATGGTGTAGATGACTTGGATTTTCTTGCTTCATCACCCTTTAATGGAATGTGTCTACCTATAAAACTTTAAATACCAGTTCTCTCTATCATAAGTCATATTTTAGGGTTAAATTTGTGCTTGATTACTTAGTTAATGTCCTTCTCAATAGCTATTCATAGTATTTTGATGCTCTAAACTTATACTTACTCTAGAATCTCCTAGACTTAGTTCACTCTTTAAATCTATAAAACTCAAATGAAATCAAAGGTAAAAGTTAAAATAAGCTCCCAAGTCCTTTTTATAGGTTTGAAGGGGTAACTTACATTTACTACCCCATTATTTTTTACCATCACTTCTCGTTATTAATGCATTTGTAACAACCATTATTTCTCACCATAAATGCATTTAGTGGTATTATCTTGTCATGATGTTGGCACATTTATCATAACTAATATCCTTTTATATTAATGGCATGTCTTGTCCCATGCTTTTCTTTGGAGTGGAAGATAATTATGTCCCATGCTTTTTTAGAGTGGAAGATAGTTGTTCAAATTTTTAAATTTTCAAATTATTTGGTGACAATATCTTATCCTAGGGTTGTTTAACTTACATAATTACAGTTGTGTTCACATCATTAACATGAATAAATGTATTCCCTCTTACCCCATACTAAAAGTGTGTCATGGTACTCTATGAAATTACAAGTATAAAAAATAAACAAACTTTTTATAAAAGAAATGTTTACACAACTAAGGCAGTGTTTTTATTAAAAATAGGAAATCCTAATCCAATGGCATAAGCCTTACAAGTAAGGCAG
Organism: Torreya grandis; assembly: GCA_037957365.1. Lineage (NCBI taxonomy): Eukaryota > Viridiplantae > Streptophyta > Pinopsida > Cupressales > Taxaceae > Torreya > Torreya grandis. The sequence goes on from JARHVA010002974.1 coordinate 1,199,852, forward strand.
TGTTTTTATAAAAGAAATGTTTACACAACTAAGGCAGTATTTTTATTAAAAATAGGAAATCCTAATCTAATGGCATAAGCCTTATTATTACAAAAATTACACTATTAAGTAGATAAATACGGTTGTAGTCAGCTACCATTGTAATGTCTAGGAAGAGATTGGTTATCCAATCTTTGTAAATGGAAAGCTCTACTGGGCCAAATGTTATGAATGACAAAAGGACTATCCCAGTGAGTATGAAGTTCCCTATATGCCATATGAACTTGGACTTATAGATCAATACTTTCATTCCATGGGTAAATGTCTTATGCTTGATGTGTCGATCATACCATGGCTTTTGTTTACATTTCTCCACATCTTGACTCCAATGAGTAAGTAAATGGGCTTCATCTAATTATGGAAAAGCATCTAAACATGCTTATAATGATGACTCTACATCCACTTTTCCAATACATGAAATACAAAGAAATGATACCAAGAATTCAATTAGTATAACTGCCTATATGCCATACACTAGATTGAATAATGTGTTCTTATTTAGGCACTTATAAGTTATTCAATAAGTCCAAAGTACTACAAAAACTCTATCATCCCAATCAGTGTGACCAATATTACAAATATTTATAAGTATCATGCCTAATATATTATTAAATGCCTTGATAGTGCTATTGGCTCAGGGATGATACAATGTTGTTTTGTGATGGGAAATCATGAAATCATCAAGTAGGATGTAGATAGTTTCATTGAGTTAATGTGTACCATGATCACTAGTAAAACTTAATGGGTAGATAACATAGATTATGATATGTTCCCATATGAAGAGTATAGTAGTAGTAGTAGTAGTAGTATAATCCTTCATTGGTGTAGCCTCATCCCAGCATGTGAGATAATTAGTTTTTATGATGATATAATGGGAACTTGTATATCTTCTAGCTATATTGATGGGGTTGACAAAATCAATGACCCACTTTTCAAATGGTTCTTGAGATAGAATAGGATGTAATGGCATGGAATCATAGTGATTTGATTTTTTGGCATGCTAAAAAATATCAAATTTCCTAACATGCATTTTGGAATCTTAAAAAAGGGTAGGCCACCATAATATATCTAGTAATACCTTACATACAGTAACCTCTCTAGCATAGTGTCTACCTATAATGCATTCATGAACTTCTTGGATTACTTTGAAGTGCTCATGTTTCACTACATAACATTATACAGTAACCTCTCTAGCATATTGTCTACCTATAATGCATTCATAAACTTATTGTAGTACTTTGAATTGATCATGTTTTTTTACTTTTAAGTGTTTGTAAAGGTTCCTCCAATGAGTTAAAAAGGTGTGGCATAGACTGTAAGTTGTTTCTTAGCCTATGGAGTTAGACAATCAAGCATAGAGCCAATAGTTAAGAAAGTTTTAATATATTATAATTCCTCAAGAACATGAGAAACCTAGAATAGTTGTACATTAATTAGGTCATCTTCAATATCACATGGTGGTTCTTCATAATCAAGTCAAGAAAGATGGTCAGGACCACATTTAGTTTTTCCTAGTTTGACAATGATAGAAATTTGAAATTATTAAAACAATACTATCTATTGGTAGATGAGGCCATGCAACATAGGTTTATTAATGAGATATTTTAAATATTCATGGTTTATATAAACAACAAAAGGAGTGGCCAAAAGATATTGTCAATATTTCTACAGACCATAAACTATTGAAATTGCTTCGTGATCCATGGTGGTGTAATTCCTCTTTATTGGAGTAAGTTTTATAATAGAAAAATACATAATGTAATCAAGGTGATATTCACCTATTTGTGTAAGGATTACACTAACACCCATTATAGAGGCATCAACATAGACATGGAATGGTTTTATCCAATTATGAAACTATAGAATTAGTTTTTAACCAATTTGTCTTTTAAGGCCTCAAAGGCTTCATGGCAAGAGCAAGTCTAGATGAAGTATTCATTATGTTTTAAGAGTTCCTCCAAAGGTTTGAAAATATTTGCATATCCTTGGATAAAGTTTTGATAATACCCGGTATGTCTTAGAAATACAAAAACTTCATGACGAGACTTTAGTGTTGGGAAGTGAAGAATGAAACTACCTTTATTGGGTTTATGAAAATTCCATCCTTGCAGATAATATGACCTAGAAGAAGACAAAAATGTGTATTAAAAAGACATTTCTTTAAATTTAGTGATATTTTTATTACTTGGTAATGCTCAAGCATGAGTCATAGATTAGAACAATGGTCATTTATCAATCCATAGATTGTCTAGTCATCCAAGTAAACTTGATGAAATTTATGGATGAAGCCTTTAAAGGCCTCAACAGCTATATGGGAAAATACAATAGATTCTTTCTTTAACCTAAAATGCATGATGTTATATGCAAAGGATCCTTATTCAATGGTAAACATATTCTTAAGTTGATCCGCTTCAGTGATTTGGACCTGAAGGTACCCAGAGAATCCACATATGAAAGTATAAATTTCACACCTAGTTATGCCTTCAAGGATCGCTTCTATGAATGTCATTGGGAAGGGATTAGTAATGCAAGATGAATTAAGTATATGATAATCAATGCAAATCCTAATGCATCCATTTTTTTATACTTATGACCATAGGATTAACCCACTTGGAATCATCAATTGGGGTGATCAATTTGGTGCATAGCATACTATTAATTTCTTCCTTCATGTAGGTACATAAATTTAGAATCATATTATATGGCCTTTTCTTGATTGGTCAAGCACCATCAACCACTTTGATATGCAACTTTCCTAGAGATAGATGAACACCTTTCATCTCACTATAACTTCTTCGAAAGACAACCTACTATTATTTTAATAATTTGAATATTTTTGAAACATTTGTATTAGTCCAATAGTACCTATGGTATTTATTTTTGGTTCTTCCTTTATGTATATGTTGTACTAGATAATTTTAATAGGTTCTAAGTAAGGGTGGTTTGTATCAGGACTAGTATCATGAATAGTTTGGCTATCATAGTCTTTAGGGATATCCAAATGGTTTTCCAATGGGTTAGGTGGGTTAGACCCTTCATCTTCATCCACCAAAAATATTAATTTTTGCTTCCTTAGGCATATCTCTTCATGGCATTCCTAATTAAAGATAAGGTCTAGTGTGGTAATAGGTTATTTAAAAGGATCATGAAAGAGAACTAAACCTTCTTTTGGGACATCAAGTATATATCTCAGGTGATCTTCAATTGGATTAGGGTCACCAACAACTTCTTCATGCATATCCTAGATATTGAGGCACAAATCCATTCTCAAAGATGAGTAAGATAATGCCAATTTCATGCTTTCTTTCAATACATGCCAAAAATAAGTACCCATATGTCATTACTCATGAACATACGATGATCTAGTCTAAGTTTATAAAGTTCCATAAAAATCATGTACCCATAGGTACATGATTAATAAATACTATTTATCCTTCCCCATGGATTCACAAGCTTCTATGTGTTGTTTTGATGCTCATACTCTAATATAGTTAATTATACCCTAGACTCAATTTTCATGATGAAACTGATGATGTAAAGCAGAGCATAGTTGATCCCAATAGAGAAGTCACTCATGATGGGTATGCCACCACCATATAGTTATGACATAAAGACGGTAAACCAATGATTGCATATGATCACTATCAGAGTTATAGAATTCTTTAAGGCATTGGATAAAGTTATGAAATTTTATTTGTCTATGAAAATGAGAAGTTTCATTAAGTATTTCTAATAGTGCATCCATAACTAGTCCTCTCATTAATTGTCTAGTAACAAGGTAAAACAATTTGTGGTATTTATGATAATAGCATAAAATGTTATAATAACTAATAATTGCATCTCACACTCTTCTAATGAGGTCATAGTCATCATGGGCCCAACAATTACAAGCATTAATTGTAATATTAGAAACGGATTGAGTGTTTGTCTATTAGAGGATGCCATCAGGATTGGGATCATGATTATATATGATTTTATATATGTGGTTAATATCTTATTCATCATTAATAGGTTTTAATTATGGGGGCCTATGTGTTTTATCTAATGGAATATCAACGCATTGATTAGTATTCTCAAAATGGTGTAGCTCTTTTTATACTTAATTATATGTTTTTTGCATAGCACCAAGGTTACCCCAATAGAGATAGAAAATCATCTACCTTAGATAACTTAGGAACTTCAAAATCAGCTTTGAAAAGTATTCCAAGGATATCAATCATTGCATTCTTAAAGATGTCAATTGGTAGAGCATGAGTTTTATTATCTATAAATAATATGTGTGATGATGGTTTTAATGTTGGACTAGCCATTTTACACCATGCATCCTTTATGAGGAAATTAACCTCAACACTAATGTCAACCAATATATCCTAAATCACCCAACCATCGATGGTAGCATTCACTAGTATTTCCTTGTCTTCTTGAGGGCTAAGAAAAATAGGGCTATCATGTCATCAAGCATGACTTCATCAATGGTCCTCAGTTTCTTCAATCAATTGAGGTTGAGCATTAGTTGGTGATTTTATTTAATTTTAAGATAATTACTCAGTTATGGGATAATGGCTTCATCTAACGTATGCTTGTAAAACTTTTGAAAATTGTTTCATACCACATTTTGAGGTTAGGTGACCTTTTGCATATCACACATTATGTTACTTATTGGTCCTTAAATAACTAAATTTCTCCTTGTAGTTACCTTACTGTTTCTACCTCAAATTTGCTTTTCAGACTTAAAAGAAAGAAACTAAAAGAAAGTAATGGACAAGGCTTGGGAAGTACCTGGACTAAAGATTGCGCACCGTAAATCCAGACGTTTGTGGGCACTCCTCTTTGGCTGTGGAGGAATGACACCTGCAAGAAAAAAGGAAACTAGGGCAAGAAAAATGTTAGACAGATAGGCAGTGGGTTGCCAAGCAAAGGCTTGTTCCCAGAAGTGTAAAAACTTCCTTAAGGGAGGTCAACCCACTGTTTTGATGAGATAAGTGACTGATAAAAGACAGAATGCCAGAATAAAGAAGTGACAAAAAGAAAGTAGAAAGGAAAGAAGAAAACAAAATGATTACCTGAATGAAGGAGTTGGGCTGAAGACGGTCGCCGAGGTCAGAAATGTCGCCGGCGTCGGTTATCTGATCTGCCGTCGTCGGCTATCCTGCCGACGTCGGTTGGGGAAGTGACCGGCGTCGGTCGGGGTTGTGGCCTGTAGTCGGGTTTGAGCAGGGTCTAGTCTGAGTCTTGCTCTGTGGTCTGTCTGTGGACGGGTTTTGAGTCTGATGGACGGGTCTGGGTCTGATGGACGGGTCTGTGGATGGTCTTAGGCAGAGATACAGGGGAGAGGAAGAGACATAGAGGACAGGGAAGAGGATTATTCACAGAGGAAGGGGCCTGAGAAGGCTTTGCAGAGGAAGGGGCCTGAGAAGGCTTTGCAGCCTCTCAGGGGGAGGGATAAAGGAAGAGACACAGAGGACAATAGAAGATAGATGATTAAACTGAAGAAATGAAATAAAAACTAGACTAGCTTACCTTTAGCCTGCTGAAAGAAGAGAGAAGAAGATGTTGCTGGAGCCACGGAAGAGTTGCTGCAAGGAGAAGATACTGATCCAGGGCCTTTTTTACCTGTTGTTGCTGCTGCACGAGGTTAAGACAAAGGAGAGATGAGAGCCAAAGCGTCGAGAGAAGCTGTTTGCGAGCTCAAGAGTCCAGGGGGTGCAACAGATGCAGAAGGGGATAATGAAGGCTACCGACGCCGGCAGTTTCGCTGACATCGGCCGAAGGGTTGCCGACGTTAGCGGTCGCAGGATGGGCACAGAGGCTAAAAATAGCCTCTGCCCATTCTTGCACGCCGCCGAGCGAGGGGTCATGGGCAGAACGGTCATAAGGTTGCCAAAATGGACGAGGGGGGATATAATGGTGAGATTTTGGCTAATAAATGCTAGGGGAAGGTGGAGGGATTCAAGGGAGGATCCAAGGAGGCAAGGGTAGGGTGGAAAGGGGGCCTCAATTAATTAAAAATAGATGTTAATTTCTAATTAATAAGACCTAGGTGGGTTAGGGACCAAGGAGGACTAGGAGGGAGAAAGGACCAAGGGGGAGAACCAAGGTGCAGACACGTTTGCGGTGTCTACATTTGCCCCTTTTTGTCTTGTTGGTTGTTTTAGACGAACTGCAAGACAAAAACAGGAGTTGGTTGCCCCAGAAAAAGGATGAGGTGTTCCCCCCTCAAAGCGATAGTCGAGAGAAGGGAACTGAAGATCGAGTGTCGATTTGACAAAGAAATGGATAGAAGAGAGTGAGTGAAAACGCTGCCATAGTCGTGATTGCACGTAGTCCACTTCACGAGAGGGTCAGGTCAAATTGTCGCATGTCAAGGGTCAAGGAGTGCCAAAATTGAAGTAATCGGGCCCCAGCATTTAGTCATCTGCTGATTGGGTCACTCAATCTAAGCTGAAGCTCCAAATGGTCGTCGTGTCCCAGGTATCCAGGGCTCAGGAAGTGCTCCCAGAAACACGAAAAAGCCACAAGTAGTAGGGATCAACTGGCTCGTGATCCTATACTTGTGAAAAGTCAAAAATAGTCTGCGAACAATTCTGCTAACCAGCCGTGGAATAGCATACACACAAAAAACAACCAAGGCAACATTGGCTTGGAAGAAGGTCAAAGAAGATACGCATGATCGTCAATGGTCATTGGTCAAGAGGATGGATGGACGAAAGGATGCGGCTGAGCTAACCCCAGAGGACCCCATGTCAACTGAGTGCTGCCTACATAGCCCTGGTGATAGGGCCTCAGGCCGATGTAGTTCTCCCTAAAAGGGAGGGAGGGTCAGAGGGATTGATTGGTCTTGGTCAAAGTCGATGACTGGTTTTTGGTCAAAGGTCTTGGTCAAAGGTGACGAAGTTGGGCGTGATAAGAGTCAAAGAAGAGAAGGTTTGTCCATCATATAGACGAACAAAAGGGGGTGGTCGAGCTAACCTCAGAAGATGTGGTATCTGAGTGCTGCCTACATAGCCCTGGTCCTAGGGCCTCAGACCAATGTAGTTCGGACAAAGAGGGTCAAAATGGTCGATGATGAGCTTGGTCGAGTGTCGAAATAATGAGGCTAAGATGAGGATAAAAGGATGCTACAGATGGTGTATTCTGTAGAAGTGGTCGAGAGTCTTTCATCCCTAGCAAGTCTCCATAGTCGCGATGGATGTATGCTAAAAATGAATAAAAGGGTCTATTTATGCTTCAGCAAGTATTGGTTTATGCTTAACATAAATTGGGTCTGGTGGATAGTTTCCATGTGTATTGGTGTCCATGGGAACTATGTGAAAAGGACAAGGATGGTGTCTGATGTCATGTTGAAAATGTCGAGGCTGGAGTGAAAAAGTGTTGAAGTTGGCTTGGTTTAAGGATGAGTCGACAAGTGACGTGGCCAAAGCATGACCAAAGTGTAGAGAAAAAGGTGAAAGGCAAATCGCTCTTTCATTGACAAGGACCAGAAAAGGAAGCATAGATAGGGGTGATTAGAACCAAAGCCCCATTCATGCATTACGTCGTTGACCAGTGTTGAGTTAGAACGGTAATCGAATCACTTTGACATTAAAGTGAGCTCAAAGTCCCTTGAGCCGGTGATAGGAGGAGGATAGGGTAACCCAGTGTAAGAGCAGGAATAACCTTGCCCCTTTTTATAGGAGACCCTGAGACAACTACAAGCCAATGTCCGTGACTCATTTTTTTTTTTTTTTTTTGGCGCAGACTGATCAATGCGGGAAGCCTGCATAGAGATGTCATTTGATGTAATGGTCATGTTGCGAAGCTGATCGATGCGGGAAGCTTCTGAGAAAAGTGTTGTTTATTGCCAGAGTAGTCATAGCCATCCTTCGAGGGAGTGGTCTATATTTTTGCTTAATAATGTTTGAAAAGTTGGCCTAGCTGTCCTTCAAGGGATCAGTCTAGTAATACAGCAATGATAGTACAGCTGTCCTTCGAGGGATCAGTCTGTCTTTTTTAATTTGACTTGATTTAGAGACCATGGATATGTTTTGACATCTTGACTTGGATATATTGATAGAAATGAGAGTCACGGACAAGACTGTAGAAGCTCAAGGACACCCCTTTTATTAGGACAAAGCATCACTGCATCCTAAAAGGGTTGTAGAGGACTTGTTAAGGGGGAATAGGGTTGAAAGGGATGAGGATTAAGAGGACGAGGATTGCTCAAGGGATGAGCTCAAGTTACGTGTCAAGTAGACGAGTACTCGACTAGCAGAAGAAAGGTCGAAGATGCAACGCATTAAGAGGCTCAGGTTCTAGATGTCCGTCAAGGGAAGACAGACGATAAGTCCCTGACCCATACTTGTGCGTGATGATAAAAGGTCCAAGCCAATTGGGGGAAAATTTGCCTCGTTTACTTCGCTCCATATTGGTCACGTGCTGATTCTCTTTGAGGACGAGGTCTCCGATGTTGAAATCTCGTTCTCGCAGATTTTTGTCGTAGGCCCGCTTTATGCGACTTTGGTAGACATGGAGATGATTAAGGGCAGCCAGACGGCGCTCGTCGAGTAACTCAAGTTGAGCTAGGCGATCTTGACGAAAGTCATCGTTGGAGAGAATGTCATGCAGGGAGATACGAAGAGACGGGATCTGTACTTCGAGAGGTAAGACAGCCTCTGTTCCGTACACAAGAGAAAAGGGAGTAGCACCCGTAGAGGTTTGGATGCTAGTGCGGTAGGCCCACAAAGCGAAGGGGATATGAACGTGCCAATCCCTTCCTGTATCATCGACCACCTTCATGAGAATTTTGGTGAGAATTTTGTTGGAAGCCTCGGCCTGCCCATTTTCTTGTGGGTAGTAAGGCGAAGAAAAGCTGAGTTTGATGCCAAATGAGTCGCATAGTTTTTGGACAGTCTTGTTTTTGAAGGACTTGCCATTGTCGGTGATGATTTTGTGAGGGACACCGAAACGACAGATGATGTGGCTGCTGATGAAGTCGACAATTTTGTCAGCTTTTGTGGAGACAAGAGGAATGGCTTCCACCCACTTGGTGAAATACTCAGTGGCAGTGATGATGGACTGATGACGAAGAGACGAGTGAGGGTTGATCTCACCGATGAGATCCAAGCCCCACTGAGAGAAAGGCCAAAAATCCTGAGCGACTTGCAAGGCGTGGCTGGGGAGATGAAGCAGGTTAGAGTGCTGCTGACACTTGATACAACGCCGAACATAATCGCTACAGTCTTGATGAAGGGTGGGCCAATAATAACCCAGGCGAAGGATGCGCTTGGCAACCGAATTTCCACTGAAGTGTCCACCACAAATCCCGTCGTGGACTTGCTTTACGGCATGAGAAGCTTCAGCGGAGGTTAGACAGCGAAGAAGGAGACCGTCGAAGCCTCGCTTATAGAGAAGGCCCCCTAGCATGGTATAGCGAGCTATGTGCTTGATGAAAGCTCGCCGCGCATTGCTAGAGAGGTTGGGAGGAGTGACAGAAAGAGACAAGTAGTCCACAAGTTGCTTATACCAGTCATCCTGTGGGCTAGAATTGATAGTGTTGATATGGTCGATATGAGGAGAGATGTATGAAGGCAAAGTTACGTGATGCACTGTGACAAAAAGGCGAGATGATGATGACAAAGATGGGATATGTGAAGCAAGAGAAGCCATGGTGTCGGCAAACTTGTTCGTAGAGCGTGGAACAGTCTGCAAGAGGTAATGGTCGAAAGATGCCAAAAGAAGGTCAGCACGATTCTTATACCTCTGTAAAACTTCATTTTTACAGAGATACGAACCGTTAACTTGATTAACGATGAGCTGCGAGTTGCCAAAGATGTTGATAGACTTGATGTGGAGGGAAAGGGCAGTCTGAAGTCCCAAAATTAAGGCCTCGTATTCGGCCATATTATTGGTACAATCGAAGTCAAGCTTGAAAGATAGAGGCATGGGCTCCCCGTCGAGTGGGATGAGGATGACCCCCGCACCCCCACCGAGTTGACATTTGGAGCCGTCAAAGAACATAGTCATCTGGTAGACGGTGTCATCGGTGGAAAGGGTAGCGATAGACTCGTCAGGGAACTCACAGTGTGAAGGTTGGTTGTCGGGAAGAGGGGCATCCACTAGTTGGTCAGCGATGGTTTTCCCCTTGATAGATTTTTGTTGGATGAATACGAAGTCAAACTCAGCAAGCAGCATGAGCCACCGAGCCATACGTTGATTCTGATATGGCTTGGAGTGCATGTACTTGAGAGGGTCGGTGTGAGTGACGACAAAGGTTTTGTGATTGAGAAGATAGTGGCGGAGCTTGGTAGCGAAAAAGACTAATGCCAAATAGAGTTTCTCGGTATGAGTATACCGAGTTTCATAGTCGACCAGTGTTCAGCTGATGTAGTAAACCGCTTGCTCGCGATGATGCTCGTCTCGGTGCGCGATCATGGCACCTAACGAATGGTTGGTAGCAGAGATATAAAGGTAGAAGGGTTGGTCATCCTTAGGTGGAATGAGGACTGGTGGAGAGACCAGATAGCCTTTGAGGGCTTCAAAAGCCTCTTGACAGCCCTTATCCCATTTAAAGGAGACGTCTTTCTTAAGGAGGTGATGAAAAGGTTGGCAGCGGTCTGAAAGCTGCGAGATGAAACGGTGAATGGACTGGAGCTTCCCTTGGAGACTGCGAAGCTGCTTGAGATTGGTCGGGGGTGGCATTTCGAGAATAGCATGGATCTTGGCAGGTCTATCTCGATACCACGGAAGGAAACGATGAAGCCGAGAAGTTTGCCTGAGAGGACCCCAAAGACACACTTCTTGGGGTTGAGGCGGACATTGTATTGAAGAAGACGAGAGAAGATGATTGTGAGAATGGTCAAGTGGTCGCGGCGGAGCTTGGACTTGTCGAGAAGGTCATCCACATAGTCCTCCATGATTGTGTGGAGGAGATCGTGGAAAATGTAGGTCATGGCGCGCTGATAAGTGGCACCAGCATTTTTTAGGCCAAAAGGCATGACTCGATAGCAGAAAGTCCCCCATGGGGTGATAAAGGTAGTCTTGTGCTGGTCTTCCGGTGCGATCAGGATTTGATTGTATCCTGAAAACCCGTCCATGAGAGATAGCATCTCATGGCCGGCCGTAAGATCAACAAGCTGGTCAATGTTAGGCAGAGGAAAGTTGTCTTTGGGACAGGCTAGGTTAAGGTCACGATAGTCCGTGCAGATCCGAATCCCCCCAATTGCTTTAGTAACTGGGACAACGTTAGAGACCCACTGTGGATAATCGATGGGTTGGATGAAGGAGACAGAAAGAAGGCACTGAAGCTCCTCTTTGACAAGAAGCGCAACGCGAGGATGCATCTTTCGAAGCTTCTGCCTAACAGGCTTAGCCTCTGGTTTGGTGACAATGTTATGGGTAGCTATGGTGGGGTCGATGCCAGGCATGTCGCTGTAAGTCCAGGCAAAGGCCTTGCTATGGTTGGAAAGGAACTGGGCATAGTCAAGCTGCTCCTGAGCGTCTAAAGATTGGCCAATCTTTAAGACGCGAGGAACATCGGAAGAAGAAGGGAGGTTGATGTCAATGGTGGATTCATTTAACATAACCTGGGTCTCGGAAGGGAGAAAACGCTGGACAAAAGAGTCATCGGCACCCATGTAGGAAAGGATGGCGTCATCGTCAACGCAGTGGACAGTGTGAATGGTTGCCGACTCATCCTCTACCATGCTAGGAAAGATGAGAGGGAGAGACCTGGGCACCCCATTGAGCTGATAGGTCAGGGGTTCCAGGCGGACGGTGTTTATGGAAAAAAAAACTAGGAGGGATGGAAACCACCGACTCCGTAGGTGACGAAGGAGAAATGGGCGAGTCTGGAAGAGATTGGTCAGTGGTTGGTTCGGGGCAAAGGTCGAAAGGAGCCTGAGTGGGGTCATGATATCCCAGGCCATAGCATTTCTTGGCGTCGTGATCACTGAGCGGCTCGATGGGCTGATGGGAGCCCTGCTCATAACGTCCAAAACCAAAACCCTTCCATGCACACCTGTGAAGGTAAGTGTGTGCAAAGGCAGGGTTGCCAAGAAACGAGAAATCAGATGTGAAAGGTTGGGGTGAAGAGAGGGAAGTGCCGTAGGTAGGGGCTTGATTAAGTCCCCCATAGACAAAGTTGGTTCGGAAGTGAGGAGGACCATAAGGTACGACCGTCCCGATCCGATGGTCGTAATTAGGACTAAGGTGAAGGCGTCCATACTCTTGTGGAGTTTGGAACATGTCGAGGGTCAACAAGCGATATTCCCCAAGCGATAATCGTTAGAAGATGTCTTCCATGGGGTCTTTGGTCGGCACTTGAAGAGGAGGGGTGAGGGCAACCACCGATTACGAACTAGTTGAAGCTTCCGCAGATGGAGGCGGTGCCGGAGTGGATGGCTTGATGTGGATGAGGACGTCGTTAGGACGGTAGGTGGTGTTGCAAGTCTTGAAGGGTGAAGGGTCAGCGGGAATGGTGTGGACTTGCCCGTCATGCTCGAACTTCACACAACGGTGCAGGGTGGAGGGTATACAGGCCATGGCACGGATCCAAGGTCGGCCCAGTAGAAGGTTATATTGAAACTCTCCTTCGATGATATAGAAGAGCTCCGGGACTGTGCGTGGACCAACGTGAATGTGGAGGATGACTGTGCCAATGGTCATGGCGGTGGTGTCGTTGAAAGAGCGTAAGATCGCGTCAGTTTTGGAGACGCAGTTCTGAGGAAGAGCCAGCTGATCAAAGGTGTGGGTAGAGATTATGTTGATGCTAGCACCGCCGTCGATCATAACGCGTTTAATGCGTGTCCGATCAACATAGGCAGTGATGAAGAGGGCGGCGTCCTGATCTTCCGTGTTAGATGTGGGAATCTCAGAATCGCTGAATGTGATGGAAGCGACAGGAGACAAGGAGTGGACGAGGGCAGTGAGTGGTTGGGGGTCCTCGAGTCGGACCTCCGCTGCCTGCAAGGCTTGGATAAGGGCTTGACGGTGCTGAGGTGAGGTTTGGATAAGGTCGTAAAGAGACATCTTCATAGGTGTCTGGTGAAGCTGCTTCAGCATGGAGTCGTGGATTGGCCCAGAAGAGGAAGATGAAGAAGGTTGGGACGCGCCAAGGATAGAGATTTTAGGCTTGGGCGCAAGGGGTGGCTTGACGAAGGGATAGGTCCAAGGAATGGCAGCTTTTTCCTTGGCCTTGTCCTTTTGCGATCTGGTGGTTACACGGATGGCATTGATTTCGAAAATGGGAGGCGAAGAAGGGGTCATGTCTTGCCGGTGAGATGTTGACGTGTTTGAAGAAGTTGGACAGGAAGGAGTCGGGGTCTGGTCAAGAGTGTCCTTAAGGAGAAGAGTGTCTTTCTCCATGTGGCGGCGAATGACAGCCTTGAGGGCATAGCAAGTCTCGGTGTCGTGTCCTAGTGTACGATGATATAAACAAACTTTCGTATCGTCGAACCAGGAGGGCTTGGACTCGAGAGGTTGGAAAGGCTTGATGGGCGGAAGGGTTATGTCGGAAGTCTGGAGAAGTCGGCGCAATATCAACGAGTATGAGCCCAATAGAGGGTCCGTACTATTTGATATGTGCGAGGTTGGTGACTTTTGCTTAGGCGAGGTTAGAAGAGGTTTCCGTACCGCCTTATGGGTTGATGGCGCGGTGACAGATGGAGACGGCTCTTTCTTGACGATTGATACCGCCTTTTTAGGAGAGGGACGACTGGAGGTAGGCAGAGGAAGCAAAGGAGGCAACGAGTTTTGGTTGAAGGTCAGAGTGGGAAGGATGCTAGCCAAGGTCGAAGGATGGGGGCCCAAAATGGATGGCAATGGTGACGGAGAAGGAGGCGTTCATTTCTGTGGTCTGGCAGTCTTCTTCACCTTGGTCGGAAGACTGCTACTGGTCGAGGTCTGGCCCAGGTCCACCTTCACTTGCGGGTGAGTGAGGGAGGAGATAGGATGAATGCCAAATGACTTGATGGGTTTGGACGAGATAGATGCAGGCTTCGGTTTGGACGGGTTTGGTTGGGGTTTGAGAGTCTGGTCTTTGTCAAGAGCCTGACGAGATTCCACCTTAGGGGGATTAGCGGCATGTGATGAGAGGGCGTGGGTATGTTGAAGGGCTTTAAGTCGCTCCCACAACACCTGAGGCGTCACTTTCCTCGAAGGGAGAAGTTCAATCTTCTCCACTAACCGGGAAAATGGCTGAGAGGAAGATGTTGATGGTTGCGAGGTTGAAGACGAGATGGGTGTAGTGGTCTTGGACACATGGTGTGGTGAAGTCATGACAGATCTAGATAAAGACAAAGGAGAGACAGGTTCTTCCTGGGGTGGAGAAGAAACCGGGGAGCGAGGCTCCTCCAGCGGGTAAAGGGCAGGGATGACAGTGCCCTCCACTTGCGGCTGAGGAGTAGGAAGGGCCGGGTCTTCCAAAGGCTGCAGAAAGGAGGATGGCGAGACTGGTGGTGCTGGTAAGGCCGAGGCGTCCTCCAAGATGAGAGAGGTCAATGGAGAACTAGCCGGGGAGAGAGGCTCATCCACATGTGACGGACTAATGGATGGACTAACCTCAAGAGGTTGATTGGGGACGAAAGGAGAGACCGTATTGACTGTCCGAATATTGTGCTCATGATTGTCGTCAATTAAGGTCTGGACATGGTTCTAAGTTGGCGGATGATTGGGGAAAGGTTGTTTGAAGATGTCAATGGTCTGATTAGGGGGTGCATTTGGATTGTCTAAGATGAGATCCCCCTTTTCAAGCATGTCTTTTATTATGTTCTTAAAGGTCTTGCAGTTCTCCGTGTCATGGCCCTTGACACGGTGAAAGCTGCAGAAGTCTTGCTCCCTATACCACGCGGGGATGGCGTGTGAGGGATCGAATTATGGAGGAGGTCGGGCTTGAGGGAGATTGAGGACTCCCTATTTAAGAAGCTTTTCCAGCATAGACGCATATGATTCTCCAGAGGAGTATATCGTCGCTGCAAGTATCTTTGCTGGAATTGCCGAGTAGCGCTCTGAGATGTAGAGGGCTCAGGCTGATTGGTCGAAGAAGATGAAGGTCTGACAACCACGGCATTAGCTGAAGCCTTGGATTTAGAATTGGATGATGATGGCTTGGCAGAAGAAGAGTCATTGGTCTTAGAGCTGGGATTCTTACTCCACAACTTGACTTTGTTCTCCTCGATGGCACGCAACTCAAGTTTGCGGGCCATCGTGAAGGCCTCGTCAAAAGTGCGGAAGGTTTGAACCCTCAGAGTGGAAGAGATATGTCGGGCACAGGCTTGAGAAAAGAGTTCAATAAGCTCGGCCTGGGGCAAGGAAAAGGAGAGTTGGTTGATAAGGCCTCTCCATCGAGCCACGAAGTCGGCTATGGACTCGTCCTCGAATTGCCAAATAGAATAGAGGTCCGTGATCGAGACCTTCTTGGTTATGTTGATAGAAAAGTGATCGAGGAATAACTGAGCCAATTGCATGAATGAGAAGAGGGAATGACTAGGAAGGGAGCTGTACCAGTCAAGTGCAGCACCTGAGAGAGACATAGGAAACGTGCGTAAGAGTAACGCATCGTCATGGCCAATGAGGTAGCAGGCGTGTCTGAATGCCCGCAAATGTTGTTGTGGGTCTTCCTTGTTTTGAAAGTGAGAAAACTTCGGAAGCTCCCACTGGCTAGGATATGGTCTGATTGGGACAGAAGGATGGATGGGCTTGTTACAGATCTGCTCATATGAAAGAGTGTTGCGCGAGCTGGAAATAGAGGTCTCAAGACTGGTCATCTTGTCCATCAGCATCTTGATGATGTCTGCCGACGGATTGACGGGTTGCGCGCCCCCTAAGTTGTAGGGCGCTTGGAAGAGGTTAGAGGAGGCGTGCGACATAGTCGGTTGTATAATATATGGATGACTAATCACAGGGGCAGAAGTGAAGGCTAAAGGTGGTTGGTTAGAAGACATAGCTGGACCCGTTGTTGCCACGAGAGGTTGGACTGTGGTAACGGGGGCCAGGGGATAAGAAGCCACCCTGGTGTTGATAGGGGCCAGGGTAGGCAGGATAGAGACGACAAGGCTTTGAAATGGAGTGGATAGAGGTTGAGCGGGTTGAGGTTGACAAGGGGCCAGAACCCCGGTGGAAGTGGGCCCAATGATAGAGGGAGAGGCCACACCTGGGGGATTGGTCAAAGTCTGGTCAGTGGTCAAAGCGATGGCTTGAGTGTCCAAAGGTTAAACTATGGATGTTGTCGATACAGCTGTAGTCGCGACAAGGGAGGTCGACATTCCGTAGATCGGATTGCCCAAGGAGTCCCGCGTTCGGCTATGGGCGAGATAGTGTTGCAAAGCCTTGACATTGAGGTCCAAGAATCGCTCGAAGTCTTGGTCCCCTTCTTGGACAATGGGAGTCTGCGGCGGGGTTGGACGGACAGGAGTTCTTTCAGTCTCCGAGTTGAACTCCATTGTAGGCTTGGTCACGGATGGGGTGGACGGAAGTGGTTGACGGCAGGTGTGGTCGACAAGAGCCTTGGCTTGTCTACGAGTGAAAACCATGCAAGGCAAAGAAGGTTCAGGTCTCAGGAACTGTGTTGCTCAGTTTCAGAAGACCAGGATGAAGTCTTTGACAGAGAAAGGACAGGTTTCAGGTTGCTGGTTTTGAAAAAAAGGATAGTGACAGAGACCGACGTCGGTTGAAAAATCGATGTCGGTAGGAAATGAGGCCGACGTCGGTCAGATAACTGATGCCGGTAACAGATGAAGCTGATGTCGGTATCAGAACCGATGCCAGTGACAGGGGAAACCGACGTCGGTGGCAGAACCGATGTGTTTTCCAGAGGACCAAAAGGTTCTTGGAAACACAAAGAATAAAACGTCCTCACACACTCAAACAAACAGATGAGAAGAGGAAAACAGAGAAAGACAGACAAGCCTAAGCGATAAATCCTAGGAATTAACCTTAGGAACTTGTGGCTTATGCCTTAGATGAATGTTTGGGGGAGATTGGCTGAAAAATGGGTCCTAGAAGAAGGCGGTCTAAGGATGGTTTCAGGTGTTGTTTTAGGTGCTCAAAGATCTGTGTTAGGGTCTGGTACGTGGCCTGGTGCTAAGGAGCAAGCTCCCCTCACTTCATGATTCCAGTGGTTAGCTGGTCTCGCTTAGCCAAGATATACCTCGCCTAGAGTTTAGACTCTGCCAGAGAACGGAGTGGGCTTCCCCCTTGGTGATGAAATCCAAGTAGGGTCACCGGGACGGGTAAGGTATCCGCTGGGTGATGAAATCCCAGTCGGGCCTTGTCTCAGGTATGTTTTATGTTTGTTTTAGTGCATGTGATCAGGTAGTGTAACATAAAGTGTCTACGGTTTATTCAATATGCGCCTAAGTTACTAGATGTGGACTAATGCAAGCACAAGCAGAAATGAAAGTGCAATACATTTTAAGCCCAAGTCGAAATGTGATATTGTTATGAAGACAAGATGGAGAAAGAGACGAGAGTATGATATTTAGACTAGTCTAGAATGCAAGGAAGAAAGGTTCGTTTTAGACCTGCTTATAGTGACATTTGGAATAGAAGAAAGAGACAAGAAGGAAGGAGCCTAAATGCACCTAAATGAATGAAAAAGGAAAAGGAACCCAGGAGGAACCTAAGGTCCCACCGGGCGTGCCAGAGATGTTTCTACCTCAAATTTGCTTTTCAGACTTAAAAGAAAGAAACTAAAAGAAAGTAATGGACAAGGCTTGGGAAGTACCTGGACTAAAGATTGCGCATCGTAAATCCAGACGTTCGTGGGCACTCCTCTTTGGCTGTGGAGGAATGACACCTGCAAGAAAAAAGGAAACTAGGGCAAGAAAAACGTTAGACAGATAGGCAGTGGGTTGCCAAGCAAAGGCTTGTTCCCAGAAGTGTAAAAACTTCCTTAAGGGAGGTCAACCCACTGTTTTGATGAGATAAGTGACTGATAAAAGATAGAATGCCAGAATAAAGAAGTGACAAAAAGAAAGTAGAAAGGAAAGAAGAAAACAAAATGATTACCTGAATGAAGGAGTTGGGCTGAAGACAGTCGCCGAGGTCGGAAATGTCGCCGGCGTTGGTTATCTGATCTGCCGTCATCGGCTATCCTGCCAACGTCGGTTGGGGAAGTGACCGACGTCGGTCGGGGTTGTGGCCTGTAGTTGGGTTTGAGCAGGGTCTGGTCTGAGTCTTGCTCTGTGGTCTGTCTGTGGACGGGTTTTGAGTCTGATGGACGGGTCTGGGTCTGATGGACGGGTCTGTGGATGGTCTTAGGCAGAGATACAGGGGAGAGGAAGAGACATAGAGGACAGGGAAGAGGAGGATTCACAGAGGAAGGGGCCTGAGAAGGCTTTGCAGAGGAAGGGGCCTGAGAAGGCTTTGCAGCCTCTCAGGGGGAGGGACAAAGGAAGAGACACAGAGGACAATAGAAGATAGATGATTAAACTGAAGAAATGAAATAAAAACCAGACTAGCTTACCTTTAGCCTGCTGAAAGAAGAGAGAAGAAGATGTTGCTGGAGCCACGGAAGAGTTGCTGCAAGGAGAAGATACTGATCCAGGGCCTTTTTTACCTGTTGTTGCTACTGCACGAGGTTAAGACAAAGGAGAGATGAGAGCCAAAGCGTCGAGAGAAGCTGTTTGCGAGCTCAAGAGTCCAGGGGGTGCAACGGATGCAGAAGGGGATAATGAAGGCTGCCGACGCCGGCAGTTTTGCCGATGTCGGCCGAAGGGTTGCCGACGTCGGCAGTCGCAGGATGGGCACAGAGGCTAAAAATAGCCTCTGCCCATTCTTGCACGCCGCCGAGCGAGGGGTCATGGGCAGAACGGTCATAAGGTTGCCAAAATGGACGAGGGGGGATATAATGGTGAGATTTGGGCTAATAAATGCTAGGGGAAGGTGGAGGGATTCAAGGGAGGATCCAAGGAGGCAAGGGTAGGGTGGAAAGGGGGCCTCAATTAATTAAAAATAGATGTTAATTTCTAATTAATAAGACCTAGGTGGGTTAAGGACCAAGGAGGACTAGGAGGGAGAAAGGACCAAGGGGGAGAACCAAGGTGCAGACACGTTTGCGGTGTCTACACTTACCAATTTCATATTATCTTTTAGTACATCCTTTTGTTTTTGGGCATCAAGATACTTCCCCTCACAAGGCTCTTCATGTTGTATCTTCTTAATAGGAGTAGATGTAAAATAAGATTGTTCACCACTATGCATAATGATATTTACCTATTGGGATATTGGAGTTATAGAGTGAAACCACCAGTGAGGATTCTTAATTAAAATCATACCTGTACCTCTTTCATTTCTTTCCTTAGTGATGGTCATGTATAGGTCATGACATTATTCTAATCAATGCTCTTTTTTACAAAAAACACATGTTGGGTAGAGTAGACAATATTTCTAATAGTGATTAGGAGATTCACACTTATAACACATTCTTGGTGGGAAATGAGCACCTCTTCATCCTCATCTACAGCCTCATCCATGATATCCACCATTATCTTGATTATTGGAAATAAGGGTTTGGTAGGTACTACATGCACATACCGCATGTATATCACTAATTAACTAGCAATCATTTGTGTCATGGGTGTAAGCATTGTGTATTTTATAGTATTCAGACACTTTATAATGTTTAACCTATTTTAGGAGTGTATATGAGTGTACATCATGCTCTTCATGGAAATTTTCACATGAATTCTTTAATACAGTGTGGATGTTTTTATGTGGATAATTACTTCAGTTATGATCTTTAGATTCATAATCAGTACACCAAAGACCATTATGATTGTCATGTGCATTGTTTTCAATCAATTTTTATAGCTATGAAGCTATTGAATATATTTGGGCTTTCATGAAAGGAATGATTCCAATGTCAATACTACCAATAGCTTTAGCACAGAGGGTAGCTTCCAAATTTTTGTGTAAGCTAGTAAATATCTTTTGAGACAGTGTTCATATAAAAGGAAGCAACAAACCTCCCACAAACTATTGGGTATGATAATAATAATTAATTTAAAATTAAATTTTTGACAAGAGAATTTTAAACCATGCATCATACTCCTATACACATTCAATGAGCTCTTGATTTATATCTTTCAGTGTGGCAAAACTTTGTTGCTCAAATTTAGCGATATCAAATTCCTAAAGGAATGTTGTTTTGAGTTGATCATAGTAAATTACCACTTTTTGAGGGTAAAAATTACCATACCACTTATGTGTTCTTGCCATAAGTGTGGCTGATAATTATGTGGCCTTTCTCTCATAATAATTTTTTCATCATACCCTATAAATGAGTTCACACTTATGGACATGCTATGTAGTCTTCTCCACACCCTGATATTCAGGTAGATGAAACATCTTTTCATAATTTACTATTGTCAATTGAGGTGCTTATGTTAGTGGTTGTTGATAACCCCCAGATCCTATTCCTTAAGGGGGAATTCCACCACTTCCTTATGTGTCACCTTTGATTATGCCTTCAATAGCAACACCCATAATGTGGGGTGTGGTATGTAGTTGAAGAGTAATATTTGGGCCTATACTCTATCTACTATGAATGTCAGGTCTACTAGGGATACCAAGTTAGGCCATGAAATTCTCTTGAAGAAGAAACAAAGTGTTAATTATATATGAGTTAAAATTTACTTAGCTATAGTTTCCTTTATAGGATCAGGTTCTGACTCTACACTATCTATATCCCAATTATGTATGCATAATTCATTTGATTCAAAAGCATGAGCATGCACTATGGTTGGGGAAATTGGTTGGTTAAAATTTGGTTTATTAGTGCCTTCTATCTAGCTAGTTTCTCTTTCATTTGATAAAATTAGCATGGGCAGTAGTTTGAAAGTGATGGAGTCCTCTGTAGAGTAAAATTTTAATCTACATTGCATTCAAATTTTTTAGTCGCACACTGCAGTTTTTGTTCTTACATACCTTGGTCATGGCGGTAGAGTTTTAGAGCAAAGCACGGGTTTCTTTTTTGTCTGAGTATCAAAGTGCAGTGGAAGCTGCCACATGGCATAGTCTGAGCATGGTTTCTCTTTCCCCCTTTTGTTTCCTTCACTTCATTTTGCCTAAGTGCTGAATTTGAGCGAAAGCTACCAAGTGTCACTTTTTGAAACACAGAGCTAGCCAACTGGCGACGTCTGAGGCACCTATCCTAATTTTAAAGAGAGTTATAGATCATGCCACATATCTAATAACAACTCAGTGGAACGCATCATGTGTCAGCATTCACGTCTCATATCGGCACCCACATTTCATCTATTTTTCAGTGAAAGGGTTTCAATAAGCTGAGCAATAGAATCAGGCAGAAAGTGCCAAGTGTCAGTTATGGAAGGCCCTGGACTACTTTTTTAGAGGAAAGTGGAAGTCACCACGTATCAACTTCTAAGAGACAGTCAGTTTAATGCATGGGTTCAATGCCTTGGTTCAACATTTTTGGTTCAATACCTTGATTAATGTGTAAATGGCACACATTGTTGAATCATTGAACCATTGAACCATTTTGGTTCATCGGGTAGTTCAAGGGAGTGTCCCAAAAACCAAAGGGGTCAAGCACCTTTTCGAGAGGTAGAAAGGCATCATTCCATTTTATTTAAGTGCCAAAGAGTAGTGGAAACTACCAAGTGTCACTGATCGAGCCCCTTCCTACTCCATTCTTGAAAGAAGTGGAAGATGCCACATATCTTCCCAAAAATATCAGAGGCTGCCACGTGTCAATGTCTGAGAGATCATCTTCAAGCTTCATTGCCAAATAAAAATTGTGTTGGGTCTTGAGTGTTATTTCAAAGATCTACGAAAGCTGCCAAGTGTCACCATTCATATTAGCCTAATATGTGCCCCGAATAATTCTACATCTTAGCTAAAGAGAAGCAGAGAGAGCCGTGTGTCTTTGATAAATCAAGTAGAAAGTGCCAAGTGTCATTCTCTGGTGCTTTCTAAGTGACAAGGAGAATTTTAGGAAATTGACTAAGTGTCCTCTTCCATTTTAACAAAATAGAGTGTTTCGTGTATCTGTTAACACAAAGCGAGATGGAGGGAAACTCAGTGAGAGTTATTTATGGTAGCTGGAATAGTTCACCAGGTAGATTTGTGGAGCCTACAAACATTAAAAGGGCCATCTAATTGTCCCCTATAAGTGAAGGCAGAATAGATAGTCGAGCGGCTAGGCAAGTGATAGGATGAGGAAATTTAGGCACGAAAGGAGGTACTAGACATGAATCAACATGCCACAGTTAAGGTAGCCGCCCCACTCTAGCATGGCCCTTCCTGATAAGACTAGGATACATTCAAGGCATTAAATGCACCAAATACTGCACTATTTCATCTGTAAAATCTGAGGCTATAAAGGAGGATTAGAAGATATAGGATGGAAGGATTTCTATAGTTTTAGATTTTTTAGAGTTGTGACCAAGTAATATCATTTGCTTTTATCTCATTTTCTTGAATTATAAAGTCGATGTAACTGTGCATGTTATGTGCCTTTTATATGGCTGAATGAATTAAGAAGATTGAACTCTATGCCTTTGTTGATACTATTTGTGTCATTTGTAAAAGTAGTCTAGACTGTAGATTTTCTAGAGTTGTGATTAGGAATGTCATTTGCTTTTGTCTCATTTTATTGAGTCAAAATTTCTACATAAATGTACGTGTTTTTTGTGCCTCTTATTTGATTGGAAGATTTTTAAAATAAGATTGAACACTATGCCTTTATTGACATTTTCTATATCTCAGCAAAAGAAGTCTAAGTTATGAGCCTCTATTTCTATTATTTTGATCTTTTACATTGATCATGCACTTGTATGCTCTTAAATGTAATTGAATCCTACATATAGTCTCAATGTGCTCAAGGTTAGGATTAGAATTACACTCAAGCACATCGCCATAGTTAGGTTTCATTTCTTGCATTTGCTTTTCTATTTAAATTCTCTATCATTTTTCCCCCCACACTTTAATACAAAAGAAGAGACTAGCTTCTCTAAAATATGGAGGTTGTTTTAAGTCGTAATATCCCACAGCTTGAAACTTCCCATTGTTGTTGATTAGAATCAAGCACAATTTCAAGCATCAACAATTTTTTGGCATGCTTGGTGGGACCAGTCTTGAAGTTTCTTTCAAGACCATATGAACCAGAGAGCTATGAGGAGTCAGAGTTGTGAACCAGTCACTAGATCATAGTCTATTGCAAAATCTAGGTATTCTTTTACCACCTTTGGTAATTAGTCCAAGAAGATTCAATTAGAGTCAATCAATATAGAGAGTAAATATGGGAGCTCCTGTTTCCCCAAGAAATTATGCAAGTTGGAATGCTGGTAGTCCTCTGACCCTCCTAGTATCACCAGCTACTTATCCTACTCTAGTAGCGTATATATTGACTCATGATGAAGAGGAGGTAATATTAGACTTTCTTCTCACTTTGCAAGATAATGAGGAAGAACATGGACAATCCTTGGATCATGTTTTAAATGATTTGTTTGAAATTATTGGGTCAAACTACACCATTTTGCAAGATAGATGTGAATCGGTTACAGAAAAATAAAATGGCATTAAGCCTCAATTACATGTGCAAAATTATTGCACTCTTTTAAGATCATGCTTTCAAGAGGTTAAAGTCATGAAAGAGGAGGATAATGTAATAGAGCTGGAGTTTGAAGCAGAAGAAGTTAAGTTAATAAATGATATAAGTCAAAAGGCTCCTGTTGATGAACAAACCATCATTGATTTCCTAGTAAGGCATACCAACATTAGGAGCTAATATTTGATGGGCTTCCCAGAACAAGAAGAGCTTATGGATGTCAAAAACATGTTTGACTCAGACTCATTCAACTACAGGCAAATCCATGTGGCCTACATAGAGGACATTTCACCAAAGATATACTCGTTTCAATCACTTGTATGGTAACATAAGTTGGCTTGTCATGAAGGAGATGTTAGGAGTTTTGTTTTTGATCCCAGAGGGAGATAAAGATGCTTAATTAATGTAGTTAGGTAGTTTCCCATTCTTGCATTGTTTTTGTTTTCCATTGTTGTTTTCCTGCTTTCTTTTTAAATAAGTGTTTTTAAACACAGAGTTGGCAGCTTAGAAAGTTTTTTTAAAATTTATTCAATTTTGCTACATTAAATGATTCCCAAATCTTTCAAAATCTCTAAGGTGCCTTGCACCACAACTTGCATAATGTGTCCACCTCACTGTTCCCCAAAGATTGAGTAGGATCTGCTAATGGTCATCTAAATTTAATGTTATTTTAGACTTGATAGGTCCATAAATATCTCTTAGCAAGGTTTAAGGTTTAAAAATTCTCAAGCATTCTTGCACCTATGAAAATATCTTGCTCCTTACGATTTGTTAGTGCCCAGTAAAATTTACTTCAGCAAGAGTGTTTCTATCTTACACAAGGTTCATACCAGGTATTACATAAAGGATATAGAGATAGCGGGAGCATCATCTTCACAATAAGGAGCTGGGACATCAAGATCTCTTGATAGGTTGTTTTCTAGTAAGTCATATGCTTCATCTTCTGTGCAACCATTGAGAATCTATTCGAGAACCAGAATCCTGGGAGTTGGTCAAGCCAGTGACCCATAAAAAGTATAGGATTATGTAGATGGATTCATGGACCCCATCTTGAAAAAAACCAATAGTAAGAGTCTTAGAGAAGGGGCACATCAAAGGTGTCTTCAGAGAGCCCAAGCAGGCCAATACGAGACATTTGGAATGAGGATGTGGACCTCACAACTAGCTCAGTTCATTTTCCTAGCTATGCATCCATGCCCTGACTTGATTGAATTATGTGTGGACTTGCTTCATACACCATCTTACACCATTCAATAGGGTCCCTTCATGGTCAAGATCACACCACAAGCTATCAGGGACATGCTAGCCCTACATTATGACAATGTTGCCACATTCCCCACTATTGATAGGATGCAAAGAATGTAGGCAAACATCAACACTTAGACAAGGTTTTTGAGGACTAAGTTACAAATGGCTGATGGTGCTACTACGGTACCCAAGCTCCCTGCACCAAGAGCTCAATTCATGCCAGCTAGCCAAGATGCATTGTCAATGATGGCTATCATCTTTGGCATGAAGGATGACATGGTAGTGTATGCATAATAAATGGCCATCCTTTTTAAGTTGAAGATAGTTGACAAGACACAGGAGTATCAGATTGACTTCTCAGAGCACATCACCTTTTCAACAGTGGAACAACTGACCCAATTCAAATCAAAATGGGTGTTCAGGTATTCCTCTTATTTTTTCCATCTCATACTGTATCATAACCCTGACCTTTTCACCCAACATATGAATTTGAATTTGTATAACCCAAGTTTTGACCCCCAAAGGACCATTCTTGTGTCTGCATGGACACATGTTTTGTCAAAAACTAGTGACCTGTATGACTTTTGGGAATTTTTCATTACCCCTATTTTGTGTTGCCTTAACTCTGAACCTATCATAAACAGGTTGTTTCCAAGTGTTTTGAACCTCCTGGTTAGTTGTCTAATCCTGTGTGACTTCTATTTTAGGTCCCACCACACGATCATAAGGGTTCATGGGTTTTGTGGGGAACCAGTGTTGCTACCAAAGACTTCAACTCTTAGGTTAGCATTCTTGGAGGTCACCAGGTAGGTGTCCATCGCTGATAATGAGTATGGCTCTAGGAAGAAGAAGAGAAAAATGTACAATCTCTTGTGAATGGCAGGCAACATGAGTTTGGAAGCCATAGATGCTGAGACTGTACTGCTGAGAAAGCTAGCCTTCCTAGGATTCTTTCTAGTCGAAGACAAATGGGTTTATGACCTAAATGGTTTCATAGCTTCCTGGGTAAGGACCAATAGGATTGGGGCTAGGATTGTACATGAAGGCTACCCTTTTTGGGAGACTAGAAAAAACCCTACTAAAGATGCTCCTGGTCTTTATGTTGAATTGGTAGATTTGCCCCTACCATAGAATAGGCCATGGGAAACCTTTTATGATAAACAAAGAGATTATGATCCCAAAGTCAGGATGACTTCTAGTTTGAGAAGGACATTAAATAACAAAGATTGGGATGCAGAGAATATTGAAGCCTATTAGAAATATAGACAAGAAATTTCTCAAATCATCCATACTTTTGAAAGCATGGATTCAAATGAAAGATGGGAGGAACTCTGGGATGAGTGCCATCCCTCCCATGCATCTAGCCTAGAAATAAGCCAATTGCTGATACTTGGTACATGGCAGGAAGCTAGAGCGGAACCAAGCCAGCAACCACAGGCCTCAGAGCAAGCTACAGCTAAAATCACTACATCAACCTAGCCCCAGCCTCTTAGCACTTTGGAACAATAAAGGAGTCTGGTGACTTCACCACCAAAAGTTTCTCCATCATTGGCAGTTATTGAAATCCCTGGTTCTCCACAAGCACCACTGACAACAGCAGATGTGGAAGCAAAGCAGACGTAGCCAGAGTTAGAGACACCCAAGAAGAGAAAGAGGGTGAAATTCTAAATAGATTCAGAAGAGTAAGAGAAACCTTCACAACATCAATTACAAAGCACTATAATTACCCCACAAGTAAGTATTACTCCTCTTCCCTCTCAGTCTGTTCCTTTTTCGGTCGATGTGATGCCTTCACCTAGCCAAATGATGCCCCCTGACACCTCTTCCATCCCCATTTTACACTTTGCCCCATTTGTGCCTCCTTAGTTCTTAATGTTACCCCATTTCTCCCCCTCTATTCCCAAAAAAAATTCTCCTCAAATTGCCCATAGCCAACGACTAGCTATTCAATACAGTCTACCATAGGGACATCCTTTTGTGAGTGGACACATTACCTCCCCTTCTACTTTCCTAACCCAAGCAGATGCTACACAAATGGCAAGGGAAGCCTGAAGAGAGAAAAAGAAGACAAAGGAAAATAAGGCACTAGCCACACCTCATCTATGGTCACAATTTGACCCAATTCAACAACAATTGACGGTGACCCATTTGTCACCAAATGTTATCAAGACAGATGAGCAGATGTAGCCTGAGGATTACTTGATGGATGCAATGGCCATCAATATGTCCTTATTCAAGCCCCAGGATAGAGTTGAGATGTTGATAGAATCCACTTCTACAGTCATGGAAGATTATTTGAAAACATCAAGAAGACTACAAAAGATGGAGGCTGATTTGGCCAAAGAAAAGGCAAACTATAGCAATTTGGCTAAAGAAATCAATAAGAAGGATAATGAAATAGCAAGTCTAAATAAATAGTTACAAGATATTGTTTCCCTTCAGACTCACCAGGTAGTCTAGGCCTAGAATGATTCATTAAGTAGAGCTGACACATGCAAAAGATGCAGTGATGACCCTCAGGTGGGAGAAAGCAACGTTGTAGGGAAGATTCGAAGGACATCAACTATAAGTTACTCAATTGCAATAGAAGCTGCTAGATAAACAAAACAAGGCTACATCTTTTCAAGCCCAGTTCTAAGTAGAGTAGAAAAAAGTAGTGCAACTGATGCTAGAGCTAGCTAATAGACCAAAAGGTGTTAGAGTGATAGAACTAGTAAAGGAGCTCTATGAGTCAATGTGGAAAAGAATCTCCTCAGAGATTATTCAGCTCAAGCCATCTCTCACCTTCCTGCTCAATGCATAGCAATTATGTGAGAAGGTGGAGGATTTAGTGAAGAACACTCTAGCTACAATATCTGACAGAGTCACGGACTCTCAAACCTTGTTGCAAAATATATACAATGCAACGGATGCTACATTGGCAGCTACAGGAATCACTAATAGAATGATCACTATAAAATGTGTCAATGAGGTGCTCAATTGCAATGTTGTAGCCAACAGTTGTAAAGAGCTACTCGAAGTCATGAAAGAAGGCATCAATGAGATGAGGTTGCACCTTGAAGATCTAGTGCAACTAGGTCTTCCTTCTCCATTTCTAGACACCAACATAGGGCTGATGGTTGATCAAATTGAACCATTATTACTGGTGAAACAAAAGGATCAAATAGTTTTCTAGGACCTATGGGATGATTCCTCAGTATCAGAAGTCAAAGTTGTTCTAGCTCCTGTTTCCCAGCTGGAATTCAAATTAAAAGCTATAGTCTAGATTTTGATAAATTTTTCACACTAGGATATCATTAACCTTGATCTAGCTTTCATTGAATTACAGTCCAAGCAAGGGTTATCTAACCATGAATGATCCATCTGCCAGATAGCACTTTTGAAGCTGTAAAATTTTGAAATTTTGATAGAGTGAGAGTTGTGTTTCTTTTTTAGTAGGCTCAAAAGTCTTAGGGGTCACTAGTAACTATAGAGTAAAATTTTACTCTATGTTGCATTTAAATTTTTTAGTCGCACACTGCAGTTTTGGTTCTCGCATACCTTGGTCATGGTGACAGAGTTTTGGAGTAGAGAACAGGTTTATTTTCCATCTAAGTATCAAAGTGTAGTGGAAGCTGCCACATGGCATAGTCTGAGCATGATTTCTCTTTCCCTATTTTGTTTCCTTCACTTCATTTTGCCTAAGTGTTGAATTTGAGTGGAAGCTGCCAAGTGTCACTTTTCAAAACACAGAGCCAGCCAACTAGCGACATTCGAGGCACCTTTCCTAATTTTCAAGAGAGCCATGAATCATGCCATGTATCTAATAGCAACTCAGTGGAACGCATCATGTGTCGGCATCTACGTCTCATATCAGCGCCCATGTTTCATCTATTTTTTGATGAAAGGGTTTCAATAAGCTAAGCAGTAGAATCAGGCAAAAAGTGCCAAGTGTCAGTCACAGAAGGCCCTAGACTATTTTTTTAGAGGAAAGTGGAAGTCACCACGTATCAACTTCTGAGAGACGGTCGGTTCAACACCTAGGTTCAATGCCTTGGTTTAATGTTTTTGGTTCCATACCTCAGTTAATGTGTAAATGGTGTGCAGTGTTGAACCGTTGAACCATTAAACCATTTTGGTTCATCGGGCAATTCAAGGGAGTGTCCCAAAAACCAAAGGGGTTAAGTACCTTTTCGACAGGTAGAAAGGTGTCATTCCATTTTGTTTAAGTGCCAAAGAGTAGTGGAAACTACCAAGTGTCACTGACCAATCCCCTTCCTACTCCATACCTAAAAGAAGTGAAAGATGCCACATATCTTCCCAAAAATAGTGGAGGCCACCACATGTCAACATCTAAGAGATCATCTTCAAGATTCAATGCCAAATAAAAATTGTGGTGGGTCCCAAGTGTTATTTCAAAGATCTATGGAATCTACCAAGTGTCACCATTTGTAGGAGCCTAATATGTGCCTCGAATAATTCTACAACTTAGCCAAAGAGAAGCAGAGAGAGCCACGTGTCTTTGATAAATCAAGTAGAAAGTGCCAAGTGTCATTCTCTGGTGCCTTCTAAGTGATAAGGATAATTTTAGGAAATTGACTAAGTGTCCTCTTCCATTTCAATAGAATAGAGTGTTTCATGTATTTATTTCTACAAAGTGAGATGGAGGGAAACTCGGCAGGAGTTATTTCTGATAGTTTAAACAGTTCACCGAGTAGATTTGTGGAGCTTGCAAACATTAAAAGGGCCGCTTGATTATCCCCTATAAGCTAAGGTAGAATAAATAGTTGAGTTGCTAGGCAGGTGATAGGATGAGGAAATTTAGGCATGAAAGGAAGTACTAGACATGAATCGACACACCGCAATTAGGGCAGCCACCCCGCTCTAGCATGGCCCTTCCTAATAAGACTAGAATACAATTAAGGCATTAAATGTGTTGAATACTGCACTATTTCATCTATAAAATTTGAGGCTATAAAGGAGGATCAGAAGATATAGGATGGAAGGATTTCTATAGTTTTAGATTTTTTAGAGTTGTGACCAAGTAATATCATTTGCTTTTGTCTCATTTTCTTGAATTGTAAATTTGATGTAACTGTGCATGTTCTGTGCCTTTTATATGGCTGAATGAATTAAGAAGAGTGAACTCTATGCCTTTGTTGATACTATTTGTGTCATTTGCAAAAGTAGTCTAGACTATAGATTTTCTAGAGTTGTGATTAGGAATGTCATTTACTTTTGTCTCATTTTCTTGAGTTGGAAGTTCTACATAATTGTACGTGTTTTTTGCACCTCTTATGTGATTGGAAGATTCTTACAAGAAGATTGAACACTATGCCTTTGTTGACATTTTATGTATCTCAGCAAAAGAAGTCTCTATTATGAGCCTCTGTTTCTATTATTTTGATCTTTTACATTGATCATGCACTTGTCTTCTCTTAAATGTAATTGAATCCTACACATAGTCTCATTGTGCTCAAGGTTAGGATCAGAATTACACTTAGGCGCATCGCCATAGTTAGGTTTCATTTCTTACAGTTGCATTTCTATTTAAATTATCTATCCTTTTTCCCCCCACACTTTAATACAAAAGAAGAGACCAGCTTCTCTAAAATCTAGAGGTTGTTTCAAGCCACAATATCCCACAGCTTGAAACGTCCCATTGTTGTTGATTAGAATCAAGCACAATTTCAAGCATCAACATCCTCCTTGTGCACTCTCACTTCTTGTGGATCCTAACAACACTTCCTGAGTTATCTCATTCCCTTCCTATGCTACTTCACCTATGATCCTCTACCAAGCTCCATCATAATTCCACTTTATCAAAGTCTACTAACTAGTTACCATTCTAAACCTAAATTTATTTACCAACACCTCTATATTCCCCTTCTAATTATATGACTCATGCTAGGATGGATTTATCCCTCCATTATCAAAGTTTTAAGTTCACAATAAATGAACAACTTCTTGACTTCTAGTGGGAAATGTCTAATATACTAACCATGTGGTTCTCTAAGAAACTAGAACTTAGATTCTTCAAGACAAGAATAAGTGGTTACAACATACTCTAGAATGTAACTATTCAACACTCCTCTCCACTAAATATTAACAACCCATGTCCATGGTGTTCCCTATACATGCCAAAGCCATTTAAAATTCTAACATCTAAGTTTTTCTTCTCCCAAAAAAATTTGAATGACCTTGAGCATAAGCAAAGAGACAAGCATGCAAATGAACAGAGACTTTAACAAAGAAGGTTTCATATAATGCACTATAGAGAATTTTTTCTACCCATTCATGTGTGGAAATTCTTGGTTCAAGATAAGGAACTGTAGAATTATCTTTGACCTTGGTTATCCATTATTCAATTCTTTCAAGGGTTATTCATTCAACCATCTTCCATTAATATGTAATAAGTGATACAAGTCCTGACAATGGAACCAAAATGTTGTTTTTTTATTCTCTTAATAACATTTTATTTAGGTGTTAGAGTGTATCCCCAACAAGCTTTCATATTGGATTTTCACATAAGACTAAGGTCTTGGGTGCTCAATTGAAACACACAACAAGATACAGGTTCCCATGGGTTATGTTTCTCAATAACACACTAGTCATATACTTAGGTTTATGCATATATCTCATTAGAAATTACAAAAAAATATAAATAAACTATTTTAGACCTTGACTCATCAATCACAACTACCAAGAACACAAATACAAATGCCATGAAGTTCAAAGGATTATCTGCTCAAATTCATATAATGCATGTTTTATGAAACCCATTATGAAATATAAGAAACAAAATTAATCAATTCAACCCACTATTCATACTCAAATATCAATTTAACAAAAACACACAACACTTGAACTAATTGTAATATCCACAAGTTTTTATTAGATAGTCACTATATTTTATGCATTATCAGTCACCTTACATGATTCCACATAGGGGTATTTATACTTATTTTTCCCTAACTAAGTAGTTAAATAATAAATGATGATATGAATGATTGTATAATGAACTCTTATAAGACTAAGATTCAAAGTAGTCTTTCAATTGTTCCATCCTAAGAGCACATGCCTTTATGCCCCCTATATTCTTGTTTAATGTTAGATCCTTATTGCCAAATGTCCTCCTCTTTAAGGGCCTATAGTCATATAGAATGTGAAAATTGGTAACTTGAGTGTGGTTAATGACACCCAAGCCATAAGTCCCTCTTGATTTCTTTCATGACCCTCATAGACATTTTTTCACTAATTCCCAATCATTCACATCATTCCAAACCTAATCCCATCTTTGCTAGACTGCTCCTTCCATGAAAAATCTATCCCCTTAGGTCCTGTTAGCTCAGGACTATATTGTCCAACTTAGACTATAGCATTGGGCCCTTTAGTGTCCACTCTCGATGCTCTAAACCAAGTGAAATTTTGCCTCTAATGGTCAGTTCCTTTTGGTTCTTAACCCTCTTCTTGTTGCCTTAATGTGAGAACATTCAACCCATGACCAATAAATCCCTATTAAAGCCCATTCAAAGTTAATTTGGAGGGGGTTGGAAAATATCACAGAGTAATCAAGAATACAATCAAGACCACTTAGGTAATATTCTCTATTTTCTAGATACAACTAACCAATACTATTACAATCTTATTCAAATCCTTACACTAGTCCTTAGCCATCTCAAGCACACCCAATTTTAGCATTTGCATATTCATACACACTACTGCACAAAGCACATCAAGTGGGAGAATTACATATGGCATGATCCCTCTTTAGAGTATTAATATGTAGGTAGTGTGCCCACATAAGGGGTTTGGATACATGTTTATTACATATTACACACACTAACCCCCCCTCTTTCCCAAAATTTGTTAAAGCATAACGGAGTCTACGGTTTGAAGACTAAATCAACTTTATAAGGAGTTTTGTAAACATCTAATAGTCAAAATTTCACAAGTAGGATCACATGGACATAATGAACAAAACGTAGAAAGCATAGATATTTTGGATAATAGCAGTAGAAGAGGATTATAGCATCAAACCCCATGGTGTCCTATTTTGGTGCTCCTATCCAATCAATAAATGAAGGCCAGATCTTGATTTTTGATAGTGTCCTAGTCCTACATAGTGAATTTCATACCCTATAACAATCATCTCAGTCAGTTTCTAGCTAAGTATTATTTTCTTTATATTATTACTATTTTTAAAAATATTCAAATTACACTCATTATTATAAATCAATGGCTTAATTATTGCATATTTATTTATTGATTTTATTACTCTAGACCCTTAACTAGATTAAGAATAATACACCAATATTCATGAAAAAGTTAAATCATTTGGTGAACCAATAATACAAACAAGGGTTTTGTCATAGAGATCAGAGCTCTTAATAGTCAAAAAAGAAACATTTAAAACACCTAGAACAATAACTAGATAGAATAGACTAGGTAGATAGTGAAAATGTCAAAATAGTTATTAGATTTAGCCTAGGACAATAGCGCTAAGATTGGACTATAGTGTCAGACCTTCTAGTGTCTATTTTTGGTGCTCCTATCCAAATAGTAGAAAAACTAGACATTCTAAAAGTAAGCATAAAAGTAGGTTCAACTATAGTTTGGCACATTTAGACCAATTCAAAATTAGTAATTTATAGTACACTTTTGATCAAAGACTCTAGATGTAGGGGACATCATGCATGGCAGGATGGCTCTCACCTATAATTTTAGATACAATAGATGGTATAACTTCTAGATTAGAATCCATGTTCTAGACACCAATGCTTGGGGGTAATGTGTGTGGCACATTTATTTTATTTTATTTTTGAGTTTAGTACATTACCTAGGCATTCTTAGTAGTTACATGCCTTATCCCATATGTAGGTGGTTAGCAACATTTTGGAGTGGTTTTAATACAAGCCTAACTTCCACATTTACAAGTGCCTTCCACATAAGCCTATAGCCTAGTTTTGAAATGGATTTCATACAAGCCTAATCTCCACCTTTTTTGAGTTGGCCAAGAGTGGCTTAGTCTCTATCACACATTAAACTATCCACACCACATTATCATATTACAAATCATTCTTGGGTTTCAAGAGCCATCCCATATGACACACATTCATATTGGTATTAGCTCATAGCTTCAATTCTTGGGGTAATGGTGGAGCCAAAATACTAGCTAACCTTTACATTCTTGAGCCACCTACTTAGAGGGATTGGGCATACAGTCCAAACATTGATTAGCACATGCATGACCACATAGCTTCACTTAGTGGGTGATGGATCCAAAGGGCTAACCTTTGCATTCTTAAACCACTTTTAGGAAATTGAGTACTCAACTCCATTCATGGTATTAATCTTGGCACAACATCATCCATCATTACTCATCATTACTCAGCATTACAATACATTTTGTATTGGTTCATGTACCTAGTGAGGTGTATTCATTTCTTTCGCTTCCTCTCTCTCTTACCCAACTTTGTACATTCTAATTTTAGATATATTGTATCTAGTAAGAACTAATCTACTTTTTGATTTCATTTGCATATTTAAATTTCACAGCATGCTCTATGCACACCCATCATCACAGCTTCATGGGCTTCACCCTTATAGGTAATCTCAAGTACACTTTCTATTTTTCCTTTATCCGAGTATTTCACTTCGTTACATCACTAGAATAAAGGGGGCCAACTGTAGTCATATAAAATGTGAAAATTGGTAGCTTAATTATGGCTAATGACACCCAACTCATAGGTCACTCTTGCTTACTTCCATGACCCTCATAGGCATATTTTCACTGATTCCTAGTCATATGTGTCCTTCCAAACCTAATCCTAGCTCAGCCAGACTGCTCTTTCCATAACAAATCTATTCCCCTAGGTCCCATTAGCTCAGGACTATAGCACCCAACTTGGACTATAACATTGGGCCCTCTTGTGTCCACTTTCATCACTCTTATCCAAGTGAAAATTTGCCTCCAATTATTACTTCTTTTTTATTATTATCCTTCTTCTTGTTGGCCTAATGTTGCACATTCAACCCATGACCAATAGATCCCTATAAAAGCCCATTCAAAGTTTATTTGGAGGAGGCTGGCAAATATCACAAAGCAAGTAAGAATACAAGCAAGACCAATCAAGAAATCTTCCCTATTCTTTGCATACAGCTAGCCAATACTATTATAATCTTATTCAAATCCTTACAACGGTCCCTAGCCATCTCAAGTACACCCAATTTTAGCATTTACATTTTTATACACATTGTTACATAAAACACATCTAGTGGGAAAACTACATATGGATTGATCCCTCTTCAAAGTATTGGTATGTAGGAAATGTTCCCACACAAGGGGTGTGGATACATGTTCAGTGCATCTTACACACACTAACCCCCCCTCTTTCCCAAAAATTGTCAAATCATCATAGATTCTAGAGTTTTAAGACCAAATCAACTCTATAAGAAGTTTTTCAAACATCCAATAGTCAAAATTTCATAGGCATGCTCACACAAACATAATGAACAAATCCGCAAAAAGTTTAGATCTCCTAGACAAAAGTGGTAGAAGAGGACTATAACACTAGACCCTAGGGTGTCTTATTTCAGCACTCCTATCCAATCAATAAATAAAGGCCAAATCTTGATTTGTGATAGTGTCCCAACCCTGCATAGTGAATTTTAGACCCTATAAAATCTATCTCAGTCAATTTCTAGCTAAGCCTTATTTTATTTACATTATTACTATTTTTAAAAAGGTTCAAATTACATTCTAATTATTACAAATTAGTGGCTTAATTATTTTATATTTATTTACTAATTTTATTACTCTAGACCCTTAACTAAATTAGGAATAATACACCAATATTCCCAAAAAGGTTAAATCATTTGGTGAACCTAACTTACTTCCTTTACACATAAAAACCCTAGAAACTCTAGGGTAAATTACCTACTAATTTTTTCTATGTTTTTCTAATTTATTTACCTACATAATAAAATCAGAAACTAGCATTAAATTTTAAAATTTTATAGTAATTTTAAAATAATTTTCTTTCAAGCCTTAGTTGCCCATATTAGGTCCCGATATTTTCCTAGTATCTTTCCTATATTTTTTTGATTTTTTACTAGCATATTTAAATCAAAAATTCACCTTTAATTTTAAAATTCCATAGTTATTTCAAATTTTTATTTTTCCTTCAAACCCTAGTTGCATACACTAGGTCCTTTTAAATCAAGAATTTTTTAATAAATTTCAGATTTTTTACATGAGTATTTAAATCAAAAATTAGCATCAAATTTTAAATTTTCATAGTAATTTTAGAATATTTTCATTCGAAACCATTGTTGCATGTACTATCTTATATTTGCTTCTTGAGGTATCACCTTACATTTAAAATCAAATTTCAAAAATGAATCTCACTTATTTATAAATATTTCATGCATTTTTAGCAAATAATAAGGAGACCATACTTGGTCCTATCATGTACAGGAATGATGAAGTATACCATATGTTAATGCAAAGCTTCATTATTTACATTTCATACTTGATTTTCATAATATGGGATGATATTAAGAGATTTATTTGTTAAACATGTTAAGATACCTCTTTCTTGACCCCCTTAGAGCCTCTATCTCATGCCGAGTTATATTGCATGGTCCATTTTACTCTTCCCTAGGTCACTACCCATCACCAAAGATCCTAGTTGACACCCTTTGTCCCTCCACCACCTCAACTTGTCAATTATCCTTGTTCTTCTCCTGTAACTACTACTAGTCCTATATGGATAGTAGATAATATAGTTAGAGATATTATTTGATGTGTTGACATGCCTCTTCTACCTAGTCAAGAGCCCCACCACCCACATATTCCTTCTTATCCTATGCCTAACCCACCTACACAAGTAGATCTCTACAAGGCATATGATGTTTTTGATCAGTTGATAAACACACTAGCTAAAATTTGTTAGAACTACTTTAGAAAACCAATGTGTTCAAGGACATTCTTTATCACGCACTCACTCAGACTTTTATGCCCATTAATTTAGAGCCTTCTTATTTTACATTAGTGTTCAACACATTAAGAACTATAGAAGATGTTATTTATTTTGACTATGAGGACATGCCATCTTAGACAATTATTGATCAAAATTTACCACTATTCATATAAGTTCAAGTAAAAACCAACATAGTGAAGAGAGTTTTAGTTGATAGTGGTTTTAAACTTAATATATATAATATTACATTCTTACAGACCATGGGTGTAGATATGGCATCCATACAAAAATCATATAAGAATATTAGAGGGTTTGATGATATACCAAGATAGACATTGGGCACCATTGCTTTGGATATAATGGTAGAGCCAAAAACCCTCTCTACATAGTTCCAAGTCATGCCAGGTCCTCTTCATTATAATATTTTACTTGGAAGACATTGGATGCACACAATGGGGGTAGTTCCTTCTACTCTTCATCGATGTTTTAAGTTTCTCCATGAATATTACCTGTACACATACCCAATAAATAACCATCCATTTAGATATTATCAAATTATAGAGTCATCTTTGACTATTTTGTCATATGGGACACCTCATATCATAGTTTAGTCACCACCTCATTGTATTTCTCTTGATCAGATAAATACATATGAGTTAGAAGAGACTAGTACATCTCGCACTCCTCCACTTATAGTTATGTCCTTAGCTCTAGATATTCAACTAATCATATCACTTCAGCCATTCCAGCTACTCCATTAGTCATGGTTCTTATTGGGTGAATATTTTGTCAATCAGCGTACTGATAAACAAAATAGGTCTGATCAACCACAATAGGAAGATTGGTCAGCCAAATGTGTAGGTTTACCACATCAAAAGGGGACTAATCTCTCCTCTCATCAAGTGGAGGTTTCCTATAAATACACAAGAGCTATATACTATATATAAATGTAGAAAATAACACTTGGGGGTAGGATAAACCATCCATCTCTCTTTTTTTAGAGATGATGCTCACAGATCAAAGGAGAAATCCTAGGTGAATGGTGAAGGCACTTCACTTATTTTAGAAGTAACATTCAACCAAGAGCTAGATCCCTTCTTAGATAGTATAAATCTTGGTGAAATGACAGAAGGCACTTCTCTTCTTTCAGAAGTGTTCTTGCAGGAAACAACAGGAGTTCTTTCAGGTAGTAAAAGTAATTGGTAATAGAGTGCAGAGTAACCATCAATCTAAGATGTATAAAAAAGTCTCCACCTTGACTACCCAAGATTGAAATATGAAGAATAATGGTGGCACAAAGTCATCCCAAGGTCCTTTACATAGGAATAGAAAATAAACACCTACTTAAGACAATTATGACAGCACAAAGTCTAAAATTAACTGGCTTCAGAACACCTTTTTAATTACTTCCACTAGTTCTACTTGCCAAATTAAATAAACAAGAACACATTCAAAAGATAGACATAAGAACAATCTCATAAAATGATACAAGCTATGACATCACAAAGTCTACAAACAACTTGTTTTCTCATTCAGATAAAATGATATGAATAGCAATCTGAGCTCAAAGTCTTAGTATTTGCCTTTCAATTTGGGCAAAGTTTTACTTCTGTATTGGGAAGATCTCCTTAAAATAATAAAAGAGATTACAATATATATCCACCAAGTAAGGCTTGGCACTCTCTCCCATGGGACAGCCCATGCTGCAGTCAATGCCTTTAATGCACCTTCACTTCTATCTGGAGGGACCATGCTTGGAATAGTGCATTGCCTTAACTATGGCATGTCTATTCATCTAATATGTCTTTTCCTAGGTCTAGATTATCTATTTTGTCCCCTCTAATGTTTGTGAAGTTGTCCATTTTGTTTTTACTCCAAAGGAGACTAATAAGTTGTGCCCTCAATGTTTGCAAGCTCAAAAATCTATTTTGTGGACTGTTTCAGCTACCAGAATAACTTTTATGTAGATATTTCCCTCTTTGTCTCTTCTTTGTTTTGTCTTTTGTAGCTTTATCTCTTCCTAAAATTTAAGCTCCTGGGCTATCTTTTCAGCTAGTCACTTGGTTCTTCCTTCAAGTTCTACACTTTATTTGAATTTCAATAGATATTCCCTTACTTTAAATTTTATGTCTACAGGGCCATCAATGGTTGCTAGCCGCTTGAACCATGTTGAACCTTAAACCTTTCAACCTACTAAAATTATATTGGTTCATTGGTTCATTCTACCTCTTTTGTTCCATTGGTTCCTGCTTCAATCGCTTTCCCGCTCCTTGGTTGAACCACCTGTTGCTACTTCTTTCCTTGACTGAGGCCACCTTTGAACCTTTGAACCCATGAACCATTGAACTTTTAACTCTTTCAATTCAATGTTTAATCGGTTCATTGGTTCATCCTTTATCTATCACTTGTTCTTTCTAAGCTCTTTGATCTTCATCACACTAGTTAAACCTTTAAACCTGTGAACTCATTGAACCTTTTGGTTCAAGGTTCAACGGTTCAATCGGTTCATTATTTTTATTTGGCTAAGTCATTTTGATCTTTTTGAACCAGACACATTGAACCATTTGGTCGTTAAACCTATTGAACCATTGAACCCATTGAACCTTTGAACCAAAGTGGTTCAATGGTTCAATGGTTCAATCCTTCTTCTCTTTGATAAGTGTTTTGAAGCCATTGAACCTTGAAGTAGTTGAACTTTGAACCTTGAAAAATGTGCTTAACTCTTGCTGATGATGTTGAACCTTTGAACCCACTAAACCCATTGAACCAAAATGGTTCAATGTTCAGCGGTTCAATGGTTCAATCCTTGCTTCAAAACTTGTCGATGGACATTTTGCTTGAACCTTGTCATTGAACCAACCTTGAAATCACTCAAGTGTTGAGAGCTTGCTTCTTTCCTATAGAGTCCATAGAAATCAACCTGTGAAGCCCATAGAACATGGCCTACAGAGTCCATAGATTTTCTTCCTGCAGAGTCCATAGATTCAAGCCTACAGAGTCTATAGATTCAAGCCTGTAGAGTCTATAGATTTTTGAGAAGCTTGAAAAATGAGGAATTTGAATGCTTAGAACAAATTTTGAAAAGGGAAGAGAAAATTTTGGTCTTGTAGCACCCAAAATAGTTCATATGTTGTACCAAAAATGAGTGATATTTTTGGGGGACAACAGCTAGCTCCAGTTGGGGAACTTCCCTTAGTTAAAATTTTGAAACAACTGAGGGGAGTAGAAACAAAAGTCTCTAGTGCCTTGAAGTATGCCATTGGGATATGGAGTCATGCTACCCAAAAAATAAAGGTAACAAAAAT
This sequence comes from Torreya grandis, assembly GCA_037957365.1. Lineage (NCBI taxonomy): Eukaryota > Viridiplantae > Streptophyta > Pinopsida > Cupressales > Taxaceae > Torreya > Torreya grandis. The sequence continues at coordinate 1,239,952 of JARHVA010002974.1, forward strand.
GAAAATAAAAAGCATAATATAGAACTAAAGACTATACAAATATACATATGTATAGATGATCTTATCTGATGCCTCAAGATTTGAAGTGTTTCAGATGCCACCCACTATGAGATAGTGAAAATGGTGTGCCATCCTGATAAACTAGTAGGAAACCATTTTGTCCCTAGAAATGGTGACAGGTGAATGGAACTCTCCACTAGGAAACCAATTTTTTGTGTCTTCCTCTTGGCTCTTTCTTCTTCTTGCCCCATGGTAGGATGTAGTCTTCAAACTAAAAACCATAACTCCTTGCTCTTTTAGTGAAGAGTTCCTTTTGTTGACTTTAGAGTAAAACAGTATGGTCCACCACCATAGCTTGTTGTTCTACTAGTCCAGTCTAGCACATGTTTTGATTGTCAGCATCAAACTCCTGACAAACTAACACTCAACATCTCCTTTGGGGTGAAGGAGTTTGATATCTTCATCCTGAGTAGTCTTTAATATGAGCAACAGAGATTCACATCTAGCTATGTTGTTGGTGTTGCTGAACTACAACTTGCATGAAGGAAAAATATCTCCTTGATGAGATATCAACATAGTCGTGGCTCTAGCATTAGTGGAGGAATTGTTGCCATCAGATTCTAGGATCTAAGCATCATTAGAAGCTGATCTTCTATCAAATTTATCTTCATTGGAGATGGAAGATCCTTCTTTATTTGTACTACACCCTACCAATTCTTCTGATGTCTTATTTGGATCAAATCCTAGATTGCCAGCTATAGGACTTTCATCATCTAAGACATGAGCATCCTCTATGGTCAAGAAGTAATTACCCCTACCTGATATCTTAAATAGAATTTGAGCTATAGGGGCTGATGTTTGGGTGACCACAAACTTTGCCTCAAACAGGTCCATACTTAGTTCTCCACCAATGTCTTACCACTCAGGATTGGCTTGCAGGAATTCAAATTTAGTCATTTGAATTTTGGATTTCTTGACATGATCAATTATGTCAGATGACTGAAATGGACTAGGAAGAGAGGATGGGAGTTCAACCTTTTGGTTTTTGGGAGGGGGAAGACTGGCCTATGAATTTGAAGTTGAAGGTGCAAAAATGTTTGGGGTACTTACTTTTCTGGCAATCACTGAGTCCTTTGGCTGGAAAGGTAGAGTGGTTCCCCACTTAGCAATTGAAATTACTAGTTGAGGTCACTCCTCTACTTTCTCCTTATCATCTAGTTCAGCTGACTGATTCTTGGACTGGGTGAATACTGCATATGATCCTTTGACTACTTCACCTTCACTTTTGGGTTCATCTTGGTAATTTAGGATACCAATGTGGGAGTCACCAGTTGATTCTTCTTGATCCTCCATGAAGAGATCAGTGTCATTTTCTTGCTCAAAATCAAGTTGGAAAGAGAAATCATGTTCTATTTCCAGATATCCAGCTGCTGAGTTGGTTGGAGGCACTTCAAGGGCAAGGTTCCTCTATGGGGGAGGAAGACAATTTGGCTACCCTTGATTCCTGGTAGCATTGCCTTGATATGGTTGATTATGAAATGCCCTCCTTGGCATATCTTGATTAGAAGGAGTAGACATACTTTGGGCCATTTGCCTTTTCAAGGCTAACAGTTCATTTTCTAGCTTTTGCACCATCTAATTTGTGGTGCTTATAGATGGATACTTAGAAGATGAAGAGGATTTACCTCTGTTTGGGTCTCTCTTTATCTTTCATGCCAAGATAAGGTCATCTTCTTCCTCAGTATCCAAGTCTTGAGCAGTAGCAAGGTCTATGTGACCAACTCGTCTCAATAGAAAACTCACTTCAGGTAGCTGTGAGTTGATGAAAAAGCATTTGAGGTTTTTAGGTGTTGGCTGAGCAATTACAAGAATCCTATTCCTCAGCTTGTCAAACTTGGCAATAAAATCCATCATAGGCTCATGAGGTTCCTTCTTCATCTGAGTGAGCTGGGCCAACAAAGCATGCGCATCCTCTATAGGGTTGAACTTGGCTTCAAACTTGGCTTTGAGTGTATCCCAATCAGTCACTGATCCATCTTGTAGGTGGTAAAACTAGTTTGTAGCAGCACCTTGTAGTGTTTTCACAAAAATCCTAATTGCCACATCTTCAAATTCCACCCCTATCACACCACAGGCTATGCTAAAAGCTGTAATGTGTTCATTATGGTGAACTCTCCCATCTCTAAATAATTTGGGGAAGTTCTTTCTTGAGATGTGTGGAAGTTCATGCAGAGGTGGAGTTAGATTATGTGGGACAAAAGAGTTACCCTAGGGGCCTTGAACTACCATGATTTAATTATGAAAAATAGGGATAACAAATGTGGGTGGAGTGGCCAGATTGTAGAATAAAAATGGGAAAGAACTGGCCTCGCATCAGCTTGAAGCTTGAGGTTTCAAACTGTGCACTCTTTCCCAGTTGACATGGAGGTGGAGGAAGATGGTAAGGCTATAAATAGATAATGGGTAAGACACAGAATAGAGTCACCAGAGTCTGTATAATGGATAAGGGAAGGAACTACTTCAATCTGAAACTTGAGGCTTTAGATTGCATGTTCATCCCTAGTAGAGTCGCCAAAAACTATTATGCAAGGTTGGGGAGGAAAACTTAACAATGGGAAAGCACTAGAGAAGTTCATTCTTCCATAAAGGAATGCATGGATAAGGTTATAATGATAATGGGTAAGACACAAGTGATGTTTCAATCTAAAACTTGAGGTTCTAAATTACACAAAATTATTGTGTCCCCAGCGGAGTCACCAAAAATTGTTGGTTGAATATTTTGTCAATCAGCGTACTGATAAACAAAATACATCTAATCAACCATAATAGGAAGATTGGTCATCCAAATGTGTATGTTTACCACATCAAAAGGGGACTAATCTCTCCTCTCATCAAGGGGATGTTCCCTATAAATATGCAAGAGCTATAAACTATATATAAATATAGAAAATAACACTCGGAGGTAGGATAAACCATCCATCTCTCTTTTTTTAGAGATTATGCTCATAGATCAAAGGAGAAATCCTGGGTGATTAGTGAAGGCACTTCTATTCGTTTAGAAGTAACATTCAGCCAAGAGCCAAATCCCTTCCTAGATAGTAGAAATCTTGATGAAATGATAGAAGGCACTTGTCTTCTTTCAGAAGTGTTCTTGCAGGAAATAACAAGAGTTATTTCAAGTAGTAAAAGTAATTGGTAACAGAGTGTAGAGTAACTAGCAATCTAAGATGTAGCATAAAGTCTCCACCTTGACTGCCCAAGAGTGAAATATGAATAATAATGGGGGCACAAAGTCATCTCAAGGTCCTTTACACAAGAACAAAAAACAAACACCCACTGAAGACAATTATGATAGCACAAAGTCTGAAAGTAATTGTCTTCAGGACACCTTCCTGATTACTTCCACTAGTTCTACTTGCCAAATTAAATAAACAAGAAAACATTTAGAAGATATACATAAGAACAATATCCTAAATTGATACAAGCTATGATAGCACAAATTCTACAAACAACTTGCTTTCACATTTAGATAAAATGATATGAACAACAATCTAAGCTCAAAGTCTCAGTATTCACCTTTCAATTTGGGTAGAGTTTTGCTTTTGTATTGGGAAGATCTCCTTAAAACAATAAAAGAGATTATAATATATATCCACCAAGCAAGGCTTGGCGCTCTCTCCCATGGGATGGCCCATGTTGTAGTCAATGCCTTCAATGCACCTTCAGTTTTATCTAGAGGGACCATGCCTAGAATAGTGTGTTGCCTTAACTATGGTGTGTCTATTCATCTAATATGTATTTTCCTAGGTTTGGATCATCTGGTCTATCCCCTCTGACATATGTGTAGCTATCCATTTTGTCTTTACTCTAAAGGAGACTAACAGGTCGTGCCCTCAATGTTTACAAGCTCAAAAATCTATTCTGCAGACTGTTCCAGCTACCAAAATAACTTCTATGTATATATTTCCCTCTTTGTTTCTTCTTTGTTTTGTCTCTTCTAGCTTTGTCTCTTCCTAGAATTTAATCTCCTGGGCTATCTTTTCATCCAGTTGCTTGGTTCTTGCTTCAAGTTCCACGCTTTATTTGAATTTCAACAGATATCCCCTTACTTTAAATTTGACATCTGTAGGGCCGTCAATGGTCGCTAGCCGCTTAAACCATGTTGAACCTTAAACCTTTGAACCCACTAAAATTACATTGGTTCATTGGTTCATTAGTTCATTCTGCCTCTTTTGTTCCATCGGTTCCTGGTTCAATCACTTTTTTGCTCCTTGGTTGAACCATCCATTGAACCACCTGTTTGTTGCTTCTTTCCTTGACTGAGGCCACCTTTGAACCTTTGAACCCATGAACCATTAAACTTTGAATTCTTTCCGTCTAAGGTTTAATCGGTTCATTGGTTCATCCTTTGTCCATCACTTGTTCTTTCTAAGCTCTTTGATCTTCATCGCACTAGTTGAACCTTTGAACTTGTGAACTCGTTGAACCTTTTGGTTCAAGGTTCAGTGGTTAAATCAGTTCATTCTTTTTATTTAGCTAAGTCCTTTTGATCTTTTTGAACCAAACACGTTGAACCATTTGGTTGTTAAATTTGTTGAACCATTGAACCCATTGAACCTTTGAACTAAAGTGGTTCAATGGTTCAACAGTTCAATGGTTCAAGCCTTCTTCTCTTTGATAAGTGTTTTGAAGCCATTGAACCTTGAAGGGGTTGAACTTTGAACCTTGACAAATGCACTTAACTCTTGTTGATGATGTTGAACCTTTGAACCCATTAAACCTGTTGAACCAAAATGGTTCAAGGTTCAATGGTTCAATCCTTGCTTAAAAGCTTGTCAATGGACATTTTGGTTGAACCTTGTTGTTGAACCAACCTTGAAATCACCCAAGTGTTGAGAGATTGCTTCTTTCTTGCAGAGTCCATAGAAATCAACTTGTGAAGCCCATAGATCTTGGCCTGCAGAGTCCATAGATTTTCTTCTTGCAGAGTCTGTAGATTCAAGCCTACAGAGTCCATAGATTCAAGCCTGCATAGTCCATAGATTTCTAAGAAGCTTGAAAAATGAGGAATTTGAATGCTCAAAACAAATTTCAAAAAGGGAATAGACAATTTTGATCTTGCAAGGCCCAAAATAGTTTATATGTTGTCACAAAAATGAGTGATATTTTTGGGGGACAACAGTTCCTACAATGGTTAAAATTATGCATTCACCAATAAAAGTTCTAGTTGTACCATTTGATTATATAGATATAGTTATTCCATCAGTTATAGATACTCTCACAACACCATTATATTATACTAATACAATTGATGAGACTTCCATATCATAGCCACCCCTTATGGTAAACTCTAATTTATCATATGTACAAGATGTTGATACAGATTCTTAGACTACTTCAGATGATGAAATGACACCCACACTCATAGATAACTTTTTATGTGGATTGAACTTTACACCAATTGGCCCAGGAGAGTACCAAGATAAATCTAGATCTCTCATTACACATCTTATATCACTCTTATTATCATGCACTATACTCTTAGGATATACTCCACATTTATAGCCATAGATAGATCACTTGACACATATAGTTCACATGGTTACCTCTATGGATATAGAGCTAGTCATTTAAATTCAGGTAGGTAGTACATAACATTAGCCATAGATTCTACTATAGATGTTACTTGATCATAGATTGATCACACTACCTATAGTAAGACATAGATCTATTACATGATTATCATGGTAGGATGGTTTCCCATTTTGTCTTTTTCATAGGATTATAGGCCATGATACAAACTCATGTACAACTTTGTGATAGAGATTGGATAAATTACAAGTTTAGGGTATTATTTAGATTACACCATCACCAGTACCAGCTTCACCACTTATACTGAATCCATCTACTACCAAATTTAAATACCCTAGAGGGGACTTAGCATCTTCACTACTAGAGAGACCTTCAGTTTGCCATCAACATGATGACACCATTACGAGTGATAGATCTCTGACTACACATAGAGCATAGATCTTATTGACACCTAAAGAGGTAGTCACCATGTATACAACATCTACAGCATATGATGATACTTATGATGGTTATTTTGAGGCATTTTATGATGGTCATAATCCTTTCCTCCATCTCTATCCCCAATGAGCTCCATCATTGGACCCTTTACCCCCTTTAGCCTATTATTTTACATCATTATGTACATATTTCTTATTTTGAATTACTTGTGCATAGTTTCTTTTTATTTGTTTGTACATAACTTATTTTCAATTACTTGTACATAGTATCTTAATGATTAATTGTACATATATTATTATCAAAATACCAAAAATAGTATAACATATCAAAATAAAAAAACATTCAAATATTTAAAAACATCAAAAATATTTTGATTGTATGTAATATCCATGTTTTACATTTTTACTATATGCTAGACTTACATTTGCCATTCTATGCTATTATTTTTCAATTTATCTACATTACCATGCTTCACTTGATCTTATTTGAGTGTGTGTAGTGACATTCAGATCCTTGATCGATTCACTCTACCCATTGAGGGGGCATCCTACTTCTACATCTAAGACACACATTGATATACATACCCACTAGGGGCATCTTCTACATGACTACACCATCCAAGTTATGTCATTTCTACACCACACACTCTAGTTATCATGTTGATTTACATTATTTACTAGCTTACATAGATTACTATATTGACATCTCACTAGTAAATAACACTTGTGTATTTCTTAGCATATACCTAGTCATGTAATACATGTATTGCATACTTTCACTTCTTTCTTTAACTAATTAGATTTGATTGTATTTCTAGTATTACATGATTTTCTTCCTTGCCTTGCATAGCTAGATGTGATTTCATTTCTCAACTCCTATTTTGTCTCATGTATGTGCTTTAATACATTTTCCAATGTCATTTCCTTCTATTCTTGTGTGTGCCTTAGGACATTTGTCAATGTCCTTTGCCTGTACTCTTATATATGATTGTGGATTTCACACTAACCTTGCTTATTTCTAATTTTGTGTGTATGTGGAATTTGAACATGCCTTGTATGCCTAATTTTTAATTTTAGTGACATGTGCCCATGTCCCTTGTGTGTTTGGCCCCTTGGCCACTCTTGTCTACTTCTTACTTCTTACCTTGTATGCTTGTTGCTTGATTTTCTTTTTGATTGTTTATAATGCCATGATCCATATCATGCATTATATTACTTTATTGGATGCCATAATGGACATCATACTCCATCCCTCTATGATAATTAACAACTAACTATACTTCTAGTTCTAGTTTATTATATTGCACATGCTATTACATTATTATATCTATCTAGGTATGTCCATGTTGATCTAACAACCTCTCATTACAAACCATCTTATAGCTTAAGATATCTTGTCAATTATCATTACTATATCATGTATCTTGGTATTATAACACACTTGTATGTCTCTTTCTTCTTAGAATAGTCATTTTAGGGTCTTCATTCCTACCCTCAAAAGAGGGGGCAACAAACAGGGGTTTTGTTATAGAGATCAGAGCTCTTAATAGTCAAAAAAGTAGCATTTATAACACCCAAAACAACAACTAAACATCAAACCAAATAGAATAGACTAAGAAGATAGAGAAAATTTTAGAACAGTTATTAGATTTAGCATAAGACTACAACATCAAGATTAGACTACAATGCCAGACCCTCTAGTGTCTATTTTTAGCACTCCTATCCAAATATAAAAAAAACTAGACTTTCTAGAAGTAAGCATAAAATTAGGTTCAACTACAATTTGGCACATTTAGACCAATTTAAAATCAATAATTTCTAGTACACTTTTTCTTAGAGAATATAGATGTAGGGGGCATCATGCATGGCATGATGGCTCTTACCTCCAATTTTAGATATGGCAGTTGATATAATTTTTAGATCATAATCCATGTTCTAGACACTAGTGACTGGGGGTAATGTACAAGGCACATTTATTTTCATTTATTTTTAATTTTATTACATTACCCAAGCATTCTTAGTAGTTGTATGCCTTATTCCAATCTTGTAGGTGGTTGGAATCATTTTGGAGTGGATTTCATACAATCCTAACCTCCACATTTATGAGTAGCTTCCACATAAGTCTATAACTCAATTTCAAAGTGGATTTTATACAAGACTAATCTCTAACTTTTCTAAGTTGGCCAAGAATGGCCTAGTATCCAACACACATTTGACTATCCATACCACATTGTTAGATTATAGATCATTCATGGCTTTAGGAGCCATCCCGTATGACACACATTCATACTAGTATAAATTCATAGCTTCACTTCATAGGGAAATAATGGAGCCAAAAGAAGATAGCCTTTGTATTCTTGATCCACCTACTCAGATGGATTGGACACACAATCCAAACATTGATTAGTATATGCATGATCACATAAATTCACTCAATGGGCAATGACAGAGCCAAAGGGTTAGCCTTTCTATTCTTGAGCCACTTTTAGGGAATTAAGTACTCAGCTCTATCTATGATATTACTCTTGGTATAACATCATCTATCATTACTCAACATCATGATAGGTTTTGTATTAGTTCATGTACCTAGTGAGGTGTATTCATTCCTTTCTCTTCCTCTCTCTCTCTCTCTCTTACCTAGCTTTGTACATTCCTATTTTAGATATAGTGTATCTAGTAAGAATTAATCTACTCTTTTCTTTCATTTATATATTTACATTTCAAAACATTCTCTTTGTATGCACACCCAACATCACACAACTTCATGGGTCTCACCCTTATAGGTAAGCTCAAGCACGCTTTCTATTTTTCCTTTATCCTAGTATTTTATTGTGTTATATCACTAGAATAAAGGGGGGGATGTAGTCATATAAAATGTGAAAATTGGTAACTTGAGTGTATTTAATGACACCCAACCCATAGGGCCCTCTTGCTTACTTTTATGACCATCATAGGCATATTTTCATTGATTTCTAGTCATTTTTGGCCTTTTAAACCTGATCCTAACTCAGCTAGTCTACTCTTTCCATGACAAATATATCTGCTTGGGTCTTGTTAGCTCAAGATTATAGCACCCAACTTGTACTATAACATTGGGCCCTCTAGTATATGCTTTCAATGTTTTTATCCAAGTGCACTTTTACCTCTAATGGTTAGTTCCTTGTGGTTCCTATCCCTCTTCTTATCATCCTAATGTGAGCACATTCAACCCATGACCAATATATCCTTATAAAATCCCATTCAAATTTCATTTGGACGGGGTTGGAAAATATCACAAAGCAAGAAAGAATACAAGCAAGACCACTCAATAAATCTTCCCTATTCTCTGCATATAGCCAACTAATACTATTACAAGCTTATTTAAATCCTTACACCAATCCCTATCCATCTCAAGCACACCTATTTTAGTATTTTCATCTTCATACACACTATTTCACAAAGCACATCAAGTAGTAAAACTACATATGGCTTGATCCCTCTTTAAAGTATTAGTATGTAGGATACATGCCCACACAAGGGGTGTGGATACACATTTAGTTCATCTTACATAAACAACCCCCCTTATTTCCCAAAATTTGTCAAATCATAATAGAGTCTTGCGTTTGAAGACTAAATCAGCTCTATAGGGAGTTTTGTGAACATCTAATAGTTGAAATTTTGTAGGCAAGCTCACACAGACACAATAAATAAAACCTAAAAAGCTCAGATCTCTTAGACAATAGTGGTAGAAGAGGACTATAACACCAAACTATAGGGTGTCTTATTTTAGTACTCCTATCTAATCAATAAATGAAGGCTAGATCATGATTTATGATAGTGTCAAAATCCTACATAGTGAATTTCAAACCCTATAACAACCATCTTAGTTAGTTTCTAGATAATTCTTATTTTCTTTACATTATTACTATTTTTAAAAAGGTTCAAATTATAGTCAAATTATTAAAAATAATTGGCTTAATTATTGCATATTTATTTACTAATTTTATTACTCCAAACCCTTAAATATATTAGGAATAATACACCAATATTCCCAAAAAAGTTAAATTAGGGCTAGTGTGAAACTCATGTGGTCAAAGTCTATATGGTCCTTTAGAATCGCTCCTTATCCATCTTCCACTTTTCATACACTTCCAAAGTCTTTTGTTGTTTTTCCAAGTCTTATGATCTTCAGTTATTCATATTTATGTTTCATCTTTGATTGGGTCTTCTCATGTTGATAACTTCTACACCCTTATTCTCTCACACCTCTCTGGTTCCATGCCATAGTCTTCATGTGCCATTATAGTTATATACCATGGTCTTCCTATGTCATTCTCCTCATACATTGTGTTGCTTTTGCACCAAAAATCTAAAAAACTTATTCAAAATTTGGGGTCCAACATGTTCTAATTTCCAACCTTCTCAATGATTCATTCAAGTTCACTACATTTCCCCATTGTGGTTGAGATTTAGTTCTTCAATTTTTATAATATATCCTTAGGGGCCTCCACTTGAAACTATGATTATAGCCTCTATTTTTCCTACTTTAACCCATATAACATCTTCTTAAGTATTCCACGAGTAGCATCAACCACTGATATGGGATCCTCTTTAAATTCATCATGCTCCTCTAGTTGATATTTTATCTTTTTAGTTAATTTGAAGAGCTTTTATTCCATTATAAATTCATTTTGATTCCCTCTGATTTACATATTATTTTTTTTGATCCTCTTCAATTTATTATAAGTTTCATCAAACTCTACGATCAAATTATGATTTTATATATTGACCAGATTCTACCTAGATAATTTATTTTCTTGAAACTATTATATCAATCAAGATGTCATAGCTAGCTCATCACAGGAGGTGACATCAGAAAATGTAATGACAAGGTATGAGGTGGTTTATGGTGGTGTAGAAAGTGTTGTAGGTTCAAGTGAAGTGGGTGAGCTTTGAAATGTGGAAGATGCAGGCATAAGAAATGGTGGGTCAAACATCCTCTTTATAGAGACCCTAATTTAAGTTGGATTATTGGTCATATACCTAGTGATATTAGGGTATTATTTTATGATTTTGACAATAGGGAACTCTATTTGAGCACTTTCAATAACTAGTGGCCTTAGTTGGGTTGAGTTGTGGCTCTATAATGGGTATGTATCATAAATGGACTAAGAGATTAGGTATTCAAACCTTGGACTTAGATAAATTATAGAGTCTCTAATGTATTTTTGATGTAATGCTAGTAATAGTTGCATAATCAATGGTTTGTGTAATGGAAATTTTGTTAGAGTTTTAATTTTTTTCCCAATTACCATGAATGTATTATAAATAATGTTAGTTTTGACTGGAACATTAGTAATGTAAGCCAAATAATTATATGTGTCAATTGTAACTATAAAATCACTATTAATAGTGATACCAATACTATAAGTAATAAGAACCTCAACTATAGAAAGTGTTGTAATAATAATTAAGCTCACTAGTGTGACTATTTAAAGAATAGAGGTACTAACATGATCTATAGGAAATTTAGCTGATGTATTAGGATTGTTTTTTGATGGAATACTACAAATACCTTCCTTATTTATTTATACATTTGAAATGGGACTTGTATCCTCTAAACTCATCTTTTATTATTTTTTATCTTAAACAAGATAGGAACCAGGGCTAGAAATCCCATAATGTACTTGAATAGGGGCCTTTTAAAATACATAAAATACTTGATCATCTTCTATGTTCCCCTTTGTTTCTTATAAATGTTCCTCTATAGAAACATCTTTTGTGTCTAAATAAATATGGTTCAAAGATGCATATTGATACTATGTTGGCCTCTCCTCTAATGTGATACTGGGAGATTAAAAGGTGATAAGAAGAGTTATATTGATATGAATGACCATAGAGGGTCTTGTTGTAATAATAATATGAGGAGGTGGTGGTTGACTCACCATTTGTGATGGATTTGGATGAGTAGTAGAAAGTATAGGTGTGAATTCCATTGTGATTGTATGGGTGAGAGGAGTTCACATGTTTGTGGGGAGGAATATTTTTCTTTATAATTTTCTATGGTGGGAGCCCTATAATCATCATTTTATTTAGTTTTTCATTAGTATCTTTTAGAGATTATTTTATTTTAGGGTGATTTATTTCAAATACATATGAATTTATGATATAAGGGTTATATTGGATCCTTTCTACTATTTTTAGTCATTTCTACAACTCTCAAATTGGTCTAAACTTGGGTTTCATCTTCATCATTCAATAAAATATAATCATGATCATATACCTTGTGGCCATAAGTAGCTCTAAGTATTCCTTGTAAATTATTTATATATCAAACTACTATGCCCTTGGGATCCCAATATTTAAATTATTCTAATATAAGATAGAAAGAGGATTATCATGAGAATTCTATGACAATTTTTCCTAGTATTGAATTTTGTGTCTGCCTATGCTAAGAGGCATTTTGTGTAGAATTCCCAATTTAGATATTTTTCAATTTTCATTAGTGTTATTAGATAATTAATAGGATATCTCTTATTCAACCAAATTTTCTAGGACTAACTTGCGTAAATATAAGGATTCCACCAATACGACTTCTACCCTATTAACCATGTGATTCAGATAGTACCAATAATCCCCATCTTATTTGTGTGATATTATAATTTCCTCATAAAACCTTGGCATAAGTTTTGCATTAACAACCTTATAAACCATAGAATAAAAAGTGTCTACAATATTTTGTATATGGTTATTAAACTTATGAATGTGAAACATGTTGAAATATTCACATATCATGTAATCACTATCTCTTCGCTCCCATGTATATTCCCTTAGATAGTTCAATATAACACATATTACATCTAGTAAAGTAGACAACATGTAAAATTTTCCATTTGGTCTATTTTTAGAAATACTTTATTCTTTCAAATTGAATCTTATAGTTTCCCCATGTGTAATGGAATAAGAATCATGAATTCCATTCAATAGGCCATTGCAATTGTTACCCCTAGTATGAATTATATGATTGTAGTGGTGTTCACTTTCCTTATTTTGAAAAAAATTTCAAGTTTATTTTTGTAGTGTTTCAAAGTGTCCCTCACATTATTATTTTCTATCCATTCAAGGACCACTTGGTTGTTATATACCATGTTTATCTTAGGTAGTCCATAATAATTTTCAAAAGTTACAAATGCCAATGGTACCAAACTATCACTCTTATTAAATATATTATTTGTGAACATACCTATAGTGAATAAATAATGGATCACATATATAGGGAAATAGCTCTGGTTTTGCTACTACATTATGTAGTTTGATTGCTTTGATAGAGAGTAAGTCATCTATGTATTCTCTATCATGAATGGATAGGCCATCCTCATCATTTTAGGGTTGTGACGTTTTAACTAATTTATAAATACTAAGTAGGGTGGGAAATAATTCCCTAGGGCACTCATGTCAAAATCTGTATCTTTAAATTACACTAGTCCCAAAGTAAAATAGAGACAATGCTAAAATATGGTCTTCAACTATATTATAATAGTTTGTTTAGATTTATATTCAGTTTCAAAAATTAAGATGGAGGAAACTATAAAATTTGAATTCTAATTCATAGGTTATAAATTTATAAATAACGTTAACTTCTATTTTGGGAAAATAAAATAGTCTACAAGCATCAAATTCATTGCTATGATCTCTCATTTGTAAGAATTAATTATAGTGAAATAGTCCATGTTAATTATCTTTCCAATTGAATTTTGATTTTAAAATGTATGATTTCATGGATATTTATTTGACATGTTTCATCTTGTCTAATTTTCTAGGAACTTAGTCATCCTCATTGTCTCTAATATTACCATCAACCTTTACAGTTGTCATTATATCTCTTAGTCACAATATGTTTTTTATTTAGTTTTGTATCTGACTATGCTAGTAATAATACATGGCCTATGATAGTGTTGGAGAGCATATGTGGTATTTTTTATTCTCATTTAATATTATTTTTTATTATGTCGAGATGAACACGTGGCCATATGTCACTTTATCACTTGATATGCCTTTTAATTAGTCTTTGAATTATGTTAGTATGCATAGATACAAGGTGATGACACATGGCATGAAATGTGGTAGTTTATTATTTTTATAGGGACACATGTAAAAATATATGAGTGACACATGTTTGTTGAATGTATAATGTGTAACACATGACACATTGTCTCTTCATCGCATAATCTTGGATTTGTAGTTTATCATCTTTCATTCTTGGTCTATAGTGTTTTGAGATGATGACACATGAAATGATCTCACATATTCATATAGTCTCAACCATTTTTAACTCAACATTTTGAATTAATTTTTTAAATATTATGATATGATGGCACATGGATAAATCTCACTTAATCACGTAGTAATTATCATTAGAGACTTAAAACATTGAGAAAAGAAATGTAGATTTGTGATACGGAGATACTTAGAATGATCTCACTCAATCACATAGTTAAGATTATAAATAACTTATCCATTTTTTCAAAATACCTATGATAGAGTGATAGAGAGACATGTGGAATGATCTCGTGTAGTTGAGTAGTCATGAACCTTTGGAACTTTATACTTTGAACTATTCATTGCGATGTTTCAAAAACAAGGCACTTGAACCAATATTTAGATGTTGGGACACCATAACTTAATAATGATCAAGTATTTATTTTTTGACATAAATACTTAATAAATGGGGTCAAATACATAATTTTTAGTGATTCATTATATTTTTTACAGGTCAAAAATAGATTGATTAGAATTTGAGTTTGAGAAAAAAAGTGACGTTTGGAAATTCTAAAGCTAATTTGGAAATTAGAACTAACTTGTAATGCAACATGATAGATTTGAAAAGGGATGGTTAGCTCAGTTAGTCAAATAAATAAATGTAAAATAAAGTTATCCTTATAATTTCATGATTTTACCAAAACATTCATGAGATATAAAGTTATTATTAAAACTTAGGCTTATGCATGTTTGGATCCTAAAGTAGATTTATATCTTAATGGGGGGAAATGTAGGATATTTAAGAACATATAGGTTCCTATTTAAAATTGTGAAAAATGGGGTGTGTTGGTTACAACAAATGATGACTCAATGAGGAAATAATCTTGAATATTTAAGAACCTAGAATTTTTTGGTTTAACATAATAAATAATTTCAAAACTTAAAAGAAATAAATAAACAATTCAAATAACTAAAAGATATTAAACATGATCATTAAAAATAATATCCCTTTTCACTTTTTAAATCATGTTTGATTATGTTAAAATTATTTTCCCTTGTTATGATAGTTTTAACAAAGATTAGGCAAAATATGAGGTCTCTTCAACTTATATTTTATCAATTTATTTTATATTTTAAGCATAAGTTTGTGGAAATTTAATCATTTTATGATATCAACCATGTGTCCATAGCCCCAATAGAGATATCTCTAATTCCAATCTAATTATTTCTCTACTACTAGCCAGGCATCCATAGCCTCGATAGAGATTTATTGAATTTGGTGTGTGTGTGTGTGTGTGTGTGTGTGTGTGTGTGTGTGTGTGTGTGTGTGTGTGTGTGTGTGTGTGTGTGTGTGTGTGTGTGTGTGTGTGTGTGTGTGTGTGTGTGTGCGCGCGTGTGTGTGTGTGTGTGACAGAAATTTCTATAAGAAGGGTTAGGAACCACCATTGGTTGGGTGTATGGGATTGAATTTTATTAGATATTTCACTCATATTTTATCTTTGCCAATGTTTATTACCTCTAAAATAGGTTTTAAGTATGTAAATATTATTTCACTTGTAAATTTTAATACTGACACACATTTACACTATTTCACACTAAGCAAAAGTTCCACATTCTTCCCATTTCAGATTTTAAGCATTTAAAATAGTCCTCAGCCAGGTCAAAAGTCTATTTTATTTATCCCTCAGTAAATAATGATCAAGTATTCAAGATGATTCTAGATGCATTCATATATCCAAAGGAGCAAAAATTCACAAAGCATTATAAATTGGAGAAGTACGTAGGCTTGATTTGCCTCCTTGAAGTATTGGATACGTAGATAGCATTCAACCATCATGGAAATGATTAGGATTATCTCATCTTATTTACAATCCATATTTTTTATTTGTATTTCTTTGAGTAATTTCAAGCCGTATTTGGTTTTTAACCTTTCAAAATATATTTTTAGTCCTTCCTTACACTTCATAAGATCAAATCAATGTAAATAAACCTAAATATAACTCTCACAAGTTATTGTGTCCTAAATTTATAATTACATACAAAAATAAAAAATCACCTAATTATGATAGTAGTGGGATTATATCATGTCCCTCTATGTCATTCATGTCTTATAGTCTCAAATTTAACTTCTAATAATTTGTATATTCAATCACATTTTTCTTATTTTCGCTCTATGTCAATTAACATAGTCAACCATTAGATAATAACAACTAATTTTGTCTCTCTATTTCATAGTTATCCTTATTTCAATCATTTTTACCTTATTTAATTCAGTAAATGTATCTTATTTTTACCTTAGATTTAATAAGAATTTACTAATTTCCATACCCAAAAAAATATCTGTTATTTTTTTATTATTATCATTTGTAGATAGTTTCATGGCTATATTGGACGAGTATTTTTTTTTCAAGCATTCACAGTATATATTTATTTACCTTAATATTAAAATTCATAAAAGACCATGAAATAAATAGAATTATAACAAAAAACAATCAAATAATTAATGAAAAGTCTTTATATCTTTCATTATCTTTTCATAATATGTAGCATGCATGTCTGGTTGTAACTAAAAAAAGGGGGAAAATGATTCCATTCATTATACCAAACCTTCCCCAACACCCTTTACCTCCCACAAAAACAACTAATGGATGCGATATTTTGGATCAAGTACAATATACGTATGCCAAGATTTCTTTAGTAGATTTACTTCAATAAATGCATATATATAAATATATCCTTTACTTAACATTGAAAACACCATGGTTATAAATGATGTAGAATGTTATTGCATTTATTGTATTGTAAATACATTAATATGGATAGAAAATATCACCTTTGAAAATTCATATTTACCTCCCAAACATATAATAGATATGTACCTTCCATTATATATTCATGTGCGAACACATAATAAGGTAGTCAAACAAAAAATGGTGGATAATGGATTGAGATTATATATTTACAACATATCCTTAATTTATTGGTAATAAAATCTAATTATATTATTTATTTTGATATGAGCATTCAAGTATTTGATAATATTCTAGGAAAAATTGCATTGCCTATTACATTGGGTTCGAGATAGTGGAGATAGTTCTCTAAGTAATTCCAAATGATCTAAACTAGAATATACTATTCGTAATACCATGGATTCATGACATGTATGTTGTAACATCTAATCTTCATGGATGTTTAAATTTCAGTTATCAATTTTACATTTACACATTCCCATTGGATAAAGAATCATTTCAGTATTTTTCATTGATGTAACTAGAGGATCATTATATTTATATATGAAGTTATGTGATTAATAATATAAATCATGTGAACCACTAATTTCATCCATTAATCCAATATTATCTTCAAATAACTATAGTCAGTATGGATTTGGCTTTACATATCTAAAACAAATGGGATATATAGGAAATGAATTAGGAGCACATGCTCAAGGTATTATTGATCATATTCGAGTAGTCCAATTAAA
Organism: Torreya grandis; assembly: GCA_037957365.1. Taxonomy (NCBI): domain Eukaryota; kingdom Viridiplantae; phylum Streptophyta; class Pinopsida; order Cupressales; family Taxaceae; genus Torreya; species Torreya grandis. Next base: position 1,257,703 of record JARHVA010002974.1, read on the forward strand.
AGGATGATAAGCATTAGGATATTATAAAGATTCAAGGAAAACAAAGAGGAAATCAACCACACATTTAATATTTATATATTTCCTCAACTCACATCTAATCCAACACAAGAGGTTCATTGTATATTGACATTAGAAATGGTATATCTGGAAATGATAGATAATATAGTTTCTCTAGAACTTTCAAAATTGGATAATTTTTCTAATGATGAATCTCTCCTAGAATCCTAGATAAATATGAGGATATCCTTCCCTTATATCATAATAATATGTTTCCTCATAGTACTCATGCATATTTAGGATAAAATGATGAATCTAAAACACAAGTCCACCTCAATGGTCTAAATATTATTTCTACAACACCCTATGTCAAAGATAGATCAACTTTATGTAATGAAGAAATTGTTAAATCTAATTTTGGCATAGATAAATATCCATGACCAATATTATTATCATCTTTGTTATAAAACAATGAAGATATATATTTTATATAGGTGTTAAAATATTATCAATAATTGTTTGCTTGGGGTCATTCAGACGTGCGTACAATAGATCCTGCAATAGCAATGCATAATATTGTATTATATCTAGATGCATAACCTGTTAAATAAAAAATCTAAAATATTCATCCTATAGTGGCATTTTTGGCAAAAAAAATAAATTAAATGATTACTAGTATCATGATTTATTAGAGAAATTTATTATCCTCTATGGCTATCTAATATCATATCAAATGTTACATATCTAATAGTTTATTCTCCATTTGGGTATCTAATTGATTATTATCAAACATATCACTTGGATTTAAACAAATTTTGTCAAAAATATGACTTCCCCTTTATAATCATTGACATTATTATAGATTATATAGTAAGATATTGATTATAATCATTTATGGATGGATTTTTGGGATACAAATGAATCAAAATTAATTCTGAGGACTGAGAAAAACTTAATGTTTTACACCTTGGAGAACATTTTTCTATATTGTTATGCATTTTAGATTAAATAATGTTAGATGTACATATCAACATGATATGACACATATTTTACATGGATACATACACAAGATAATGGAAGACTATATCGATGAATTATTAGCTAAATCTAAACAATGAAAAAACCATGTCATGGATTTACAATAATTTTTTGATTATTTATGAAAATATAATGTTTGCTTAAATCCATAGAGTGTTTTTTTTTTATCACTTATGGTAAACTATCAGGTTATATCATATCTCAATGAGGCAGTAAATTGTATCATTAAAATCTATTTTGGCCATACCTTCACCAAAGGAGTTAAAGCAATTACGATATTTACAAGGAAATTTTTAAATAATTTAGCATTTTGTGGCTCAACTTGTATATAAAACACCACCTTTCACAAGATTATTGAAAAAGGGCACAAATTTTGAATTGGATGAAAACTTTCAAATGAGTTTCGATGTTATTAAATAATATTTATTACAACCACCTTTTTTCCTACCTCTTATTCGTAACAAGCCCTTATTATTATACATTTTTGTTATAGATCATGTTTCATGGGCTCTATCAACACAATATGACAATGATCATAGAGAATGATAAATTTATTATGTTAGTTGTAATGTGGTTGATTATTAAAATAATTATATCATTATGGAAAAAAAATGTTTATCATTGTTTTTTGTAATGCAAAAGTTATGACATTACATGTTAAATAATGAAACACAAGTTATCAAAAAGGTGGACCCTCTAATATTTTTAATGTCTAAAACACATTTATCCAAGTGTATTTCTTAAATGGTCATGTTACTTGCATAGTTAAAACTTAAATATTCTTTCATAAAAATCATTGAAAGGACATGGTATTATTTATCAATTAGTGAAATCTCCATTAACAATCAAATATGATTTTAGATATTATTTTACAACTTATCATATTGATAATGATAGTTAGATAATGTATTTTGAAGGATATATATATGCCATAGGTTATGGGGATGACATTATTTTCATTACACCTCAAGGTGAATCTATGCCATTTGCATATCACTTGGGATTTTATTGCACTAGTAATATCATAGAATATGAGGCATTAATGCCAGGCTTACATATATCGCAAACACTATAGATAAAATCCTTAAAATTATATGGAGATTCTCAATTAGTGACTAACCAAGTGTTAGACATATATCAAACAAATTAATAAAAGCTCATTCCTTATGAATAATTAATACACTAGTTAATGACACATTTTGAATATTTTCTCATAGAAAACATCCCTCGAAAATATAATCAACATGTTGATGCTATGGTTAGTTCCACTTCATTGATTCCTTTTGATATCAATGATGATCATGTTATTTTTACTATAAAAATTTACAACAAACATCCATAACTACTACATAAGTATAATCTTTAGAGGTTCTAGTAATTGCTCATAGCATAATTAATACAAAATGGTAAACTAATATATATAATTTCTTATACAAAGTAACAATACCAAAAAACACTACATGAAATGAATTATGAAAATTACAACGTGAATCTATTCCTTATGTTCTTATCGGTGGATATTTATTCAAAATATCCCTTCATGGGTAATTACTTTGATGCTTAAATTAGGAAAAGGGTAAATTAGTAATACTTGAAGTTTAAGATAGTACAAATGGTGGTCATTTTAGTGGCAAGGCTATGTCTCATATATTATTATGTCAAGGTTATTATTGGCCTACAGTGGAACAATAATGTCATGAGCATGCAAAAAAAATTCCATAATGTCAAAAGCATACCAACCTTAACCATGCTCCATCATATTAATTTTAACCCATTATCTCTCCTTAACCATTTTCTTTATGGTGTTTTGATATAATTGGAAAAAATAATCTAGAAACAGTAGATGATCACAAATTCAATATTACTATTATATAATGCTTCATAAATTGGGTTTAAGCTATTCCTTTACAGCCCATTAAAGGTGAATATGTCTATCAATTCTTAATGACACACACTATTTCCAGATTTGGACATCCAACATATATTTTTATAGATAATGGATCATATTTCAAGGACAAATGGTTAATAAATCTATTGCAAAATACAAAATTCATCATACCTTATCTACACCACATTACTCACAAGTTAATGGTCAAGTGGAAGAAACAAACAAAACTCTTGTTAATATTTTGAGAAAAATAATTGTAAAGAATGGAACATATTAGAAAAATAATATTACTTATGCACTTTAAACATATTGTAAAAGTGTGAATACACCAAAAAAATTAGCCCAATACTCTCTTGTTTATGGCACAGAATCAATTTTGCCACTTGAACTAGAAATTCCATCTTTACAAGTTTCCATTAAACATATAACTAAATGTAATGAATATTGAGAAAAGAGATTACATGAATTAGAAATGTTTGTTGGAAATTGTATTCTGGATATTGAACATATTCAAGTCTATAAATACTGCATCAAGAGGGCATATGGTAAAAAGGATTATAGCCAAGAATTTAATGTGGGAGATTTAATGTTAAAGGAAAATTTAAAAAATACAAATATAGATAAGGAAAATAAAGGAAAATTCAAACCTAAATGGTTGGGTCCGTTTATGATTACATAAAAGGAGGATAAAAGAGCTTATTGGATAGATACATAAGAAGGAAAACCTATAAAAATACCTATGAACACCATGCACTTTCATAAGTATTATACTTAATATGATTCCAAAACATTCAAAAAATTAAAAAACTAATTGTACATATCTTCTTGATTGTTGCATCATATTCTTATATTTAATTTCATATGTGATCAATTGAAAAATTATCATAATCTCTTGGCTCTTGTTGACATGTTGGCCTCTTGGCTCTTCCTTTTCACTTGCCATATCTAAATAGTTCAAAATAGTGATCAATTATGCCATAATCTACCATTTGTCTCTTTTTTTTCATAGTCTACATTAAAAATGTGTCATTTTTAATTAATGATATAATTGACCAATTTTGGATATAATTGATTATCATTACTATCCCAGTTGGTTGATCTTGCCATGTATCAATTTTCACCTAGAAATCATAGTTTTAGCACATAAAGCCTTAATACTTCCAATTTTTTAATATTTCACCTAGTTTTAGTATGCAAATCATTATTTTCCATACAAAATATTTATTTTTTAGATCTATATTGTTCTTACATGTGACATACTTCTAAAAGTGTACATTTGATGACATGGGGATGTAAAATCACTCATCTGCATACATTTTTTAATCTCTTGTATATTTATTAAAGGTACAACTCACATACAATTGAGGCATATTTCTCATACATGGCCATATAATCACTACTAGTGCATATTTCACATTGACATGTCACAAATTATTCAAATATTTTTCACTTATTTTAGTTTTTATACCTTGATTATCACTACTTACTGTTGAGTTTTAATTACAAATTTTCAAAAATACAAAAAAATCAAATATTTTGAAATGAAAAAGCATTCCAAATATTCTAAAAAATATAAAATTAGAACATGAGCATGATTAGACTTCTAGTTTACATATTTGCAATATGTTTATCATATCATCATTAGTAGATAACATTTCTTTTTCTATCACATATGCATTTCAATATTATTTATGAGTGTTATGTAAAACATAAAAATGTTACAAGGATCAAGGTGTTGGACTTACCTCTACCTAGTAGCCTTGTTAAACTAGGGGCATATTATCCATAGGTGACAATATATACAAGTGTTGGATTTCCATGACTCTTATATTATTAAGCTTTATACTATTTACAAATTTCTTTCTAACATCTCTATCTTACATTGTGTACATGAATATGTTATTTTCTAAGATATGATCACATTATATATGCATGGTTTAGATTACATTTATAGTTCTATGTTCCATTGATTTTATTAAGTTTACAGAGTAGTGTACATCTTTATTATCTATTGTGTGTATCCTTTAGCCCTTATGTGAATTTTTTTTAACATCTCGATGAGATTTGTTGGGTGTGAGACATTTAAACATGCCCACTACTTTTGGCCCTTGGCCTTATTTTGTGTGTGACATTTTAATATGCCCATTATTTATGACATTATCCATTTCCATTGTATGTGAGATATTTCACTTTGTGACATTTGAACATGTTCCTTGTGTGAGGCCTTTGGCCTTATTGTTTGAATTTGTTATTATTTTACTTGTACACTTGTTGAATTTGTTGATTTTGGTGACTACTATGATTCATAGCAATAACTACTAACATTAATATATTGATTCTAGATTCTATTACTATGAGATTAATTGACACATTTCTATAGGTCTTGCCTCATATGTTACATAAAATATTCAAATTAACACATCTTACTATGCTAAAATAATTTTCACATATGCTACACTATTTAATGATTACATCTTACTACACATGTTGAATTTAAATTTTATTTTGAGAGGAATGGATTTTATAATAAATTCCATAATACTCAAAAAAGGGGCATTTTCAGTGGGATTCCCATACATAAGACAAGCCTTTGCAAGAGAAATACATTAGTTTTGGCTCAAATACAGTGTCATAAATTGCACTCATTGACACATATTATAGGGGTATATGCCATGCATATGCTCATATTTCAAGATTAAATTTAAAAATTAGACATTTTTGAGTGTATGATATAAGTTTATTCACAAGTTTAAAAAATGATTTACAATTGGCATCTACATATAATTGCATATTCAATAGTTGCAATGTGGGCATGATACAGATTATGCACATTATGCTATTTTTTTCAAGATTTAAAAATTTTATTTTCTAAGTTGTAGGCATGGTAAGAGAATGGATTTGCTTCATTCTCTTTTGATCATGCATTTAAGTAATAAAGTATTAATTAAATATATAATCCATCTACAATGATTGATTCAGTTTAAGTGTATAATAAGTTAGAGGTTCAATGCCCTCATTTGAAAATCCTTTTTGGATTTCAACCTGTTTCATGACTTGGGGTTATAAAGACCAATTGAGTTAAATTGAGGTTTCTAGATCCCTCAATGGGTGTTATTTTTATTTTGTAAATTTAATATGGGGATTGATTACCCTCAAATTCTCCATTAGTTTAGGTAGGGAACTATTCTTCTCCTAACTTCATGAGAAACACTAATTCTCTAATGCTTCAAGGGAGCATCTTCTCCAAACAAATTCACCATAAAGCAACATTGGTTTCAAACATATAGTGTATATTCTTCCCTTGCTCTAATTTTCAAATTTAATCATTTTCAAATGTTAAGTTCAATTAATTTTCAAATTCAAACATTTTCAAATTTTTAAGATTCAAAGCAATTTTTAAATTTTCATTTCAAAAGAAAAAAGTAACATATTCATGCACACTATGTTATTTATTTAAAATTTTCAAATTTATATATACCAAGTTATAGACATGATAGGAGCATGTATGTACTTCATTTTAATGTGATCATGCATTTTAGGAAAAAAGATGCAATGAAATCTAAAAGCCACTTGAAATGGTTGATTTAGTTTAAGTGCATAATGCATAATGTAGAGGTTTAACACCCTCTAGCATTATGTTTGAAAATCCATTTTTGATTTCAACCATTTCATGTCTTTGGATTATAAATACCAATTGAGTTAAATTGAGGTTTATGCATCCATCAATAGGTTCCATTTATATTATACAGATGAAAATTCAATTTGGGGCTTGATTACCCTCAAATTATTAATTGGTTTAGCTAAGGAACCATTCTTCTCCAAGTGATTCATGGGAAGAAACAAACCTTCAATGTTTCAAGGAAGCATCTTCTCCAATAAAAGTCACCAAAAAGCAAAATTGGTTTCAAACATATAGTATGTATTTTTATCTTGCTCTAATTTTCACATTTTAGAATTTTCAAATGTCAAGTTCAACCATTTTTTAAATTTAAACATTTTCAAATTTTCAAGATTCAAAGCAATTTTCAAACTCATTTTTTTTTCAAGTTTCATCTTTCAAAAGAAAAGATAACTACCTCATGTGTTTTTCAGGGTTTTCCTAAGAGTATGGTGCCTCACACGACTAGATTATTAGCTCAAACACTAAAGGGGGTGAAAATGTAATAACCTAAATTTGGTCATGAATACTTGCTCATGTCAGTTTTACCATTTTAATATTTAATTAACATATCAACTTAATTAGTACAAATTTTACTACTTCAGCCTATGCTAAGAACATAGAAGGACCTATCTATTTTACAAACTATCATCTATTGCTTACAAAAGTGTTTTGATTGTTAAAATTCCCTTGAATATTTGTATGCTCAAACCCAAATCTAAATATCTGTATGTTTTCTTGTGGGACAACAATGCCTAATAGGGACACTAGTGGGATGTGTTTTTATCCCTATGGGATGTTATTATCTTAAGCCCTCTAATAATCATTTTTAAAAAAATTAACCCTCTCTTAACTTATCTTCCATGTTTTTAGGCTTCGTAACATGTGGTTACCCTTTTTGAATTTTTGTAAAGATACACTCAAGTCACTTATTATTCCACTTGGTAATTTCAATACACAAGGACATTTACATTCTTGTACACTGAGAAAAAGTTACTTATTCTTCCCAATTTAGATTCTAATCATTTCAAGCATTATGTATCCAAGTCACAAATATTTTTTATTCATCTCTAATAATTAAATCATGATAAATTATTCAAGCTAATTTTAGATGCATTCATATAGTCAAAAGATCACAATTTCATAAAGAAATATAGATGGGATAACTACATGGGCTTGATTTCCATCCTTTAATTATAGAATATGTTAGAAGCATTTGGTCATCATGAGGGTGATTGGGGTCACCTCACCCTAGTTACAATCCACCTTTTTTATTTTTAGGTCTTTCAATCCTTACAATCCCTATTAATGTTTCAAACTTTCAAAATCTAATTGTAAGTCTTTAGAACACCTCTGGAGGTTAAAAATTACTGCATACAGACCTAAATCTAATTGTTTCAAGTTTTTTCCTTAAATTCCCATTTTTTTAAAAAGACAAAATCACCCAATAGGGATAGTAGTGGAATAAGATCTTGTTCCTCTCTATCATTCATGTCCTCCTATAGTCTTAGATCCAACTTATAGAAGTTTATAGATACAATCATTATTTTCCTATTTCCACTCTCTATTAATCGATATTGTTAACCACTAAATAGTAATAACTAAATTTGTCTTTAATTTACATAGTTATCCTTCTTTCAATAATTTGTAGCTTGTAAAATTCAATCATTTAATTTAATTCTACTTGTCAAATTTTCATTTATAACATTCTGATTTATTCTATTCAATTTTTCTTAATTAGGGTTAATTCATATATTAATCAAAATTTCATTATAACACTTATCCATACACCTATAACTGTGACTACCTTATTTTAGTGTGTCTAATTGATATACCGGTGTATTGTATATGGTACTACACTATTTTTTTACATCCAACTAACAACATGTTGAAGACAACATTACTCTATAAAATTAGGAAAAGTGTGGCTAGTATGGAATAACCCATCTAAAGAGGTAATATTATGTGTCTTAAAATAAAAAAATTATGTCCATAGAATACTATAATTGATCTTGATGTAGCTTGTAGATATTATTGTGTGCATCCAAGGTAGTGAAAAATTTATCATTGTATAAATATTTGCACTTGACCCATTATTAATCATGACATTTTGTATGGTTTTTTCATTGATATAGGCTCCTATAAATAGTCCATGAAATTATTAATCATCATCGAAAAATTATTTATCAGCAAATGTGATCATAGGCTGTTATGATTAGGTGTCAATAAATATACTAATAATTACATCTATTAGGTGATCATACATTGTATTTCAAGGATGCATGTTATCTCCATACTATACTTATGTTGTGACAATAGTCTATGTCATCTCATGATTAGGAAATGGATAATAAAATATATTCATCTTGTGATTTTCTTTTATTTGTGGTCTAGGTTCCTCTATAGGGGTGCCCAAGTTGACAATATTATTATCAAGAATATCATGTTTCTTATGTCTCAATCTGAAGCATATGTTCATATAATGTCTCAAAATATGATGATAGTCACAATATACATTTCCATAATAATTATATGGTGTAGGCATGTTTTTATTGAGCTCTTATGAAGGAATAAGAGTGATATGGTTGCATTAAAGTAAATTCTTTGGTAGTACATGAGGAGGTGATGGTAATCTTGAAAATTTCCTCTTTAATAGAGTTGTCGATTATAGTTGGTTTATAGGTAGTGATACTACATTAAGTGTATTTTTTATGTCATTATTGTTATCAATTGGTTAGACCTTGTGGCTTGGTTCTATTTGTAATTTTGTTTTTGAGTTATTTGTATGAGCAGATGTATACTTGATTTTGTTTAAAGTGATGAGATTAACTTCTCTATCCCTTACTGTATGGTATAACTCATCAAAGGATTTGAATCTATTGAATATAATTGACTTATGGAGTGGTGAAAGAAATAATTTATTGAATATGTCTTGTAACTCATTGTCATCCATAACATTGGTCATCTTAGCTAGCTTAGTATTTTATTGAAGTACATAGTCACTAATTAGTTCTTTGGACCCTTAAATGAGTTTAACAATTTGTGCACAAGATAATTTCTCATCAATGTTGATAGAAAGATGTTTTATAAATTGTTCTGCTAAAGGATTGAATTATCTTAAGGATTAGAGGGGGAGATCATAGAACCATCTCAAAGCATAGTCATTGAGAATTTTTTTAAATAACTTGGTTAATAATTTTTCATTATATGCATAGTCCAAGCATGCTAAGTGGAATGATATATTTATTTATGGATCACCTTTACCATAATATATAGGGAAATTAGAAGCTATGAAGCCTATTGGTAAAATATAAGTGGATATTTTATGCGATAATGGGTTATTAAGTAAGGCTTGTGAATCCATGAAATGACAAGCACTAGATGCACCCTACTCTAGTTGCAAAACCTTAGCATGCATAGTTATAATAGCTTGCTGAAGGGAACATGTAATAGGCGATGTTGGTGGTGGAACATGTGTAATTATCATGGGTTGGGTAAAGGTTTCTAATGTATGAATAGGTATGGAAATATTTTGAAGGCCTCACATTGTTCCCAAACCTTAGGTGGATATTACATATTTCACTAAAGGTGTAGATGTAGGAATAATACCAATAATAGAGGTCTAAACACCTAATGTGGTAGTATGGGACAAGTTTATATGTTCATATTTTGTGACATATAACATTGCATAAATCTAATTTTGATTCATGTTAGGATATTCAATGAATTATTGGTAATCCACAACGTCAATTTTATTTGTAGTATTTGTTTCATGAGTATTATCTATCTCAGCATTCATGATAAGTCCATTAATAAGGTATATAGTATGCATTATATAATTCATATTAGGGAGAATGAAGAAAGTCATACATGCCTTTTGAAGTCCAGTGGTAAAAAAAGGTAACTCATATTGGTTGTTGCAATAATATGACTGGAGGAAGGCTTGGAATTATTTATTTTTAATTTTAGCCTTGTTAGTGTTTTATATTTTATCATTTAAACCCATTTTTTTACATAATTAATCCAACTAATATATATTATACATGTAATAAAATATGAAAAGAGTACCTTCTATCAACCAAAAATTTTCTTTCATTATGTCCATGATTATTGTGTATGATTAGGGAATAATAAAAAACTAGGTCTAAAAATAAAAACTTGAGATTGTAATCTAAAATCCTAGAAGGATCAAACCCTAAGGGAAACCTAGGGTTTTTTCTGGTTCAATAAGTGTATATAGGTTCGTTAATATGTTTTACCCTTTTTTTTTACAAACTCTAATAGGATAGAAGTTCCTACAATAATTTAGATTTATAAATATAGAATTCAATCATATATATGAATGTAAAATATTGAAATTAATTTCAATGATTTAACAAGTGACATAGGCTAAATATAATAATCATAAAAAATGGATGAGTACTTGGATTTTTTGGTTGATGTTCTAACAGTGATTGTATTATTGAAGTGTAAATCAAACTAAAACAGGCATATGATTCATTTAGCTCAAGAATTGTATTTTGGTCTATGTAAGTACAGTTTCATCAACATTGTTTAGTATAAATTATTGATACTAACATGTGATGGTTGGTATTGAATTATGTATAAATTAGGAATAGTGACTATACAACCACCTTGGCCTATTTTTATAATCTTTATATGTATGATGTTGAACACTGATGGTGTGCACAACTCCATAAATTAGCCTCATTCACCTTGAAATCTTATGTGTGATTATGAGGGCTAGAAGCCTACAAATAATGAGAACTATTTGATGATTGGCCACTACCTACATATTTAATAATCTGAGGAGGGAAATCAAGTCACACATAATTCTCTTTCCTAGTATGTTTTTACAATTGTGCTCATTCTCTATATATATGCAACTAATGATTTAGATTTGATATTTGATAATTCTTACTTTGACTTGAATTTATTGTGCTCTATACTTGGCTTGTGACTAATCCTAGTGATAGGTCTATAATTTGGGAAGAATAGGGAATATTTTCTCAATGTGTAGTATTGTATAGATGTGTACTAGATAATTTCCAATCCTCTATCAATTGAGACCTTGATGTTTTTATATATGAGTTAAGTTGGGTTATTTATTTTGCCACTAACATGTTAGGCAAATTGGATAACCTTAAGGAAAGGTTAGATTTTAAAATTTCTTTTTTGGGAGAGGGTTGGTTATGACCAGATCAGGTCAGTATCGACTGGTGATACTAATCAAAATTGACATAATCAACCAGTGTATAGGTAGACTAAATTGAATGTTTGGAGATATATTTTCAAGATATTAAGTAGTTTTGAAATAGATAGTAAGGTTCATGTAGGTGTGTAGTAGCAGATGGAAGGGTCAGACACATCAGATAACATGTAAGTGTGAGATAATACTAGATTTATACCATTTTTTTATGCTCAAGTCATGCTTGGTAAATGTGTGTCAAGATTTTCAATTTCAAGTACCAAATACCAAATTTTACCATCTACACCTTTTTATTAATCATTTGAAATACAATATTAAAAAGGGGCATCTATGAAAACCTAAATTAAATCTCTATCACTTTGGCAATATCAAATTTGAAATACTGACATTTTTGGTCATTTTTCATATATATTTGATTCTTGAGCACACTTTCCATATATCTATCTACCCATATATTATCTTATCCACCTTTATTATCTTTATAAATTTATTTAATATCAATTTTCTATACAATAACTCACTAGATTCCTATACAAACTATATCCAAATTTCCTATCATTATTTTACACTTCTAATATATTACTAATAAACTTGAATAATGCTAGTTATTATAGGTATTTCCCTCTACTAAAAGTGTTCATGGATACTCAATCACTATTTTTTCAAACTATGAAGTTACCATTAGGTAATCTTAGACTCGTTTCATGGGTCATCCATAGCAAAAAATAATGAAGAGTCATATATAAATACAAATCACCCCTAAGGTCATTCTACACTTGAGAATCACATGGCACACTTGAGGATCATTGGGTAAACACCTAACGCGTTCTTAAGACATTATCAAAAATTAATACAAATCTCAAAATTTTCAAGGATAATCCATATAGTAGTCCATAGATTGAAATATGAATACACAAAGTCAAAGTTGCATGGTTCAAAGTAATGATGATAAAAAAAAATAGCATTCATTCAAGATTTTTCAAGATATTACACACACATAAGTGGGAGAATTATGTGTGGTTTGAGAACTTTTAAAATTATTTGAATGTAAGAAATGCTTATCCATTTAGTAATGAGTGATTAAGGTCAATCCAAACTAAAATTCTAACCCTCTTTTAAGGGCATCTTTTGCTTGAAAGTAAAATTATAGTTTTAATAGTAGAGAAACACATACATGCATTTCAACACAAAATCAAATAGGTGTGTGTAAACATAATCACTTTTGTGGGTAGGCACAAGGATCCAAACTATATTAGATACCCATAGTGTAAAGGGACACTACTAGAAATTCTTGATAGTTTTAGCTAATGGATGTGTCTGACTTTTCTAATAGCATCCAGGTAGGTTTTCAACTTTGTTTTTTATCATATTGGTTGAAGAAACACATATAAAACATTTCTAGACCCAGTGATGGATTCTATGAGAAATAATTAGGTATAATTATCTAATTACATCATCCTCTCTTGCTTTGTCCTTTCTAAATTAAATAATGCAATATCTAGTAATCCTTTTCAATTTAGATCAGTGTGTTTAATACCATATTTTATATTATTTGAATTAGTGCATATTTTCTTCAATTTTATATTTCTTAGATGTAAAATTATTCAAACACTTTCTATAATGTTGGACTCACTATAAATATGTTTATAAAACTAAAGTAGTGTGTCAAGGATTTATGAGCTTCGAAAGCCTCTGAAAATTTCATTTATCCTATGTTAAAGTTTTTCATAAAATTATAATATTTTAAAAATAAATCATTCCTCTTATCTAGTAATCTTGATTCATTGTCGAGACCATTTTTATCGATACTTATTAATCATATCAAAATTATAATTTGAATAACATAATTTTTTTGAAATAAATAGATTTGTTTACATCAAAATAATTTACTTTTTCAATACTTTTTTCATTAATATCAAAATATATGATAACTATTATTATAACATGTTCTAACTTACATATAAAAAGTAAAAAATTAATAAATAAATAGATAAATAAAGATACACATGTCATTGAAAATTGAGTAGGTAAGATATCTACTAAAATTAGTGCATAATTTTGTTATAAAAAATTATTAGAGATATTATCATTAGAACATATTTCATTTTACTAAAAATAAAAATGGTATATAAAAAAATGTCACCAAAAAATAAGTAAATAGGATATTTGGAAAAATAAGAGTATTTTCATTCTAAAATATTATTTGGAGGTACATCATTATGGATAGAAATCAATATTAAATTGGTATTCCTCAGCATCCCATGATTAAAGGGATATCTTTAGCATCCCTTGAACGAATTTTAAATGATATAGGTTTAATGAGTAACTCCTCCCAATATGTTTGAACTTTTGTGTCCATTGATTATGATAAATAATACACTCAAATCCCTGTAGAAATGTTGTCCATATTCAAGTACTCTATGTCCATCCTTAAGGATTTTGAAATTCAAATACAAAAAATGTTTTGGCACTATGTTTAGATTGAATTTAGCCAAAAATTTCCATATCTAACGAATGTATGATAAAAGATAACCTTACTAAGGTGATTAAGTTTTCTAATGACCATATGAAAATTGGAGTAGGTTAATTCTTTAAATAATTTATCATCTTAAGGTTGTGAGCATGTGATATGCAGGGTTTTTGTTTGCCTTGTGAAGGCACAATCTTATCAATCATTGTTAAGAGTGAATAACGTTTTGAATACCTTATGTATCTTTATTATGATAGAGTGACTTTCATTTGGAGAGAACTAATCTATAACAGATCATTTGATTTTATTTAATTTAGATATTAATGTTTATTAAATGTCAAAAATGGTAGATGGGATTGAAAAAGATATTACATGAATCTAATATATAAAGGGAGTGATAAAGACATATCTAAAATAAAAGTTTGAAATAAATTTAATAAGAAATAAATATTGTAATATCTAAAGATAATAGCTCTTGAAATCAATAAAATGTATGTTGTTTTATATATCTAGACAATATTATTTAGATATGTGGTTTTTCATACTTCTTGAAGTCCATTATTTGGAAGTAATAATTAATAATAATAGAATTATTTATATGTGAAGAATTTAATTTTAGTTTTCTCTTGAAATTAAAGTGTTTCAAAAACAAAATTAAATATCCATGTTCCTCATTATAAATCACGATCCTCAGATATTTATGGGAATCTATAACAAGAAAATGGTATCTCCCATAAATTATATAGTAGATAGGGCACTTGAATATTAAATGGTCTTCACTTTCAATTTATATAAAATATGATTAAAATATAAATTCATCTTGTGAGAGGTCATGGTTAGATTCCATCAAGAATTAGAGAGAACGAACCAAAAACTAAGCTAAATAAATTCTGAAGCAAGATAATAACATCTTAATGTACTCAAGAACCCAAATCCAATCCTTGTGGAAGTATGAATAAAATTAGAAATAATGAATAAGTTTTGGTTTCAAAGGATCTTTTGGATTGATGTATGTAAATTTAAAATAATAATTTTTTATCTCTTTATGAATACCTCTATTGATTTATTTTTTAGGTTGTTAAAGAGCATTAATAAAAAAACCCAAGAGGAGGGAGTCTTTCTATATTGATAGCCAACTTTTTTAGGAGATCCATAACTCTTGCATTCCAAAAATACTTTCATCCTTATTTGTTAAGTTGCATAAAATACTGAAGTACCAATAGAGATACATATTCTGACTAAAAAAAGAATCCACCATGCATCAAAGCCTATACAGCATAGTGATAATGTAAAAACTAAAGAGATAAAGAGAGGGTGTTCCTCAACTATTCAAGAATAATTGAGCAAGGAAATATTATTTTTTTATCAAATGTTGTTTGATAACATGGAGATGAAAATACTTTCCATGCATTTGAAATCATTTTGTCTCAAGTATGGGCCTCAAACCTCACATCTATAAAAATAGTGTGGGAGTAATTATCATATGGAAAATTTAAATCTTTGTCTGAATATCTTGAATTTAGATCTCAAAACATTAATTTTATAAGAATGTCAGTGTTTCATACCCTTTGCTAGGTTTTGCTTCTATTGCAGGTATAAGTCTAAAAGAGAGTCCAAGAAAACTACACTCAAGTAGGTGTAAGAGTGGCATCACCTCAACCCATTCTACTTTGTATATCAAATTGTTTGTAGATGTTACTTTCTTGATTTCATTGAATGCCATGAATTTTTATTTTTCAATATTTAATTGAAGGTCATTTTTATCATAAAAATTACTCAACACGTCAAGTTAATTTTGAAGACCTATAATTGAGTGTGAAAATAAAACAATGTTATCTTTAAATAATAAAATAGAAATGTAAATCCTGAAGATACTACAATGACTCATACCATCAATGTTTTTTTAAAATAAGATCCCCTAGTTCATGAATATAGATTACAAAGAGTGTGGGTGATAGTGAAAATCATTATTCACACCTATAATATTTTGGATGCTATCTATAATGCCCATTTTTGTATGAATAAAACTAACTTAGATATATTACAATATTTATGTCTTTGACCAAGTCTTTTTTATTGAAAATTACATCATATTAATAGAATAAAACCATAATACAAGTATGATAAAAAAAAATTGGGTGGTATAGAAGATCACCACTAAGCTAAAACACATCAAGTGACCTTGGAAACAAAGTAGCCATTACATCAGGCTAACATCAATAGAGCATAATATAAAAAGAAAATAACATTAAGCAATCAGTGTCATCAAGCTTGTAAATGGAGGAGGTGTCAAAGGAGGCATACCAGGTTTATCTACCCACCTTCCTCCATGGGGGGATGTGTTAGGTATGCTCAAAATATCCTCCTATTTGTCTTTTTCTTCTTCTTCTTATTTGTTTTGATCATAGTAGGGGGAGATAACAAGATTTAATTTAGGAAACTTATCTTTCCCATTATCACCCCATGAGGCATACCCAACATGACTAGTATTGGGTGATGACCAACCTCCAAAACCACCAAAGGGAAAGATTCCTCGCTTAGGAGGAGGATGGGGAGAATGCATCACGGCTCTAAGATCTATAGTGGTCACAATTCTTATCTCAACCATGCCCCCTGTACTCCTGGTCTCTACTATGCCCACTTTGTTTGGGATCCTCTGCTAGAACTCTCTTAATAGTGTAAGGAGCATAACCCCAATGGTCAAAGAGAGAGTGGAGATGTTGAACCTCCATTTCCACTTTTTGATCTTGCACCTAGATCTGAAGAATAACATTGGAGATAACATAGATTTGGTTATAAATAGGAAAATCTCTAGGCAAACTTTATTTATTAAAAGTAGTAGCATTTATGTATTTCTATAGCATAAAAATAATTTCAATGCAGAAAGTATACTAAATTTGTTTAAAATTTTCAAGTAGGACCAAAGAATACCCAAGAAGAATGAGGTGCCAAGAGAAAGGTTCATGCCTATAAGGTTGAAAGAATGAGTGGATCCAATTACATGCATCTTGAGCCCTAACACAAAACCAAAAAATGTGTTTAAGGGAGTCAATTTGACCATAATTAGAATCTTTGGGAGGAGCAATCCCCATGTGAAGTAACCTTTCGCCTATAGGGAGGCCTTGGAAAACCAAGCACTAGGTAAAAATGGATTTCTTGGGCTCAACAATAACCTAGACAATCATAAATATCCTAGCCTAAATAAAAGTTGGGCTAGTAAGATGCCAACACATGTCAAGCATCTCCCAAGGAGTGGTTGAGGAAAGCCACTAATAACCAAGTTGGGTTTTGTACTAAAGCATGGGTGTGGAAGTAGACTAGTTCTAGTCTTTCCATCATCAAGGAGATCCAGTAAGACTAGTCTTATGCAAAGCATAGTCAGGCATAACCATATGAATTTCAATGATTTATTCTAAGTCTTAGGAGTTTAACTTGAGTTTAGCCTTGATGACTTTCCAAGTGATCCAAGATATGGTACATTTATCAAAAATATCCATCAAAGTGTTAATGTCATGATGGCTCAACCTTCGTACTTAAATCCTAGGAGCTTCTGCTAAAGGTTTCTTATTAATAGTGATAATAGGACCAGATATGAACCCCTCACCTTTCCAAATCAACCAAGGTTTGATAGAATCCCAAGCTTATCATATTCTTTTAATAATAAAGGTCCTAGTGATTTTAATAGACAATGGGGTGATAAGTAAATTTTGAAAGCCTAGATTCCTCCAAACCTTTCGACCTAAGGATCACTTGAAGAGATGTAATTCATGAGAACTTTCTAGGCCTCCTATTCTTTCATAGCTATAATAATCCACTTAGGACACATGGTAGAACCTTTCTTGGCTATGTCAATTAAACCAAGATCTCTAGCCTCTCTAGGTTGAAAGCGAATATCCCAGGCCACCTAATGAAATCCTTTGTTGCCTTTGGAGTTGGCCCACAAAAAGCCCCTAAACAATTTTTCAAGCTTATTTTAGGTCACTTTTGAGGGATCCCACAAGGGGGAGTAATACACATGAGTAGCCATGATAACTTTAGAACATATTTGAAATTTACCAGCCAGAAAAAAGGTATAGTAATCTAATAATATAGTTTTTCCTCAACTCTGGGGATAATATAATTCCATAGGTCCACGAGAGAAGCCTGAAAGGCAAAGGGAATGCCTAACAGTTTGAACATGTTACCATGTGCAATCCACTTCCATTGATAGGCACTGAGCCTATAAGGAATAGCCTCATATCTTTGCCTATAGCACTTAGTTTTAGCCCACTGGATACTGGGCCCTGAAGAAAATAAAAAAGTATTACGGCATTCCATGGAATTTTGGATAACCTATTCATCCTCCTAAAGGGTAAGGAAAGAATCATTGCCAAAGTTCCCATTAACAAGCTAATTGTGAGTAGCCATGGGTAGGTATATGCCTTTGATAGGCCCTATACTAGTATGGTATTTTAAAAAATAACCAAACCCCTAAGCAATAAGCACATAGAGAGGAGTTAGAGGGGATACCCATATCTAATAGAGCGAAACAAACCAAATCTCTCAAATTGATGAGCATTAATGGTAATGCTTATAAAAGCATCCTAAAAAAGGTTTCTCACAAAGAGAATGAATTTGGGTCCAAAACCCAGAGCCTAAAGCATGGATAAAATAAAGGACCATTCAATTCCACATGCCTTCTCAAAGCCAATTTTGATAAATAAGGCTTTTTATTGGGAGGTGCGAGCCCATTCCATGCCTTCCTAGAAGACCAAGATGTTATCCAAGATGTAACACCCTTGGATAAACCCAATTTATTCAAATTGAATGATAAGGGGGAGTAAATATTTAATCCTAAGGGATAGGAATTTAATAATATTCTTGTAAGAAACATTCAAAAGAGTGATAGGCTTTCAGTTAGAAATTACTTTAGGATCCCCAGTCTTGGGAATGAATTTGATGTTAAATTTGTTGATAAGTTGGCCCAGATAACCTTGGGAGAGAGCTTCTAGATAAACTTTATGCAAATCAGGGTTGATACATTTCCAGAGATATTGATAGGATTCACAAGGAAGCATATCAACCTCAGAGGCTTTGTCTTGAGCCATAACCATTACCACTTGGTGCAACTCTTCAATGGATAGAAGTTAGTCATAGGCACTCTTTTGAGTGGGAGAAATTTTTCTTGGGACCACATCCAGACATGATTTCAAATCCACCTTTTAAGACTCTGGAGAAGGTTGAGCTTGGAAAACTTGTCTGTAATGCCTAACAAAAGCTTGAAGAATGTTTGGGAGATTAGTTAAATGATCTCCAACATCTTTGAAAGATTTTATTTGAGTGATAGAATTGTGGGCCTTTACCTTGTTGAAAAATTATTTGGAAACTCAATCCCCAAGTTTTATTTAGTGAAGGTGAGCTTGCAATTGGGCCCCATGACCCTGATAGAGGTCAATAGATTTTATTTGCCATCTGAGAGTGACCACTTGGTTCTGTAAAGTCTCATCTAGAGGGGTCTTCTCTAAAACTTGAGAAAGGTGAGTGAATTCTCTCATAGTGGAAACATTAGCCCATTTTTTGAAGAAATCCAATTTTTTTACCAAAAAATCAAAAAAAGATGGCAGTGTGACAAATCACAACTTCTACCAAGCAATCCACCCAGACTCTCCAGTTAGACAAGAGCAAGATACCAAACCTACTAAATGGTGAGAAAGAGTTTATGTACATCAGAGATGAGAGGTACTTAGGTATAATTAGTTATTAGAAACTTTAATAGGAAGACCAGTCCATTCCACAGTAAACCGAATGGGTCGGTGATCTGAGAAGAGGATCGAGAATAACACTAACTGACCTATTACATTTTTGGACAATAGAGAGAATGTTATAGCTCAAGAGGAGGGCTCGATCGAGTCTTTTCATGCTTGCTCATATCATTCGTTAAAAATAGACCAAGTGAACCAAGTTGTAGGGGAAGAGATCTTATGCTAATGGTTCAGGTCAAACAAACCACATTTTTTATGAAGGTAAAATCAAGCTTCTCTCTCACAAACACACCACTGCATTGGAAAGACTTGTTCTTTGTCCTTTATATATTTAGTTATGTTAAAATCCGTACAAACAATCTAATTGCTAACAAGAAGGGAATTTTCCAACCATCTTCAGAGAGTCATCCTTTTAATGACATCATTGGAAGCATAAAGATTGATAATATCGAGGATCTGACCATCAAAATTAAAAACCATCCAAGTAGCACGATTAGATGTGTCCACTCCCCAATCATTCACATAAGGTGCATAGATTGGAGCAATCAAGGTGATTAAGCCATCATACCCTGCCTCATGTCTAGACATGTGACAAGTAGCACTGGGGTAGATGACATTGGTTTCCATTTGCAAAGCAAAATCGGTAATTTTAACTTTTTGCAGGCATAAAATATGCATATCTGAATGCTTCTAAGAATTATCCCACACTAAAAACTTTCTTGTTAGGTATATCAATCCACACACATTCCATGAGAATGCATTCATTGGAAACTATCTAGGTTCATGGTTTCGCCCTATAGGCTCTCTAATGTCGTAAAGTGGTTATTATTAAAAAAAGAGGCATCTTTGTTTGTGCAAAAATCCCCAAACTCAGTAGACTGCCTCCAGGTGAAATAAACTCGTTATTCTTACTGTTAGGTGAGGGACTCCTTGATTGACAAGTCACTTTCCTGTGTGGGGAGGGAGACATTTCTCATGAGTTTGCAGTTGGGACAGCTAGCAAGGGCACTTATGAATATTACGTTTCATAAAAAAAGAACCCAATGGGTACAGAGTTTGGTATTTTCAAAATGGCATTAAAAACTCGAGGAGCACTTGCCATGACCGAATGAAGGTTTGGTATAGGGACTCAGTCAAGAAAGGTTTTGGTTTAAGTTTGATGAAGTGGCATTAGACATAACCGCATGCTTGACATTTATTGCAAGGGATTTCACATTCGTTATTTATATTTTTTCTTTTCCCCATCCCCTGTCGACCATCATTCACCTCTGCTTATGGGCGAGAGGGCTTTGTTGTCACTTTGGGTGGTAGATTCAAGTTAGCCATCAAAGGGTAATATTTAATCATGTGGTCTGAGCCCTAACAATTGAAGTAGGTGTTGGGAAGGTTAATGTCTAGAACCCTTTGAGTGAAACATTGGTTGCCTATCTAGATGTCAATAATCTCCCATAGGTCTTGAGAGAGGTCCACTTCCACACAAACCCGATGTTGAGGATGGGCGGTAAAGAACCATTATGTCTCAAAATAGATAAATTATCCTAGGGATTTGACCATTTGTTCCAAGAAGGGACAACAAGGCATAGGTAGGCTAGATAACTCTATCCACGTAGGGACTTTGAGCTTGGTTTTATCCAAAATGACATAGTCCCTAGTCCACAATGAGAAGACTAGCAAAGAGCTTCACACATAGACTGAGCCATGTTTGTGAATGGCGACACAATGTTTCGGGTTCTCAACCCTGAAGAGGACAAACCCCTTGGTCAGGTTTTGAATTCCTACCAGCTTCACTCGATGAGGTGACCAATTGGTTTGAACTCAGCGTCGAATCATAGATTCGACCTAGACTCGGCCCACAAAATAACCAATAAGGGTGTGTGTTTCCAGCCACTAACAAGTAGTATCAAAAGTAAGAAATCAAGCAAAACATCAAGTGGATAACCCTGAGAAATGGATATGTTACCTCACAGTATGCTTTGGGGACATACTCGCATGCTCTTCAATGCCATGGTTGCTTTCTCCGAGTTGAGTTGCATCAAATGATACAAGCACCTGAGGAAAGCACATTAAATAAGGAAAGGACCACCCAAAGTACAGAAGACCAAGAAGTAAAGGCAATAAATGTAATGAACAATATCCCATATAATCAATAACAACGGCAGTATGACATGGAAGAGAAAAAAACCCTATTCAAGACCAGACGTGATAAACACAGAGCTCTCGAGTTCCTTGACCAAGTCTTTGTGAGGAAGGAAAAGATGAAAATGGAGTGCCCATCACACCATCAATCAAGAGAAAAATCAAAAAATAAAAGACAAAAAATAGATTAACAAATAGAGGGTGAGCCTGGTGACGGAATCACAACCCAAGAAAACGGGGTGTCTCGGTTCGATGGCATTGGTCCTCTTTGGCGGTGAATGTGCAATGGAGGGTTGTTATATGTGCAAACGGATGCTAAGTGGGTAGATGTACACAACTTGAAAATCTAAAATGGTTCACGTGAAAGTAGGTATCCACAACTCAATGATTCCAATCGGAAAATTAAATGGTGATCTAAGGGAGCAATTGCATTCAAATTCGCTCTTTTCATTCCATAAGATTTAGCAGGTCTGTAAACAGTGTTTTTAAAACATCGACCTTAGGAGTCAAGTAAGTTTCGTACTTGTGAAGAGAAAAATAGTAACTTGTAAACTACGTCAAATCATTCTGAAGCCTGAAGCCTGAAGCCTGAGGCCTACTGACAAAACCTTGAGTCGAATCTTAAAATAAAAATAATTTGCATGTATTTAAACTATAATAGTCATATTGTCTCCGGGTGTATGTCTTGTCTAAGAGTTTATAATTGTATAATATGAGCAGCCTCAGCCTCAGTCTCATGCCTCTAGGCAGTACATTCACTTTCCCCCGGCGGACCGTCAGAAATATTTTCACTTTTTTCATTACAAATATTATTTGATCGGCGGAAGAAGAAATTAATTTAAAGTGGAGATTAATTAAAAAGAAAGGAAATCAAGGAATGTAGAGTTTATTGCCACATTTGCACCTCCAAGCTTCTGGATAATATTCCAGAGGGCGATTCCTTCCGGGATGGATGGGGACACGAACAGACTTGCAAGGCACACATCTCCCGCACTTTGATTTACAAGACGGGGGATGGGAACCCGGTCCAGTCAGCCGCCTTTCCTCTCTTGTTGATGGAGAAGCCGAAAAAGTCTCCATCTGCTGCAAACATATTCTTCATCATTCTAATATTCTACTTATAACAAACCAGCAACATTTTAAAATTAACATTAATTAACCTGCTCCTCTATTTCTCTGCCATTCAGAACCTTCATCGTTTTTGTTGCAGATAATGCTGTAAAGACAACAAACAGTACACAAGCACTCAGAAAAAACAAAATTATCATCATCATGCATGATTAGGGTTTGTATAATAAATGAAATGAAACATTCTCTGCATCTTATAATAGTTATGATATAACAACGTTATGACAGCTAAACCTTATCAGACTCTTACATTCAAAAGATCCAATGGGGATGGGCTACTTCAGATAATTGCAGAAGCCAACGTAAAAGCTTTTTAAGGCAGATTCACAAGATAAAACCTAATTGGAGATGGCTGAGAACTTACCCCCAGTTTGGCGGGGAACGGGGCGTGGTGTTACGAGTGTTGTGCATATAATGAAGGCTATGGTGATAGCGAACCAAGGGTTAACGCCAATGCCAACACGTGATCTAATGCGCTTATAGTTACGTCTGTGCAGACAATACCATTGATAGTGTGGGAGCTCAGCCTTTGCACCCTCGTCGTCGTCTTCTTCTTCGCTATGTAAGGTTGCAATAATGCCCAATTGTTCGGGATCTTCAGCTATCCTGTTTACCGACATGTTTAGAAGCCGTTTCCTTTTTGTAGAAGCAAGTGGACGCTTTGGTGAAGACAACAAACAGATGGTGAATGGGTATTTGTCAAAAGGATGTTTAAGACTCCAATGCTGCAGATCAGGAAGCAGGGGAAGGCCCCGATGCGGAGAGAAGGAGCTTTGGGAAAGCCATGAAGCAGCCGTCAAATCAACAGTTCAGGCAGGCGGGTAAGTGATATGGGTACTTAAGCTTGGCAATCGCCCTAATATGACCGCCTCACCCGGAGAAGGGCGGAGCATCAGCCAGCCAAAACTCATTATTTCCGAACGAATCTGGCGAGTGAGTACATGACCATCACATCGGCCGCTCGAAATAATTAAAGTGGAGCATGAAGTATGACTATGACTTTGAGCGCATCCGGAGTTAAGCGGAGCAAGCTGTCTGCAATGGAGGGAACACCCAATGGGCATAAGCTGGAGCGCAGCAGATTGTGAATTCATATCGTAGTAGTTTGTACTTGTGGGCTCCATGGTCCTTTCTTTACCCATAAACCAGCTGCTTAATTTTTCACCATTTAACTACCTATTTCAAACGGAAACGGCTCCCTAGTTTTTCGCTGTATAATCCCTCCCTCTATTTTTCTAAGTTTTGTTTAATTTTATTTATATATATATAATTTTGGAGGATCATTACATTTTACAATCTGAAAACAGTGTCCCATCATCTCGTTAAATTAGGGATTGGTATGAGCATGGACTAACATGAGCTCAAATTTCATACTATTTTACTCCAATACACAAAAAACTTGAATCAAATTAATCGCAAATAAACAAACCAATAAAAAATTAACTTTATATCTTATATATAATTGATTATTACCATACATGATTAAAGTTTATATTATACACTTAACACACCCTATTTTGAAATAGGAGTGACCTCCATGATTGGATCTATTCTTACAACTTTTACAAAAAATTAATAATTGAAATTGTTTTTAGTTTATAATACAATATAATTCTTTAAGTTCATCATTCTAAAAATGATAATAATTTTAAAAATTATTTATATTAATTATAATCTATGTGTTTGATAGAGTAATAACTTTTTTCATGACATTATTTTTATATTTATATTAAATTTAATAATTTTATATTTAATATTTTAACATCAAAATATCATTTATTTATCTATACATATTTAATTAAGTTTAATTAAATTCAAAATAAAAAAATCAAATTTAATTTATATTTTAATTTTAAACCAATATTTGATTAAAAGAGGATTTGGAGAAATATTTTGATTTTCAGGTAATCTTGATTTTCAGGTAATCTAGAAATAATCATTGCACTTTGATAATAGAATTAAGATTTTTGTGAAAAAACAATAAGAAACTAGAAAATTAGTTGTGACTTATACACCTCCCCATAACCGTACACTCCACGTTTTGTGTTACTAGAATCGTATATAATATGCTTTTGGAAAATGGAAGAAAAATAGAATCCATTTTGATGATTGCATATGTCAGGTCTGGAGCTCTGAAAACCTTGCTCAATATATTTAAATCTTCATGCTGATCCCTCAAAAATTACTTTTCTTCTAAACTTAATAGTGCATCTAAACCTAGTGCAAAGGATAATTTACTTTAATTTAATTTAATTTCTATATTAATGTTCACCAATGACCAAAATTAACCCATAAGATTGTAAAAGATATAATATAGAGAATATAGGGGAGCATAATAGCATACCCAAAAGAATATATAAGAGAATACTAAATCTAAAATGAATAAATGAAAAGCAACAATGCAACAAAATAAGATACCATGAAGAAGATCTAGAAGAAGAGGATCCCATGTAGTGAGATGAACCTTATTTCTCTAGGGAAACACTTATGATACTCAAATTGGTGAAGATGTGTGTGATGGGTATGAGGCCATTCAAATAATTGAGTTTGCAATGTTTTACTAGTCTATCATATAAATTTACAAGATGGCAATGAGGCTTCTTCCTATTGACAATGCTAAACAATTAGAAATGGGTGTAATTAACCTAGTGTAAGCCTCCCTTGGGGACTTGTGTCCAAAAATATGTTGAAAAGGGTCAAACATTATGAAAAAGATTTCCTTTGGGGCCTATGTTCAAGATCAACAAAGTTATTAAGGACTAACTAATTATCACACCCCTCAATAGTACATAATATTGAATGCAACACACCAAGTAAAACACAATTCAACTAAGTAGTCTAGTGGAATGAAAGTGCGTTGCAACAATGATCTCTAATGCTATAATTATTGATTTATTTTTATATAATGTTGTGCTAATAAATGTTAGATTCTATTTCATATTTCCCTAGATTCTTTGATGTCTTATGTATATGCTTTCACTTATTTCTCTTATGAATTGATGTTTTGAATGCACTAATATACGTGTTGTTAAATACCTCTTGAATTCAAGTTAAGATCCCATTAGTGTGAAATCCAACAAAAAATGGGTGAAAAAGATGATAAGATCCATAACTCCTAAGGGAACTGTAACATGTGAAAATGGCCCACACCCACCCCACACCCTAGAAACATACAATGATGTTTAAAGGAAAACCACTACAAATAAAGAAGGACAAGAAGGGGGGGGAGAGTAGGAGGAAGAAAAGACAAAAGGAAGGGACACAATAGAAAATGATTAGAAACAACAAAATATGCACCGACAAAGCATAACCTTGACCTCTAATTGATAAACACATATGTCTACTAGAATAATACAATTTTATGAAGAATAAATTCCTAGGGGGATTTTTTATGTGTCTATATAAATGCCCCACTTTGCTTATGTATACATACATATCAAAGTAAAATAGGAAAAGTGTGCATACAAGATTTTCTTTCCTCCTATATATCTTATAGAAAAGTTTGATCCCTGTTAGAAACTTGAAAGGAAATTTACAAGTGCATAAGCTCAAAGAATAATAATTAACTAAAAGCAAGAAAGGATGAACTAAAATTGATACAACTTATTCAACTGAAGATGTGAGGGTTCCCTTTTAGAGTTACATGCCTTTGGATATATGTTAAATCATGAATACATTAATTAGTATGATTTTTAGTGGCCAAAAATCAATGCTAAAGTAATAATATGAGTACTAAAAATTCAAGGCTAATAAATACCCTTAACATATCGCATGGTGGGAACATGTGCCATATATTGGGTATGTCTAGGAGTAATAAAAATGTAAATTCCCTTGTCTATAGGATTTAAAATTGTACTGAATTATTGGAGTCTACAGTCTGAATGAAATGATTGGAATATATGCCCCATTTTGAGATGTAAGATGAACTTGTGAAGCACTAAACTCAAAATAAATGATCCACATGCATCATGTGAAAGTTAATATATAAAATCACCAATGTATAACATAGGAGGATGTCATATATAAGCATTTAGTTGATAAAAAAATTTCTTGACATGGGCTTGTGATGTAATCCATATAAGCAAAAAATTAATATTCCCCACCAAGAGTAATTTTTGTGGCTAATATTCGCCATTAGTGTTACATCCCATCCTATTCATAGTGGAAAATACAATGTTATCTATGATACATTTTACTTTTGTGATTATAAATTATGGATTTAACATTGTTGAATATATCTAGCTTATATTTGATTTCTTGTATGCTAAGTTATGGTTATAACATGATTATAGTTTTAGAAAATAGATAATTATATGGATTATTTCTATGTTTTATGTAATTCTAGGATTTTATTTAATGCATCAAACTAGAATTAGTTATTTCAGAGTTATTTTTATATACTCAAAAATATACTAACTACCCCTTCTTTTATGGTTGAGGTGGATGAAGTACAATTCATTCATACCCTCTAGTATAATCTTGAGGGAGGGAATCATAGGGGAGAGAGTGGTAGGCCATGACAACTATGGAAAAAAGAATGAGAAGTGAAAAATCACACACGCATGTAGTGGTGCTCAGTTGATGTTGTGTGGTTTACATTCAATTTTTAATTGTTTTGTTGTTTGCATTTGACTCTGATTATGATTGCTTATATGTTTGTAGTATGTGAATTATAACCATCAAACATTAAATTTTATGATGATTGTAGTGAATTCTATATTTCTAAGTGTTTTGTGTTAGTACGAGTTGATAAGAAACATATGCTTATGCTAACATAATCATGTTAATTTTTATTGATATAAATGGTTTATTATGATAGTCTAGTTTCATTCATGTAAAAATGAGTCTTTCATGTTTTAATATTGAATGGAACCTTAGAATAATCATCTAGTCTAATGGGTAGTCTCCTAAATGAAAACCTTGAACTTTGGCATATGTCATCACTAGGTTGAAAACTATAAGTATAAAATCATATACTACCCACCTTAGTTCGAAAAATTGTAAGGAAGGACGATTCAAATGTTAAATTGTTTGATCACTTAAAAGGGTGAATATTAATTGGGTCATTATATCCAATCTTGGATGGACTCCTTGTATTATTAACATTAATTTTGTCTACCATGAGTATTGGAAATAATTAACTTATTATAACTAACATGAAAATCATTCTTTAGGGGTCAATGTATAAATTCATCCAGTTTGAGGCATCATTAGGATTTTCTTTGTACCATGCAAACCAACAAGCCCTTCATAGTGGAAGGAAAAGAGGGAATGAACTCACATTGAAGTGAATGGAGCCTGTGATTGAGCTTTATTGGTTATTACTAGGTATGTTCATGGGAAAGACTATTATAAAAAGTAGGAGAGGATAGTAGATACAGTGGAAAGCAAAGTGGGAGTAGGTTACTATGAAAACAAAGGGTTTTTACAATGTTAAAATGGAGTGTGGAGGATGTAAGAAGAATGGTGAAGGAGAAAGAAGGAAGGTAGTGGAAGATCAAAGGAGAAATAAAAGGTTTTGAATTTTTATTGAAGGTAATCTTTGTTATATACATATCTTTAGGAAAGGAATTTATCTTTTCTTTGGGTTATGAACTCATCTATTTTAAAATGGGTTTCTTTCATATTGCATTCATTCGAATGTTGGAAATTGTAAAAAATTGGTTATTTTTAATCTAAAGGGTTGTACCCTATTTTAAAAAATTTACCATCTTGAAAAGGCTTACATTGTTTTACTATAATGGAGAAATATAACAATACCCATTAGTTCCATACTTGGAAAAACATTGATTTCAATTTGGCTTTAGTTTTCTTAGAAAAATATTTAGAACGCTAAAATTATTATACCCTTTTGAGAGAAATTTAGAGTCCTAAATGATTGCAACATTAGGAGAATCATTTGAATCCTAAACTTCTATGGCATACATAAGTTTTTTGGGGTTTGACTATAACATATATGAGTTGCTTGGTTTTGTTGTAGTGTACGTGATTTTTTTGAGTTTTTACTATAGCATATATGAGTATCTTGGTTTGTTTGGTTATGGATTGTAGCTTACTTCATTTTAAAATGATATTTTTTAATATTAAAGGTCTAACTCATGGTGGTTATGGTTTATCTTTAAAAAAAACTATATCTAAGTTGCTTAAACTCTTTTATTATGGTTTATCTTTACAAAAAAACTTAACTAACAACAACTAAAATACCAAGCTTCTATAGTAAGGATGAATTATATGGATAATGGTTAAAGCAATCAGTTTTATTCATAAATGTGAAAAGTCATTAAATGGATTTTTTTTAGTAGCATAAATTATTGAAAACAAACTATAATGTATAAAATTTTGAATAATGAGTGTATGTGTTTATTTTTGAATGGATGAAATTATATGGAACATGGTTGTGAATGATGATGTCTTAATGAGTGTTATCGAATTTATAAAATATGTAATTTCTTAAGGAATGTTGAAAATAATAATGTGGAGTCATTGTTTTTCATATGTACAACTTGTTGTACTCGTTTTGGAGGTGAATAAGACACCTATGTGATAACCTGTTTATCAGTCTTGATTTTGACTACTAGGTGGATTATTTTATGTGATTTCATTATGAATAAACTTTGATTATGATTACTACTTAAAAGGTCATCCTTTTGTTTAAGGGATGATGAGTGACAAATAATGAGACTATTTACAAGTCACTCATCATCAGTTAGACAAGAATGGTGATGTAGACTATTTGTTATATCATAGAGTAATGTTTATGTGGATAGTGACCCAAATTATTTTATCTGATAATGCTATAAAATACTTTGGCCAGAGTAATGTTATAGCTATGTACATTCTCTATCCATTATACTTTCTAGTTTACATTTTTTCTTGAGAGTCATAAATGATAGAGGTATACATATGGACTTTGTGCCTAGATACATGTATTAATGATTTCACACTCACTTTTACTCAAATAGTTTTGGATGCTCACATCATCATTATCTAGCCCTTTATTAAAGGGAAGGGCCACACCTTGTGGGGAGGTGTGTGGGGGAATGTTAGTTTATGGTTGGAAGAAAATCACCCAGATGATGCTCTCCCTCTTTACATCCAATTTGAACCTATCTTAAAAGATACTCATGGATACTAAACTTATCGAGAGATATTTTATAAATCTTAGTTGTACTATTGTATAGATGGGTAAGTACACAAAGTTTGGGGACAAAAAGTGGCCTACCCGTGGACATGATTTTTTTGAAATTTTAGAAATATGAAATTCTATAAATAATTTGAGATATCTACACTCTAAATTTGAAGATAGTGTAAGAACATGAAATGTAGAATTTCAAGTCTAGTTTCCAAAATACTATTTTTTTATAAAAATGGTTAAGCATAACTAGGTCAAACATCTAAAATTTGAAGAGAAACTCCTTTTTAAAAAAAAAAAAACATAGTAGATAGACATCTCTGCGGTGCACCATTTAATATTATTTGAAACCCTTTGTCAAAAATTTAGATAAGATCTTCTAGTTTGTGACCTATATTTTTTTAATTTTTAGTTAATACTTTTTTTTATGAATTTTTCAAGTAAATAGATCCTAAAAAATGACAAAAAATGGATAGTTGTCTGTGTGGTGCACCTAACTACCTCAAAAAACATGAAAATCATTTTTTTTGAATGTGTGTAGAATTAGGCCTAGTTTGTGATCATATAACTTGTTTTTCACTTGGATCAATGAAAGATAAATTACATGAACATGTATAGGCATGTATGTTTATGACATGTAATGGGATAAAAAGGTATAGCTAGAAATCAACATAGTTTGAAACATTAAATTAGTACAAAAATTATAAAAATCATATTTTTGGAAAGAGGAGAGCATGCTAGTCATAATGGTATTAAGATTTTGAGTTTTCATGTTGAAAATCTTAACGTATTTTGAAATCAAAGTTTAATTTTATTATTTTTATCATAACTCCCAAAACTCGGCTATACATTAATAGTCCCAGCCTTTGGCTCAGGAATCCAAGCCATTCCCAAACCAAAAAGCACTAGAATTGAATTCAAATTCAAACACCGTGATCATGTTATTAACGTGATCAAATTAATACCATGATCACATTATTAATGTGATCATGTTATTAACTGTGTTAGTAATGTGATCGCATTATATATTCTCAACACCCTAAAACCTAGATTTACATTTTGACCTACTAAAGGAGCCACTATGCCCAATAGTCTTAAGATTTTATAGCATTAAATGATAATTGGAGATGTATTAACCTATGAATCAATTTATTGTTCATTTCATCCCAATATGGTGTGTAATTAGGCCAATAGATTCCAAATTGACATTAAATGGACATATTTCCTTGAATGGAGCTTGGTTGGCCCCAATTACGTATCAAACTAAATTAAATACTTGGTTTTAATAATATGGTGTGCAATTAGAGACCCAATTGATATCATATGGACATAATTAATTTCTTAGGGATCACTAAACCCCATTGAGTATTAGATTGAACTAAATATTCAATTAGTTTAATATGGTATGCTATCAAAACCCTAATTGACATTATATTGAAGGAATTCCTTGCACAAGGATGATTACTCTTAATTACATATTATATTAAATAAAATACTTGATTGGTTAAATATGATGTGAAATTAGGGGAAAATATTCACAATGGACATTAGATGGACATAATTCCTTGCATGGGGTGAAAAATTCCTTGATTGATATTAAGTGGAAACAGTTAATTACATAGGACTTGGTTGTCCCCTATTGTGTGTAGTATTGAAAAAAATATTAATTGATTTAAAATGGTGTAATTAGAGACCCAAATGACATTAGATGGATGTAATTCCTTGTTTTGGGTTTGAGTGGCCCCAATTACATATCATATTGAACCTAAATACTCAATTGGTTTAATATGGTGTGTAATCGAGGCTAATGGAACCCAACCAACATTATATGGACATAATTACTTTTATGGGAATTAGTTGGCCCCAATTATGTATAAGATAAAAACAAATACATGATTATTTGAATATAGTTTACAATTGGGGCCAATGAACTCATAATTGACATTAGATGTATTCAGTTACGTACATGAGCATTAGTTGTCCATAATTGTGTATTCAACTAAACTAAATACTTGGTTGATTCAATATGTTGTGTATTTAGGACCAACAGATCCCCCTGTTGATATTATAAGGATGAAATTTCTTACACAAGGCTTGTTTGGACTAAATTTTATATCATATTAAACCAAATATTCTTTCAGTTGAATTTGGTGCATAATCAAAATCCCAATTGTTATTGGATGGATGCAATTCCTTATAGAGGGTTCAATTGGTCTTGATTTCATATTAGATTGAATCAAAAACTCAATTATTTGAATAAAGTGTGAAATTAGGGCCCTAATTAAAATTATGTTGACACAATTCCTTAGGCAATCCTTGATTGGCCATAATTATGTATCATGTGGAACTGAATACTCAATTGGTTCAATATGGTATACAATCAGGGCCAAAAAAGCCCCAATTTCCATTATATGAATGTAATTCCTTACACATGACTCCTTTGGACCGAATTGCATATCAAATTGAAAAAATACTATTTTTTTTAATGTGGTGAGAACTTGGATCCCCAATTGATATCATATGGATGAAATTCCTTACATAGAGGTTCAGTAGGCCCATGGGATCAATTTCGCTCCAATCAACATCCTTTATATATAGTAAGAATTAGGTTCATAGGGATGAACTTGGTTAAAATTGCATAACTCATTACCATAATTGACTTCATAGGCTCAATCTATGATGATGTGGGGGATAATTGATCCCAAATTCATATTCTTTACTCACAGATCTAGGTTCATGGAGCTCAAATTTTCCCCAATAATTATCATGATTGCACCTTATATACCCTAAAACCTATATACCCTAATCCCTAAAGATCATAATCCCTAAACTCTAAACCATATATATAAACTCTTTAAACCTTTATCCAATCATTTTAACCCAAATTAACATCATTTAGACTAAGAATTAAATTCATAGGGCTCAATTTGGACTAAATCACATGATTGATTGCCTTATTTGACTAATTCACTCAATATACATGATGACATCTAGGGTATAATGATAAAACAAAAACACATTCTATAGTCCCAAATGGGTCCAAGTGATTCAAATTATCCTCAATTATCTTTGCAATTGACCGTGTATACCATAAACCATATATACATTAAAACCTAAACCGTAAACCATAAACCCTAAACACTATACCCTAAATTTTAAACTATAAAATTTCCCTATTTTCTAATTGATTTAGTCCCAATTAACATCCTTTGTAGTAACAATTAGGTTTGAACATGGCCTAGAGTGATTAGACATTATATATAGGTCCTTAAACCTAAACCCTATGCCCTAATCCCTAAAACATAATTTATAAGCCCTATGCCCTAATTCCCACTACATGCTACAAACATACATGCCTTATGATATAACTTATTTTATCATGAGATGTCATAAAATGCACATTTTAAACCTATGGCCAAAACTTAGCCTTTGGAGTACCAATCTAACTGTGCATCTAAAGTAAATTAGGGCTATTTTGAGCTCCTTTAACCTAATTAACCAAAGAGGAAGAACTAATTGATTATTTTAATCAAGGAGGCATTTTAGACCAATTTGAACCCCTTCAAGAGAAAAATATGATTTGGGGCAAAATCAAAAGATTGATTCTATCATGAATTGATCTAATTAGTCAAATTGTGTAATTAAGGGCTTGATCTGGGTAAAATTGAGCCCGTAAACCAAATTTATGGCTCAATCAATTGTATAAAATGTATGCAACATGTACATGGCATAAATGGCCCTAATTTTATTATAAATGTAAACATGATGGTAATTATCATAAATAGGTGAACATGCATCTCAAATGTTCTTCAATTACCTTAGTGATTGGACCCTATATCTAATATCTTAAACCCTAAACCTTGTACCATTTAACTTTAACCCTAAACCCTGTACTATTAACATTAAACCCTAAGACATAATCCCTAATCCCTAAACCCTTTAAATTATAAACCATAAATGGTAAACCAATAAATTTATCCCCAATTAACATCCTATATATATATATATAAAGAATTAGGTTCACAAGGATGAACTTGGTCAAAATTGCATCACTCATTATACCACAATTGATTTAATTGGCTCAATTTGTGATTATATGGGGGATAATTGAGCTCAAAATCACATTATTTACTCATACATATAGGTTTAAGGAGTTTAAATTTGCCCCAATTACCTTCATGATTGCACTTTATATACCCTAAACCCTAATCCTTAAAGTTCCTAATCCCTAAACTCTAAACCATAAATATAAACTCTTTAAACCTTGAACCAATCATTTTAGCCCAAATTAACATCATTTAGACTAAGAATTAAGTTCACATAGATAAGTTTGGCCTAAATCACATGACCAATTACCCCATTTGACTAATTCACTCAATCTGCATGATGACATCTAGGGTATAATGATAACCCAAAAACACATTTTGTAGTCACAAATGGGTCCAAGTGATTCAAATTGTCCTCATTTATCTTTATGATTGACCTTATGTACCCTAAACCATATATACATTAAAACCTAATCCTTAAACCATAAACCCTAAAAATTATACACTAAATTGTAAACCATAAACATTCCCTATTTACTAATTGATTTAGTCCTAATTAACATCCTTTGTAGTAATAATTTGGTTTGAACATGGCATAGAGTGATTATACATTATATACAAGTCCTTAAACCTAAACCCTATGCCCTAATCTCTAATCCCTATAGCATAAATTTTAAGCCCTATGACCTAATGCCCACTACATGCTGAAAACATACATGCCTTACGATATAACTAATTTTATCATGAGATGTCATGAAATAGATTTTTTAAACCTATGGCCAAAACTTAGCCTTTGGAGTACCAATCTAGCTATGCATCTGAATTGAATTGGGGCTATTTTGAGCCCCTTCAGCCTAATTACATACTATAAAATGTGTTTGGGGGGTTGATCAACTCCAATATTCCCCAATTACCATCACAATTATACATTATATATGCTAAAACTTATACCCCAAGCCCTAATGCTTAAAGTTCTTAATCCCTAAACTCTAAACCATAAATATAAACTATTTAAACCCTAAAACAATCATTTTATCCCAAATTAACATAATTTAGACTAAAAATTATCTTTGACACAAAACCCTATGGAACCTAAACCTAATCCCTAAACACTATACCCTAAATTATAAACCAAAAACTTTCCTTATTTGCCAATTGATTTAGTCCAAATTAACATCATTTGTAGTAAAAATTTGGTTTACACATGGCATAGAGATATTAGACCTTATATACACCCTTAAACCTAAACCCTACATGCCCTAATCCTAAATACCTAAAACATAAATTATAATCCCTAATCTCTAAAACATAAATTGTAATCCCTAATCCCTAATCCTTAAACCCTATGCACTAATGCCTTAATCCTTAATCCATAATCCCTAATCTATATTAAATATAACACAATAACATTATTCTTAGTATAGGTAATGCTTTGTTCTCAATGCCAATTACTAACCCCAAATGATTATTAAGAATAATGTGATCATGTTATTGCATAACACATTTACATTATTGTTAATAAATGCTTCTCAATATGTTGGATGAAGCAGAACCTTGTATAACAAATAACATGATCATATTATGATTAGTATAGAATAAGCTCACTTTTTAATGACTATTTTAAACCCAAATCAAGAATTGTATCCCCACAAACATTCTCTACATACTTATATAGGATCTATGGTACCTGTGTACTTGACCCCACCTTTGAAAAGTTGTCAATTATCCTTTATGGGTGATGGATCACATTCGAGGAAGAGGAAGATGTTGAAGAATAAAACACTAGTGGAATTAGAATATTTGAGAGAGAAACACATGATATGGATGTAAAAACTTTATGGTAGACAAGGTACAAACCCTAATCTTGATGAACTTGCAGACGTCCAATTCTTAACACCATTTGTGTTGAAATTGTCAATCTTACTTGAATTACACTTAAATGCCCAATTTAAGTCAAAATCACTAAAAACATGCTAAATGGTTTGATATTATCATAAAAAATTTTTGATTTAGGCCAAAGTATCCCTAAATGGGGCAATGCATTTTATGTGATTCCTAACTTTGATAAATTCATTTCGAGTCAAAATGATGATTTTGCCTTTTTGCACTCTCGATCACTCTTTTCTTCTAATTCATTAGTACACATCACATAACTTTGTTATTTTATATTGGAAACATCCTAAATGGGAATATGAATCCAACACATCTAACATCACCTTCCAATTCTTCTCAAGTTAAATTATAACCTAGTAATATGACTTTTTGACCATTTTGATTATTTGAGGGCTAATTTCCAAATAATTGCACAAATATTGATTAATCTTGTTTAAAGCTAATTAATTCAACTCAAGAGCTTAAGTGGATTTTCCATAGAGGTTATTAATTATTTCAATATTGGAAATTGATTCCCAATATTTGCGTCACCTAGTGACATCATCTATAGGGTGGCATCCATAAGCCATAAATGCATAAAATATTTGAATTATGGGCACCCATGCCTAATTAATGCCCCTTACTCCAAAATAATTATGAGGATATTTATGGATTTATTTCCAAATATTAGATTAATCCATGACCACACATTTTAATATTAAGATGGATGGTCATGGTTGATCTTAGACTATTTCCAAAATCTATAAATAGAAGGGCATAAAACCTCATTTCTTAAGCTTAAATTGTGTAAAATTATAATGCTAAAATCTCTCCATAAGTCATTTGTGTTTTTATTATTATGTTATTTTCATTTGGATTAACTTGAATTGATAGACAAAATAGATATTTTATATCATGAGCCTAGGTTTTACATAGAGTTCTTGAGGCAATGGAGGAGTAAAGAAGCCATTTTTGACAAAGAATAGAGCTCTAGATCAAGGGGAGAACCCACTTGGAGATACTATTAGGTGGTGGAACCACTTGGTAAGGTGATTTATAATTTATTTATTTCATTTGTTTCTTACTATCATTTAAAAACCCCCATTAGAATAGGTTGGCTTAGATTGTTAATTCTTATGCATTCTTTTGTGAGTTTTCATGACTAATGTTTGAATCAATCTTCTTCATAATACATCTTACATTTTGGCATGCTCGATGGGATGATGCATCCCTCTTATACAAGAAAAACAACTTTGCATTTTTTGAATTCTATTTTAGTCATTAAAAAGTCTTTAACAATGTTTTTATGCTTTTTTCTTATGTTTTTGTGTACCTATAGGTTACACAGTGACCATTGATGGTTCTTAGTTACTGTCGATGGTTAGGGATAACCGCTCTTAATTGGGTTACAGGGG
Source organism: Torreya grandis (assembly GCA_037957365.1). Classification (NCBI taxonomy): domain Eukaryota; kingdom Viridiplantae; phylum Streptophyta; class Pinopsida; order Cupressales; family Taxaceae; genus Torreya; species Torreya grandis. The sequence continues at coordinate 1,295,433 of JARHVA010002974.1, forward strand.
AATATGACCTAAAATTTTCATTTTGAGATTTTATTCAAGTTATTTATAACAAATTGGATTTATTAAGTCTCTGATCTGAACCAAAACATGATCCAGAAAGTATTTGTTGGAGTTTTTATTCTATCTTAGGTTAAGCAAAGTTTTTTGTGGAAAATTATTTCTTGCCTAAATGTATTTGAGAAAATTCAAGTTTACATTGGTTAAAATTTAATTTTAAGTCTCTAGTCTAGTTTTATTTCATGATCTATAAGGTTTCCTTTTAGTTTTTTTATTCTAACAAGTTAACAAGTGCTTTTTGACAAGAATGTTGATGCCTTCGGGTCTACATGTAATCACCAAAACTAAGTATCTACCAACCATGGTTGATTTAAATTTGATTGGTGATGGTCTTAAATGAATCATTGATGGTTAGAGGTGACCACTGATGGTCACTGTGTTTTTCAAAACACAGACTCAAGAAAATTAAAACGAAAGTGCCTTGTCTCATTTAAAAAAATGCTCCAAATCTAAACAAGACTCTCGTAATTTTTATGAAGGAACCATAAGGAAAGAGATTATTTATAGCTTAATTAGTCTTGTTAACCTCCTTTTGGTGCTTCCAAATAATTAGGAATCTTTCCATTTGGTGCTTAAATAAAAATTTCCATATTTATATTGAATGTTTATTAGTTGTTCTTTAAAAGGTTTTGCAATTTAAGGCCAAGGGGCCAAAGAACATCACAAAAACTTCAATTTAGTGCTTTAAAACTAAACCCTCTTTAAAGTTTTGTTTTAAGTAAGACATTTATCATTGCTTTCTTAGTTAGATTTATTTGTGCAAAAAGGAATTTGTTCATATATGCTCTCCCCTCATCCCCTATAGGGAACTTGTGGGATCAAAAGTGCCATCTTCATTGAAAAATTATGCTTTAGTCCAAAGGCATAAAAAAGATGTTGTGAAGGCTCTCCCTAAGACCTACATGGCTTGGATGATCTATAAACAACCATAAAGCCTTTTTACTTAGATTTTTCATTTCATGTATTTTGGATTGTGAGGGGGACTTCATTGCCTCCCATAAGTTCTATAGGGAAGATTTAACATGGACATTAATCTCCTATTATTATCTTTAACCCCTCCCCATGGGGGGTGGGGGCATATAAATTGGGCTCCCCTCAATAGGATGATGGTTTAAGTGGTTAAACCATTGTTGTTAGTAGAGGCTAAGATTGAGATGTATGATCATATTGGACATCATAATACACTGATCAAGTGATGGATGTAGTGGTTATGAAAAGGATTAGACCTTTTCACAACAAGCCATTTGATGCAGACCCAATTGATGTGTTGCTTCTCATGTGTGCACAATAGGAAAGTTGGTACACATGGGATCCATATAGAAACATGTGAACTTTTATTAGTTTAGTCAACCCCACTTTGCCACACCTTGTCAGTTTAGGACTTAGGATGATTACTTAGTTATATTTGTATAATTTGGTCTTAGATTACTTGGTGTTGATTTAAGTCAAAACTTGATTATAGACCAAACATCAAAACCAAGCACATTGTCCACAAATTTATTGAGAAAGGATACATTATGATGTCTAAGTGAAAATCAATCTTTTCCTTATTCAAATTTACCATCTTAAACATTGTGTCATATCTTCTAATTGGTGAAGTTATGCTGCCCATTTGAGTCTAGATCATTTGCCACATTTATTAAGTCCTTCATTAATAGTTTAAATTTGAAATTGAACCTTTCTAAGTTCTAAAGTTTGATGTGTTAAATTGGGTTTACCATTTTCACTTGACTTGTTTTAACTTGGGTTCAATTTCCCATTTGAATTAGAGGTCATTTATAGACTCATTATCACATTATCATCATTGGTGGACTCAAGTCATCTTGTATATCACTCACACTTTAAGTCCTAGAACACATTTTATACTACTATTCCTATTACCATATGGCGGCATTGTGATTCCCATTTGGTTCTATTTTTATTCTTAGGAATTATTTCATGTTTCTACATCTTGAGTTTCTTGGTTGCATTGTCTCCTTCCTAATCTGAAGGGCATTTTTCTAATTTTCTAGTAGTAACTCATCAAAGTTGAACTATATTTTATGTCATTGACGTATCTCAAAAGTCTATGTTTCAATGTAATAGTGACACTCTAGGATTTTTGAGTTATCATACCCTCTTCTAATTCATACGATTTCAACCCTACCCAAGGTTGAGTAGTTTCATGAACACATTCTTCTAATTATGTGTAGTTCCATGCCACCCTTCTTTTATAGTCTCTTTGATACCTTGGTCAATTATTTGGAAGAAAGATCAAAATCCATACCTTGTTTAAACATTCACAAAACATTGTCCAAATCTTGGAAAATGTGTAGAACAATCTTTATAGACATGATACTAAGGTACAATGGTAATGGGGTCTCTTGTGGCCCTATTTACAAAATAGAGCACTTTTATGGTGGACATGAACGTTCCATCTTGTTTGAGGATGTAGCTCTCTTTGAGCCTATTTGGTGAGAACCATTTGGTTCATGCTAATTTTTGTGCATCGTCCTTGTCCTTCCCCTTCAATTTACACATTGTGCTCGAAGGTTACTATTTTAGGATATCCTCCTTTGATTTGTAAACCATGCTTGGAGGTTACCATTCTCAGTTACACCCTTTAGCTTGTGCAGGTGATCAAGCTCCACAACATGTGAAGGTTACCATTTTAGGCTATTATCCTTCAACTTGTGAAAGTGACCAGGCTTCTCAACATGCAAAGGTTACCATTTTAGGACCTCCTCCTTTGGTTTACATTAGCAACCAAACTATGCAATATCCATTCATTATCATTTTAGGCCCATCCCCTATAGCTATTATATCCATTATTGAAGCACATCAATTTCATAAAGCTGATTTTGTTGATCCCTTCTTCAATAGTCTAATTTTTGGAAATCCCATTATTGAACCACATACCATTATTACATCTAAACCGAATGTTCCCCACTTTAAAAATTATGTGTCGATCTTTGAGCCAAAATAAGAACCATTATCTCTTCAAGAGACATCTTATGAGGACCATAATGTGTTCAAAGTTGATATTTTTCAACCAATTATGAACTAAAACCATGATTTTATTATTGAAACACCCATTTGTGATGAGTCAACCTGCGATGAATTACCTATTCATATTTTACCTATTTTTAAAGAGCCTCATCTCCTTGACAAGCTAATCTTTGTAGAGTTATTTCTTGATTTTTTCCTACTCATTGAGGAGTCTCCTTTTGACAAACAAGATTTTATCGAGTCATCCCTCAAATGGTTCCCTCTCTTTAATGAGATTAATTAAGATGAGCTAGTCTATGTTGAACCCTTCCTAGATGAATCACTTTTTATTGAGCTTATTATGCCATCATAGGCCTATACTTGTTCGCTACCAAGCATTCAATTGAACATCATTATAGAAACAACCATATCAAATGAAGAATCATAATTAGAGTTAGGTTTTATTTTTGAATTGACATCAAATTTAGCATCAAAAATAGAATAAACATCAATTATGACATTGAATTAAGATTCCTTTATATCATAATTAGATTCAAAAACAAAATATAGTATTGGTTGTTACGACATTGGTTGCAATTTCCTTGCATATCAATTTGAATATATTTGTGATCCTTCTATGGTTTTTGAGGATGATTACTTTAGCATCAACACAGGTTATCCTAGTATCTTCTATGAGGATTGTGCTGTTATTCATCATTTCATTATTTTGACCTAACATAACCATTATATTAACATTCCACCTCCCACAAACATCAATTAGGGCTGACAAAATCACACTTTGTTGAAATGAATCCATGGTGACATACCATTTGTAGAATATTAAGGGGGTCAAGACCAAATTCATGCAGAAGAAGAACAATCTCCTAGTGAAACCTTTTTGGATGTGCTAGGGGATGAGAAAATATCAAACTCAACATATTTTAGTGAAACCTTTTCAAAGGTGCTAAAAGATAATCTAAGTCAAATTTTAATATATCATCATGAAACCTTCTCAAAATCACTATGGAATAGTCAAAATAAATTCATTGGTGAAAACCTCATTAAGGCAACAAAAATTGAGCACAAAATTTCTTCTCTACTTATTGAAGACATTATTCAATATCAAATAATTATAGCTTCTCATCTACAACATAATTAGATGGTAGATACTCTTAGGAACAAACAATAGAATAATTTGGTGGTCCTATCGAGAGAATATTTAGAGGTCTTCAACCTTGCCATAGCCAAAATTATGTAAAATTTAGTATCAATAATATTATGTGTGACTGAAAGTCCTAATATTCATTTGTTACCCATTCATTATACATCCCATTATTATCCACCTATTCATTACCCATTTATATCATTTATCTTGAGCCTAACATTATCTACCATTTTTGGTAGCACTTTATTCTATAGAGGCCACAATGATTTCTTTTCTTGATGTTTGAAGGAAGTAGAATCAATAATGAAGGAAGATCATGAACACATTATTAAGATCCAGATTTGCAATAGGTTTTTAAAAGAGTAGCTCTATTGATGAGGTGTTGGATTACAATTTTTATAACTGATCCTTTCTATTGTCTCATATGTTGACTAGGATGTGCATCTCCCTATCAGTAAAAGAAACATAATCATTTTCCAATTTTCCAATTACCATTTGCCATTACCATGCCTCATCTCTTGTGGGAAACCCTATAGACCCTTTTTAGGCATATTATACCATTGTGTTCTATTTACCATGTTATTTGAATTACATTAACTTGAGGTCCTTTGGGACTATGTAAAAAATGCCTAATTTATATTGAGGTTATCTCAGTCACCCCTTCACCATGTTCTTGCCATTTTATGAGCAATTATTAAGCTTGAATACTCTTTCCATTTTGTGAACAAATTAGGCCATGCTCTCACTATTTTGTGAGAAATCTAAGATAATCATCGATTGGGGGTAGCTTTTTTATCACTATAGCCTTTTGTCTTCTGATCATTTTCCTTATACCATTCCTTTACTATTGACCAAGGCTTATTTTTAGATGTCCTGCTTATCCCATTTTGATCTTGGTTCCTTTAGTTATTCTTGCACTTTCTATGAGGGGATTCTGATCTAGTTTCAAAAAGTTTAGGATGTCATGTTGAATTACAGTCTATGAGAGTAGTGTGATATTTGATATGTCAAGTTATCTTTCATATATCATCTTAATTGGTATCATTGATTATAACCACCTATGAGAAAATCTGTATTGTATTTGATACCCCTTACTATAACCGCCTTTATGCAAATAAAAATTATGTTGTTTCCTAATTATAACTTCATATGGGAAAATTAGGTACAATGCCTTTATATCATGCATTACTACATCATCTAGTCATTATTATTATCATTTTCATTTATTTGTAAACTTGTTGTGGCTTAGTCAATTTTTCATTACCTTTTGTGTAGGCAAATATACTATGACTTGAAGCCCTAATGGGATTATGTAGGTTGCACTATATTCATATTAAGGTGAACTTAGTCACCCTTTCATTACGCTCTCACCATCTTATGAGCATTGTAAGTTGGCACACTCTCACTGTTTCATGAGCTGGACCATTATGTATCTCTTAATTCTCAATCGAGTTGAGATACTTGAAAAATTATAAAAACATTCATAAAAAACCATAAATCCAAAAATAATTTTTTTGTGTGTGCATGTTTCTTTGATTATTTATCTATTTGTTTGGCCTTTTAAGTTCTTATTTGTTCTTGCTTCTTTGTTTCCTTTCCAAGTACATCTTGATGGTCCACATAGATTTTGATTATTCATATCTATATCTCATGTTATTAAGATGTTCTTGATTTGTTTTTTAACATTATTGTTCCTACTTGAATATTGATTATTCATATCTTGATTTTAAGTTAGGTTCATTTATGTATTAGTTTTTCTTTGTCTTTAATTTTTTAATTAAATGTAAATAGTTTTAACTCTAGTTTTGATCATTTTTTACCATTATCTTTAGTTATAGGTATTAACATTTGAATTGGTTCCATGTAACTGCAATGTCATATCATTATGAGTTATTCATACTTATGATGCCTAATTTATTTTTCAATAGAAAACATGTTATACTCTAAACTTAAGTCTTAACATCAACATAACTCCAATGAAGAACTCTCAAGAACAATATATATAATCTAGGCTCAATAATTTTATCACCTAACTCTATGCTTAGATGTGCATCTCTTAAAATACGTCATGATTCTAATCAATCTATGGTCAATTTTCATCATCCCTCATTTTATTCTTTCCTACTTAGACTACATTAGCTTGAGGTCCATTTAGACTATGTCAAAAGTATTTGGATACATGACGTATCTCGGGTCAACTTGACCATCTTCATTATTATTTTCATCTCTTTCATCTCATTTTGCATTCTCATATGCTTGGTATTTTATGGACTTTTTGAAGTCATTACACCATCACATCTATGTTTGCACTCGTTCAATTTAACCTATCTTTTGGGTTATATCCTTGAGATAATTGATTACCAACTTACCCATGTTGGGGCACCACATTTAAACCTGTTCATAAATCTAAATCAGCCCTACAGGGGTAAGCCATTATTTATTCTTTATCAAAGATAAAAATTAGCCCTATTAGGGTACACCTATCTTATCATGATCACATATAATCTATTGGGGCAATTCTTATTATCATATTTATGGAGACCGAATTCTCCCTTTTCCTCTAATTCTAAGATCTTCACACTTTTACCCATGATGGCAATGTTTTAGTGTACAACTTGTGTCGATATTGATCAATGATGTAAACACATATATTGCACTCTCAAGTTGGGTGCATTCAAAGTGTGTCCCTTACATGTTTGGATTGAATCCTTCAAATTCCCCCATTCTTAGGGTCCATTATACCTCTAATTACATTTTGATCATTGATGGTATCAATGTGTGTAAGCATTAGCTCATCTAGATGTGATCTATTCTATGGGTTAATCTCTTACTTTCCCTCTCTTTTTGAGAGTTCATCCTTCTCTTTCATCCTAGTATGTCCTCTCAAGTGGGCATCATGGGTCATTTCCAATTTATTATTGAAAGCTATTTTCTTTGAAAAGATGTTGCTTTACCTGAATGTCTTACTACACCTTCTCAAATAGGGGCAAAATGTAGACATATAATTCCTAACACCATATGTGTTGAAATTGTCAATCTTACTCGAATTGCACTCAAATTCCCAATTTAGGTCAAAATCATTAAAAACATGTTAAATGGTTCAATATTTTCATAAACAAGTGTCAATTTAAGCCAAAGTATCCCTAAATGGGGTAATGCATTTTATGTGATTCCTAACTTTCATCAATTCATTTTGAGTCAAAATGATGATTTTGCCTTTTTATGCTCAAGATCACTCTTTTATTGTAATTCATTAATACATGTCATGTACCTTTGTTATTTTGTATTAGAAACATCTTAAATGATAATATGGTTAAAATTCATCTAAGAACACCTTCCAATTCTTCTTGAGTCAAATTATGACCTAGTAATATGACAATCTGACCATTTTGATTAATTGAGGGCCAATTTCCAAAGAATTGCACAAGTATTGATTAATATATTTAAATTTAATTAATTCAAATCAATAGATTAAGTGGATTTTCCATGGAGGTTATTGAATACTTTAATATTGGAAATTGATTTCTAATATTTGCATCACCTAGTGACATCATCTATAGGGTGGCATCCATAAGCCATGAATGCATAAAATATATGAATTATGGGCACCCATGCCTAATTAATGCCCCTTCCTCCCAAATCATTATGAGTATATTTATGGATTTAATTCCAAATATTAGATTAATCTATGACCACACATCTCAATCTTGAGATGGACAACCATGGTTAATCTTAAACCATTTCCAAAATCTATAAATAGAAGGGCATAAAAGCTCATTTCTTAAGCATAAATTGTGTAAACTTATAATTCTAAAATCTCTCCACAAGTCATTTGTGTTTTTATTATTGTGTTATTTGAATTTTTATTATCTTTAATTGATAGGAAAAATAGATAGTTTATATCATTAGCCTAGGTTTTACATAGAGTTCTTGAGGTAATGGAGGAGCAAAGAAGCCATTGTTGATAAAGACTAGAGATCTAGGTCAAGGGGATAACATGCTTGAAGCCACTCTTGGGTGGTAGAACCGCTTGGGAAGTTGATTCATAATTGATTTATTTCATTTGTTTCTTACTATCATTTGTAAACCCCCATTAGAATTGGTTGGCTTAGATTGTCAATTCTTATGCATTCTTTTGTGAGTTTTCATGACTAATGTTTGAAATGATCCTCTCTGTAATCTATCATATAAAACCAAATGCCATAGATAATGAGCTAATTGACAATAATAAATTAAGAAATGATGAAATTGACCATAATGAGTTGAATAATGATGAAATTGACCATAACAAAATGAATAATACTGAAATTAAAAATAATGAATTAGTTAATATTGGAAGTTTACATTCAAAGTTCCAAGTTTCTGATTTTGTTGATGATGAGTTTATGTATGATGCTTCACCCCCCATGAATGAGTAAAATTTGATGGAAACAAATAATGATGAAATTAAACGTCAATACAATTTCATGGAAACATATAATGAAGAAATAAATAATGAATAAAATGTCATCCCACCTCTAAATAATGAGAGTAATAATTTTTTTGAAACACCCTCTTAAAAAATTCCACTACTAATAACATCTCCAAGAATTATGCGTGAAAAAGATAAGTAATTAATTGAATTCAATGAAAATATTTTATAACCAATCCATAACAAAATGTCTAATTTCCATTCAAAAAGACTAGCTCAATAAATTTGGGATACTTTCTTTCATAATTTGGATTATGATAGTCAAAGATGTCAATTATTTATTTCATTGATAAAATTGATTAAGGTGAGACCTATAATGTACACATTAAGACTAGAAACATCTAACATGGATGATAAAAATAATGAAATTGTTGAAAATATAAATGATGCATATCATATTATAGGCCCAAAATCATCCACCAAAGATTGTAAGGCTACTTGTCATATACTTACAACTTGTGCAATAAGTGGCAAAAACGGGAAAAAATGAATGGTTTCAAAAACAAGTTGAACACTTAATATAAATAGAAAAACAATAATGAAAGTAATTGAAAGACGTGAAATACTTAATGAACCTAATACCAATGAGCTTTGGGAATTTTTTTGTAGACTTTCACAAAAGGATAAGGCTATATCCAATACTCTCAAAGAGTTACTTGCTCAATTTTAGAAATATAATATAAAAGTTTCACCCAATGCAAGAGATGTTGTGAAAAGAAGAGTTGGTTCTTGTAACCATGAACTGCATCCAAAACATTTATTGGATATGACTAAAAAACAATTGTACTATAAATTTTTGGAAAACATCCACAAATTTCTATTTTTCAAAGATATTTTGAGATGGCAAAACCTTTTTATGTTAAAATAAATCACATACACACCACTTGTTGTTGTAGGCAACATGTCAAATTTTTAATGCACTATGATGTTTTTCACCATAATTATTTTAATTTACACAGTAATTTTTTTCTGTAGGAGTGTGGTATTGAATTACCACCAAAACCAGCCAGGGAATTTATTCCAACTATCTTTTGCAAAAGATTGGATGGACAATTATTTTACAACAAACCATGTTTAAATGAAAATTATAGCATTTATTGTGGATTTCCAAAATTAAAAATAGTATCTATGAGGAGATTACATGTTCAATTAGATAACAATTAATTGAAATATAAATCAATGACTTATCAAGTAAAATATGGCAAAGAATCTAAAAGGTGTGAGATTGTTACAAAAAAGATAACTATTTCTGAATTTTTGGTCAAATTTAGGTAAAAGATTATTTATGAGTATGCAAGGCACACACATAGGGCTAGATGGTTGGATGATCATTTCAAGATAAACAAGGATACATTTCCGCTTGGTTTGATTATTTTAGTAGTTGATTTTTCTAAAAATTACACATTAAAACCCAAAATAGAAGTTCAATCATAATATTACAACTCATCACAAGTTACCATATTCATGTATATAACATTCATGCATGCCCTTGATAGTACACAACAACAATGAAAAATATTAAGGGAGTACCATTTATATATTAGCGATGATAGATCACATTGTTTAGAGTATGTGCAATGTTGTTTTTAGAAGTTATATGAATAGTTGAGTCAAAGGAACATTACTTTAAATCAACATTACATTTGGTCAAATAATTGAACTTTACAATTCAAAAATACATGGATGTTTTATTGGTTGAGTAGGATGTACATTACCACTGGTGTGGAACACATTTGGATTTTCATTGAGGTTAGCCATGGAAAAGGGGAGCATGATGGTGTTGGATCATGTGTAAAAAGAGCTATTTTAAGGGAGGATTTGAAATTTGAAGAGGGTGTTCATTTGACAAATGCAAAAACTATGGTTGAATGGTATAATGAGAACATGTGTCATGATACTCAACCAAATTCTATTATTTGTAGACATTTTTGGTTAATGGAGGAAGAATACTTGGTAAAGTATTCAGATTGTATGACTCTAATGGGTTTAGGTGATCTCCACTCATTTCATAGCTCAAATGCAAGTTATTGGACTGTTTATATGAGACACTTGGCATGTTTTTATTTTGCATGTGTGGAGTCTATTTAGAATGAGTGTGATTCACAAGAGTGGGTAGATGATTGAAGTTCCAAACCTCTAATTCCAATCAACACATATTAGGTTCCAATATCATTACACCTTACAAATATGACATCATCAGATGACTTTGACTATTTATCTGATCTAGTGCAACTAGGTAGAGTATTTTTCATTATGTATAATTTATTCTCATTATATATCTTCATATTATCATTAAAAATAGTTTTTTATGATACAAGTAATGTTTTTGAAATTATTATAGATGAGGATAAAGAATAGGGCACTAATTAATACTTGTGTCAGTGTGTAGAGAGAAATAAAAAATTGACTTCACCAGTTGTAAATGGAGAAAACATTGACTATCCCATAGGGTCAATGGTAGTCACTAGAGCTTGGTTTTGATAATATCATATAAAATATTTAGATCAATTATTGTTTGAAGAGTTTGAAATTCATAAGAAGATACTACACTATTCAAATTTGATTCTTACAATGAATATTCAATTACAAAAATATCATGGAAGGCCATTAAATAAGAAACTATGGAAAGTTTGAGAGTCAGACCATGAAGCTCTTCTTGATACTATCAAGGTTAGAGCAAATCCTAGTGGTTCATTGGATTGAAATATATAGGTATATTGAATTTTCAAATGTATATGTAAATAATTTTAGCAAATGTTTTTTAGTTTCTAGTTAGAACATATAAATTTCATTGTTAATTACTAACAATTTTTTGTAGGTTAGTGGTGCCAAATAATCTTCCACCTTCATGTGGTTGGCACTGTCAGTAAAGAATTATATATTATTGAAGCTAAGAGAAGATTAGGTTAGACATGATTCAAGCTTAGGATGGACATGATTGAATTTTAGGAAATGAATTAAAGGTTTTATTTTATAGGTGTTTGAACTTAGGCTAAAAAATGCATTTTTCTTGTATCAGGAAGGGTGTTCTTGAGGCTAGAATGGGTGGTGGGTTTGTCAATCGAGCTTGATAGGAGGCCAAAACTTGGTCCTAGACATTATCCACCCCATGAAAATGTTGTTAGTGTTAGTTTTTAGTCAAGAATAATCAAAACTAGAGTTTTATAACCACAACTTAAACTTTGACAACATTTATTGTTAATGTTTTTGTGCTTCAGAATGGTAGTGAAAATGTACTTTTAGGTAGATTTAAACATCATGTAGATGTGATAAAATGTAGTTTAGTTATATGGATGTTATTTTAGTGATATATTTAGAGGTGAAAGTCCCAGAAGTAGAAATGTCAGTTGAAGCTCAAGAAGTTACTTGTTTAATGCCAAAAAGTTGCATTTTTGGACCCCTCACTGTAACTTGTCCAACAGATTGCTCTTGAATATTACACCTGAGTGATCTAGGATGAGATTAAAGGGATTAAATATGTATGGGAGGGATATGATGGTTCATGAAAATGACTTATAGTTTTTATTTTATAGGTGTTTGAACTTAGGCTAAAATTTTTCATTTTTCTTGTATTGGGAAGGGTGTTCTTGAGGCTACAATGGGTGGTGGGTTTGTTGATTTGGCCTGATGAGAGGCCAAGAAACTTTTCATAGATTTTATCCACCTAATTGGACATGATGGTAGTGTTTTTGTTAGTCAAGAAGCATCAAAACTAGAGTTTTGCAACCATACCTTAAACTTTGACGACATTTATTGTTAGTGTTTTCGCTTTCCAGAATGGTAGTGAAAATGCACTTTCAAGAGGATTTGAATGTCATAACAATGTGATAAAATGTAATTTACCTATATGGACATGATCAAAGTGATATATTCATAGGTGGAGGTCCTATAGGTATAAATTCTAGTTGGAGCTCAAGAAGTTGCTTGTTCACTACCAAAAAGTTGCATTTTTGGACCCCCTTACTACAACTTGTCCAACAAATTGATCTCAGAGCTTTTATCTAACTATTCCAAGGTATAATTAGAGGGATTAAAGAGGTAGTTGAAAGATTTGATGATTCATATAAATGCATTAAATTTTTTTTATGCATGTTTGAACTTAGGCTAAAAATTGCATTTTTATTGTATTGGGAAGGGTGTTCTTGAGGTTGGAATGGGTTATGGGTTTGTCGATCGGGCTTGATGGTAGGCCAAGAACCTAGTCATATATATTATCTACCCCCATGGATGTGTTTGAAGTGTCATTTTTTAGGTAGGAAACATTGGAACTAGAGTTTATCAACCATAACTTAAACTTTGACAACTTTGACAACTTATATAACTTAAACTAGAGACTTAGAAACTTAATGAGCAATTGACCTATTAACCTATTAACCTATTAGGTATTAAGGGATGATATAAGTGATAAAGGAACATAGTTTGAAATGGTTAGGTGAGATAAATTGTATTAAAATGTCCCATAAGTAATGTAAGGTAGGTTTGAACATATCTCATGTTAAGTCATTAAGGGCTTAGCAATCAATTAGTCATGTAATCAACCTCAAGCATTGAGTTAGTTATTATAAGGAAGTTTGATGTAACCACTAGCCAAAACCAATGTTGAAGTTGGTGGAAAATGAAAGTTTTAGTTTTTTTATGGTGTAAAGGAGAGAATAGGGAGAGAGATGTCTCTAAGAAGGATGATGATTACATAAGGAGAGAGCATATAAAACCTCTCAAGAAAGATCTCCAGTCCAAAAAATGATTGTAATGTAATAGAGAACAAAGTATTGAATAAATGAAAGTGAATTGTTATGGATTATCCATTTAGTGTATGTGATTACATTATTTTAATTTTATCCTTGAATTTCCTTGAGGCCATGAATATGTTGTCATTTGTGTAAGGTTGCAGGTGGATGAATGACTGTAGGTGGTAATCAAGAAGTGAAAGTAGGTCAAAGTCAAGGAAGGGAGCTTGGAGTGATTCCAACAAGTTGGTAAGTTGTGAGTAATTATTATATTAATTTAAATGTATTGGACCTATAAATACCTATAAATAAATGACTAAGGAATTTCTACATGGAGAACTTAGAAAAAAGGGTTACCTCTACCCATATACCCTATTTTGCCTATGATAGTCCAATATGAAAGTAAATGGTTATTTCTCATGAAGGGAGTATGAATTTGGTGTAGATAATGATACCTAGATTGAGAATGACCATTAAGGTGTAAGGTTAATTATTTTTTATACAATGTATAGTGGTAAATAATCAACATACAGTCTTATAAAATAAATAAACCTTGTCTATACCTTATTTTGGGTTAACAGTCACATTGCAAAGGGAAGTAAGACTTGTTTATTAATATTTTCATGTATGAAATTAAATATATGGAATTGGAAGATGGTACCATCAGTAAAATAGGTTTTTAATCTCTTATAATATGTGTGAGATATTTGAAATTGAACTTATACTCCATGTTGTTGTCATAGGCCTGTAGGGTGCCTTGTTGTGCATAGTCAAGATAGAGAGGAGAGATTTTTATTGTATAAATGTGTATCATAATGGTTTGTCTAGTTTTTTATGGGTGTAAATAAGGCATTTAGAGTTTGAAAATCCCTTAAGATATTCCTTGACACTCATTGATACATAAACCCTATTGTCATAGTCCTAAATACTTCTCAAAAACCTATATTTTGATGGTCAAAAGAGAGTTAAAGAGAAATGAGATGTATCACCTATTTTATAAGGTGTTTTAGGTGAAAATAGACCTATATGTGGAATTTTTTTTCCTTTTAAACTTTGTATAATTCAATATATTGAATTATATAGCCCTTAGTCTATGTAAAAAGCCTAACTAGGGTGTCAAGAGGAAAAACCCCATAGAAAGAGTTTTAACCCTTAGAAATTAATGAAACTTAACGATAGGACATGTTTTGATTTATGGAAAAGGAATAAAGTGGTTTTTATGTGGTTAAATTCCATATAGTATGGATTTGGTAATTGTGGGTTTAAGATAGGGTTAATTAGGCCTAATGAAAGGGTGGTTTACAAAGGAAGTGTGGTCTAGGAGTGGAGTTAGGTCATGAATATTAATGAAAACATATAAGGAGATAGAGGGTGGATATAAAATGTTTTAAATATCTATAAGAGTTTATATATTTCTCAAACCAAGTGAATTTGCATAAAAAAGGCTACAAGCCTAAGGAGCCCACTGTGAGCCCTATATATGGAATTGAATGTTGAAGTGTGTTTTATTGATTGTAAGAGGTTATTTCAGGTGTTATTTTACCATTTAATAACATCTATGATATAATATTGACTCTTTGAGACCTACATCAAGTTTTGGTACTTGAGACCTAAGAGAATTGCCTAATGAGAAGCTAAATAAGAGAGAGAGGAAGTTTGGGAATGGAATGAGGTAGAGAGTGAATGTGAGTGACATGAGAAAGGTAAACTAAATCAATAATTTCTTATAAATGTAAAATTAATAGGAATTTGGGAAGGATACTAATAAGCATAATGATCAAGAGAGTGAAACTAGATTGAAGATAAAAGATTCAAGCCAAGCATGACATTAGAGAATGAATGTGAGAGGTTTATGACACCAAAAAGTGTATCTAAAGTGTACAATAAATAGGTAAAAATAGAATAAGGCCATTAAGACTAAGTGATAAGAGTGTCATTAGTCATTTACACTACACACAATGAAGTAAAAACTTTGATTTAAAAAGATATGGGAGATCTGAGATTTATAAAATTAAAAAGAATAAATTTTAATCCTCATTTGTGTAAAAAATTAAATATGATATCTGATAGATAATAGTTTAGAAGATCAAAAAAACACTGTACAATAATACACAATGAAATAAAAATTTAATATAAATTAGATAGATTGCCATGATAGGCATACAATATAGGCACATGTGTGTAATGTCAATAATACATAGATTGTCATGATAGGCATACAAAAAATTACATCTACCAACATAGTATCTAATGTTGGATGAATGTCATATATGCATATACAATGCCAAAAATGCATAAATTTCCATATAGGCATACAAAAGAGTACATCTCATGTAAGACATCCTATTCATAAAATAGCCTCTTACTGATGCTTCTAAATGTACCACAAGTGCTCTTAGTGTTTAAAGAATACTTCTCATTTTATAATCCAAAGGATTCAGGGTATGAGTTGTAGGTATTTAGAAATTAGAATACTTGTGGTGAAATAGTAGCAAAGCAATGTAGAATGTTCCACAATAATTATAAAGTTTGATGGTTGGGAGCCATCTTGGTGCCTTCTTTTATGAATCTTGATCCTAATTTTGAAAAATCAGTCTAGATATGAACTATTGACTAAAATAAATGGTTATGAACAATGTTTCAAACTAGAGTGAATTGTTTAAAGAAAGAACAAAAGGAAAGGGTAGAGTAATAAATAAATGGTGATTGTTGATCCTTGATTGTGAACATATTGACAAAGTTTTAAGAATTACCATGTATGATATTAACCACTATACAGTGTAAAGTAGCCTAAGCTCACGTTTCACTACAAACTAGGCCTAATTACAAAGATAGGATGACAATACAAGTAAGAGATGGATTTACTTTTAAATTTTTACACCACATCTAGATAGCTAATGCATATATTTGCTACAGAGAAAATAAATTAAAGTAAACTCAATCTCATTCAACTTACCTAGAATTACATAAGTTATCAACCCTGTAATTAATGATCTAACTCAGTATTTCTATAAACTATTCATATTCAAAATTAGATAAGCAATTGAGAAATTTATTAATTCAAACACATCAACCTAGATAATTCCTATATAATTTCTTGATATTCTATATTAATTTCTTAAAAATGGTATAAAAATAGCTTGAAGTCCCTCTTTATTATAAATGGTAATACATGCCTTTATAGAAGAGCTACATAGTATACTGGTCAGTCTAAAAATATAGGTGTACAAATATAATGATGGTTGTCTTTGTAATAAACTATGATACGCATATATTTTAAAATCATGTTGACCTAGAGGCAATCATGCTAACAAACTAGTATGTGCCTTTACAAAAGAATATGCCACCTCTCAGGTAAACCATAATTAGGATGTTGGAGGTGGGACCCTTTATTATTGAAGGATTCTCATAGCCCACTCATGTTGTTCATACACTAGGCCTAAGTATATGGTAGGATTAATGATACGCTCCTCTTCTTGATCAGCTAGCTCATCAAAATCCTTGTCATTCCTATCCAAAGCTTCCTTAATGCTTTTAGCTTCATTGATCCTCTCCCTTGCATTGAATATCATGTCTAATATTCTACTATTATCTTTCCCTGATTTTCCTTGACTTTTTCCCTTGATTTATCAAGTCACTAAAGTGGCTTTATGATGTAATTCTTCATCACTAATAATCACAGGGCAGTGGGATGTGCAGGATCCTCAAGCATAATTCCCAAGATCTTGTCAATTCTTCCCATGAGCTCTTTTTATTCCTCAATAAGTTCCTCTATTTTGGTATGCTAAACACTCAAGGCTTGGAACTTATCTAAAATAATTCCCAAAATGGAACTTAGGTGCCCTATGTTGATGGCTTTACAATTTGGTATTGGCTTCTTAACCTAGATATTAATAAGTTGGGAAATCTTATCCTCATAAGTTTGCCATTGAGTAACCAACTCCTTAGCTAAGGTGGCCTAGTTTTCTAGTATATCCTACCTTAATTTCATAGAATTTAGTGCTTTAAACATGTCATGGAATGACTCCTCAAGCAACTTTATCATGGAATGTGGCACTGAGAGAATTACTTGAGTTTATAAATTATCTTTTTCCTTTGTTAGGTTTTTAATTATTTACAGTAATCCTTGGACACTGGATCTAGCCTACTAAGATTGAGCCTCAATTAAACTTTCCACATCATCCTCATGGATGCGAACCTCTCCAAGTTATTATCCTCCAACAAGGGTTAGCCCTATGAATGCTTTCACCTTTTGAAAAGTGAATTCTTCTTGACCAACCATGGCTATCCTTGTGGTAATCCTTTCCAATCCTATCATGTCTAGGTTAAATTGGACTTTAACCTTTGGTTCCTTAAACTTTGGGGGCTTAGGTACCTCCAAACTCACACTAATAGAGGATCTTAGGGTGTCAATTTTTCCCCCCTGAATATGTTGAATTTGTATTTTTCTCTCTTCTTGATTTTTTACTATGTTCATGATCCAAGGTTTGATGTTATCATACTCAGTCAAGCCAACTTGTATCAAGGCCCATGAAGGAGAGTGGGAAGGGATCTTCTGGAACTTCCCATAGATGAACTAGTTAGGGATGAGTGGTCCATGGATTTTATTCTCATCACTGAAGAGGTTGACCTCACTTGTAGGGTGAGTAAAGGTTAACCTAGGCTTCTTCCTTGGAGTCATAGGAACTAAGGCCAACTCTGCTTTCCTTTTCTATTTTTCTATTAGAACTAGCTCCTTTATTGCTTATTTAGAGGGATCCCATTATCTATCTGATCCATATGCTACTACTATATCAATGAGAACACCCTCTAATGTCTCTTCTAGCTCAAGATCTATCATGCCAAAAAAATACATAAGAGAAGGTGGCCTTTGTGGGAGTTTTGTAGGTGAGGGACCTTCCCTAGGTCTATGTTCCAATATTAGTTATTCAAGTTTCTCCTTGCCTTTATCCTTTCCATCTTGAGGCTATTTAGCTTAAGGTTGTTTAGCTTGAGGTTCTTACTAGTGGGTTTGAGGTTTATATGGCTTCCCTTGATCAGATGGATCCTCATGAGTGGTCTCAGATGCCCCTGACAATAAATGATATTTTAAGGGATTTAACTACCATATATCCCCTATAGGCTTGTTATATTCAATAAATTTTCATTACAACTTGATATTTTAGCTTTTGATTTGGGAGATAACTTCTTCAAAATTCTTTGCTCTAATATAGATGTCATCACCAACACCTAGCTTATGTTCATATTCATTCTTAGGAAAATTTCTCTCCTTAATGTGGTTAACCATCCTACCCCTAAGGTCCCTCATTTTAAGGTTATCTAATTGGAAATCAAAAGAATTCCTATGTGTTACCATGATTTCCAACTACTTCCAATCTTTTATTACAATCTTCCCAATATCGAATGGGAGGGGATAGATTTGGCCTTTCATTTTCTCTTTGCATACTTTGTCTACACCCTAGATGATTTGGGAATAAATTTATTTCTTGGTAAGGTTGTTGGGGGCATGGATTGGTAGCCTATAAGGTTGGTGTTGATGCTGGAAAGTGCACCCAGTGGTAGGAACACGGATTCCTGCCCTCTCCCCGCAACATGGAAACCCCTCTCTCACCTGTGGGACGGCGAAGCAGGAGAGGAGAGTCTCTAGATATGGGCTAGTTCCCTCTGATGTATCTTGTTTGTTTTAGGTAACGCAAAATATAGGTATATACTGGGGGGGATGAAAAGAGAGAGACAAAAGCATAAAACAAACAGCCTACTCTAAAAGAGGTGATACACCAAAAATAGGTGACCTTCCCACATCCATGCTCAGGATCAGACAAAAACATACATACACTCAGATTTGGCAGAAAAGACCAGGTCTCTGGAATGATAGGGAGGTTCTTATGGAAAGAAAAAGAAATAGGGACTTACCAAGGTGCTGAGAAATACACACTGTAAGTGACCTCACCTATTTTATACCTCCAAAATAGAACTCTACTCCTGGCAGCAGCAGACAGTGGCGTTTTGTAGATCACAGGTTTGCTGGTGTTGAACCTGTGAGAGCATCAAGAGACAATGATTGGACACAGATTAACATTCAATGCATACACTAAAAGATCCATCCAAATAGAGGTAAAAACTGTCTTTTATTGATTCAGGTGGAAAATTTGCAGAGCAGTGCTCTTTACAAAAGTGTGAGAGAGATCCTTGAAAAATGACTAAGTCTGTGCATTTATAGCAAAAGAGCCAAGAGAAGTTTCATCGAAAAGCATGAAAAACACTATTGATGACATCACAAGTCTGCCAAGACCATGCTTGTTGCCTCATTTTGCGTGTTGGTCTTCTCTTCCAGCGGCTGGGCGGGTTTTTTCTTATGCACTGCAGGTGAATTTTGCCGCCCTTGTATTGGGCGGCGATTTTGCCACCCTTTACATGAACTTCATGTAGGAAAACCTGTCAACATCGGCCGATAAGCTGTCGATGGTGGCAGTATTGCCGACGTCGGTTCCCCTAAGCTACCGACGTTGGCAGAACTATGCTGTGGGCAGCCCTTTCAATTTCCCCACCATCGGGCGGGGTTTTCAATTTCACCGCCTTAGGGCGGGGTTTTTCAATTTGCCGCCATGGGCGAGCTTTTTTGATTTGCCGCCATGGGCGGGCTTTTTTGGTTTACCGCCATAGGCGGGCTTTTCTGACTTTTGTGCCTGCCTTTGTGCTGCCGACATCGGCGGTTCTGCCGACGTCGATCTTTGTAAGGTGCCGACGATGGCAGTATTGCCGACGTTAGCCGACGTCTTTCTTTTTCTTTGTGTTGTGGGCGGTGAATTTGCCGCCCTCTGCATTTTCTTTGTAGGAAGGGTCATTTTACCTACCCTTGTAATGGGCGGCGATTTTGCCGCCCTCCGCATTTTTTCTGCCTCTTTTTTGACTAAGTGTTGAACGCTCCATTTTTTCCCTTCTTCTCTCCTTGCGTGAACGTTCGGAGATTCCGTCTTTCACCGCCTATTCTCTGCAACGACGTTGTCGAAACCTGAAAGTGGACCTTATAACCTGAAATGACTGGGCCTGTGAAGCAGGTGTAGGAGGTGACCGAGATTTTGCCTGAGGGGCAAAATTGGGTCAACAAATTGGTGACTCACGGGGGAAGCGTGCCTGCTATGCTTAGAACCCAGTTGCCTCGCATATCCATTGGGCGCGGAGTCAGATGGTGACTTTGAAGCGAGTTCACAACATCTTTGATAATAGGGAAAATAGGGAAATAACTGAAAGCAAACTATTATATACAGCTAACCAGGAACGTTCGCATCCCTCTTGGATCAAAAGGAAAATTTCTTAAGTCTCCTTCTTGGTGAAGAGACTTATCGTGACAGGCAAGTAGCTGAAAGAAAATGAGATTTGGTGACTTGCTCTTCTTGCCTGTCACCTGAGTTGGCTGGGAACCGAGGGGATTGAAATCAAACATGCCTCTGATATATACGTACTCTGTTTGTTCTGGGAGGCCTGTTGGATGCTGGTCCGTGAAATTGGTGCTCCTCACCAAGAAATCAATTGCTGCCAGTTTATCACCATAAGCCTTCTGATCTGCACAATTCTTTTGCAATGTATCATGGTCTGATTCATTTCCCTCTGCCTCACTGAAAACTCTGTCAGATTCATCCTCTGCTTCCTCTTGGCCTTCTTGAAGAAGGGCAAATGTGGCAATGTCTAAAAGGGGTTCACAAAATGATTGCTCGTCCCACAAGACTTCACTTTCTTGTTTAAAGCTCAGTTCTTCAAGGCATTCCTCCAAGAAGACGGACCTCTCCTTTTCCTCTTTGCTGATCAGGTTCTCTAGATTTTGAAAAATATTCTCCTAATCTTTCTCTTTCTCAGGTTCTTCAATGTAGTCATCCTCATCAAAACAGCAAGGAAGTTCATCAAACAGAGGGGAAGGGAGCTTACCATGCATTTTTTCCTCTTCGTATTGCTGAAACATCCACATATATGCAAGGCCGGCATCTTCTCCACTACTGATAAGGTCTTCGCAAGGAGCATCGATGATGATTTCTTCTTCGTTGTCACTTGTGACAACCTCCTGAAGATTTGTAGATCGGATCTCTTGCCCCTCTCCTGCCTCTTTCAAAACAAGGTCTTCATTGAGAAGGGACGAGGTGGAGAAAACATGTGGGAGAGGGGGCAGACCTTGAGCTAGAATCGAATGATTCTCCTCTCTCCACTTAATCAGCACTTCATCAATATCAGGCACGCCTTGATAACTCTCTTGGAAACGTGTAAGTGGGGTATGTTCAGGCATGGAATGTGCTGTTTGGTCTGAACTATCCACCACACATTGGCTGAGGGAATTCTCTTTAGACTCTAACTCTGCAATTCTCCTACTCAGATTTTCTTGAAAAATATTTTTCTGGAGACTGCCAGCATCATCATAGGCAGACACAGCTTTAGCTTCTTCAAGGTTTTGAGAAAAACCTTGCTTTTCTTCTTCTTTGCTGCCCCATGATTCCACTGTCTTCCCCCAATTTAGGACCCCTGAATCTGAATCTTGCTCTTGTGAACAGGCAGCAACTTTATTTTCCACAGGGACCTGAGGCTCTTCTGCAAGGTCTGAAAAATTTAACTCCCTTTCAAGGAGTAGCTTCATCCTAGCCTCTAAGTCTTCAATTTGTCTGGCTAGGTTTTCCTGGAAGAGTCTTTCTTGAAGGTGGCTAGCATGATCCTCTTCAAAGCTCTGAGCTGGGTCCTGGCATTCCTTCCTCCAACTTGGAATTTGCACATCATGCTGGAAAACTTGGGGAGGCTAAGGAATGCAAGGAAAACACTGTTGGTCCCTTGGAGGAGCTTCTAGAAGAGGGATGTGCTGGCTGGTGGTATTATTTTCAATGGAAGATTCCTGATCTAAGGAGTTGAAAAGATTGATCTCCCTGGGAGGTTGTTCTGATGCCCTCTGGTGTTGGAAAGCCAGGCGCACGGGATTGGGAGCAATGGTATTTGATGAGTTGGAGTGAGCAAGTGCAATTTGGTAAAATGGATTTGGTGCAAAAGAGGGGGTTTTCTTTAAGTTAGGAGGGGGTACGCAACGCTGGTTGCCTTGAATAGATGAATTTCTCCATTTTCTTACCTCCTCCTTCATGGACTGCAAGGTTTGTGCTTGCCTAGACAAGCACTCCTCTTTATACATCAGCTCCTGCTGATATTCATGCTGCTCTTTCAATCTATCGATTTCTTTTGTTTGCTTCTCAAAATCCAACGCCATCTCTCTTATAGTTGCAGGGCAACTAGGAGAGCTACTTGAGGGGATTCCATAAACATTTTGAGTTTGACCGATATTATATGGAGGAGAACAAAATCCATTATTTTGTGCAAAAGAAGAATACATACAAGAAATAGATGATTCCTGGTGGCACCAGAATGCTTAACCAGCGGATTTACTTCGGAGTCGCCAGATGCTGAAGAAACTTGACTTGTTATAACAGGACCAGCATCAATCCTGAAACCTTACTACGTTAAAAAACTTAGAGTCCCACTGGGTGTGCCAAAACTATTGATGCTGGAAAGTGCACCCAACAGCAGGAACACGGATTCTTGCCCTCTCCCCGCAACATGGAAACCCCTCTCTCGCCTGTGGGACGGCGAAGCAGGAGAGGAGAGTCTCTAGATATGGGCTAGTTCCCTCTGATGTATCTTGTTTGTTTTAGGTAACACAAAATATAGGTATATACTAGGGGGGATGAAAAGAGAGAGACAAAAGCATAAAACAAACAGCCTACTCTAAAAGAGGTGATACACCAAAAATAGGTGACCTTCCCACATCCACGCTCAGGATCAGACAAAAAAATACATACACTCAGATCTGGCAGAAAAGACCAGGTCTCTGGAATGACAGGGAGGTACCTATGGAAAGCACAAGAAATAGGGACTCACCAAGGTGCTGAGAAATACACACTGTAAGTGACCTCACATATTTTATACCTCCAAAATAGAACTCTACTCCTGGCAGCAGCAGACAGTGGCGCTTTGTAGATCGCAGGTTTGCTGGTGTTGAACCTGTGAGAGCATCAAGAGACAATGACTGGACACAGATTAACATTCAATGCATACACTAAAAGATCCATCCAAATAGAGGTAAAAACTATCTTTTATTGATTCAGGTGGAAAATTTGTAGAGTAGTGCTCTTTACAAAAGTGTGAGAGAGATCCTTGAAAAATGACTAAGTCTGTGCATTTATAGCAGAAGAGCCAAGAGAAGTTTCATCAAAAAGCATGAAAAACACTATTGATGACATCACAAGTCTGCCAAGACCATGCTTATTGCCTCATTTTGCGTGCTGGTCTTCTCCTCCGGTGGCTGGGCAGGTTTTTTCTTGTGCACTGCAGGTGAATTTTGCTGCCCTTGTAGTGGGCAGCGATTTTGCCGCCCTTTACATGAACTTCATGTAGGAATACCTGTCGACATCAGCCGATAAGCTACCGACAGTGGCAGTATTGCCAACGTCAGTTCCCCTAAGCTGCCGACATCGGCAGAACTGTGCTGTGGGTGGCCCTTTCAATTTCCCCACCATCGGGCGGGGTTTTTCAATTTGCCGCCATGGGCAGGCTTTTTTGATTTGCCACCATGGGCAGGCTTTTTTGATTTGCCGCCATAGGCGGGCTTTTCTGACTTTTGTGCCTGCCTTTGTGCTGCCGATGTCAGCGGTTTTGCCGACGTCGGTCTCTGTAAGGTGCCGACGACGGCAGTATTGCTGACGTTGGCCGACGTCTTTCTTTTTCTTTGTGTTGTGGGCGGCGAATTTGCCGCCCTCTACATTTTCTTTGTAGGCGTGGTCATTTTACCCGCCCTTGTAATGGGCAGTGATTTTGCCGCCCTCCACATTTTTTCTGCCTCTTTTTTGACTAAGTGTTGAATGCTCCATTTTTCCCCTTCTTCTCTCCTTGCATGAACGTTCGGAGATTTCATCTTTCACTGCCTATTCTCTGCAACGGTGCTGTCGAAACCTGAAAGTGGACCTTGCAACCTGAAATGACTGGGCCTGCGAAGCAGGTGTAGGAGGTGATCGAGATTTTGCCTGAGGGGCAAAATTGGGTCAACAGTTGGGTTATGATCCCCTCTATCCTAATGACAATGTAGTTTAGATAATACCATACATCTCCCATGGTCTCTATATATCTCTTGATAAGGGGATGTAATCTTGGCATAGGAAATCCTATGATGGCTTCATATGTGGATAGGAAAACACAATCATAGATGAATTTTATGTGGTTCTTGTACTTGAATATATACAATTTGGAATAGTGGTGAGAAATTATGGTTCTATCATCAGGGGACTAGTTCCTAATGTGAGGAAAGAATACAGAGGCTAGAAGGGAATACAATATATACGACTTCATATAAAATTTATTAGAGGTCTATATTTTGATGGATATGAATCGCTTAGCCAAGAAGAAGCTAATTAGGTCTCTTACTGGAGGAGTCAACTTATCTTCTATCATGAAGTGGACATAGGACACCCAAACTTCATTTACATATGTGGTGGAAGGGAAACCAAAGGCTCAATTTAGTAGGGTCATGGATATTCTAATGCCTTCACTAAATTAGACAATAGGAATCATGCCATATAGGGTTATAAATACATGGTGTCCTTAGATTAACTAGGGTGCGAGGACTGAATAAAGGTCTTGGGTGTTAGCCTAGTTCCTCATGTCAAGGAGGTTGAGATGGGGTAAGAGGAGCTTATAATAGGTTTAAAATTCCATAGGAGAGATGTATGCCACCCTTTCAGAACTACCCTCCCAAATTATCGATTCCCCATCTATCTTACAATCAATAAAGATGGGTGAAAGGACATCAATGTAATGCATTACCTATGTTTTTGCCATAGCATGGTGGAAACTAATCATTTGAATTACAACTAGTTCATTGTACCTTTTATTCATTGTGGAGTTCCTCTTTGCTTCCTAGGAGGTACACTATAATTCATCTATTAGGAAGAATAATTAAGACCAATTCCTCATTCCATGGATGGTTAGGGCCATTAGGTCTAGCTTTGTATCCTTGAAAATCCTTCCTTCACTATTAGAGGTTAGATAAAGCTCAACTTCCATCTTTAATTATTTCCTACTAGCCACCATTTTTGATGTTATTAAAAAATTCACACTAGATTTTTGAGGTTTCTTAATATAACACTTATTCTTAGGAGCACAATTATGCTATCTTGATTGAACTATAAATGATTGAATCAATTTAGGTCATTTTATAGAGGGTTTAGGGTTTGGAGCTTTAATGGTAGGAGATATTTAGGATTTAACTTCATACATGATTTGGATTTGATGGAGACCCTTTTGATTTATACCTTTGCATTTTTGAGTTTAGAATATCTTTGATTTTATCTTTTTATGCTTACATGGAGTCCATGTGGCACCATTTTAGGCTTTTCATGATAATTTCCATAAGTGTCATTTGGATACTAGCCATTGGGTTTTAAAAGCTTCTTTTATTTCATACCATTGGATCAAATCTAATGATTAAGTGTGATCTATTGATCCAAATCCAAGTCCCCACCTTTTATTAGCTCAATAAGCTCTAGGCTTCTAGTCATGACACTTGGCATCTTCATATATTTTTCCTGTGCTATGTATCTTTTATCTGTTATCACCTTGGTCAAGCATTAGCCATGTGTCAAAATCATAGAGCTTTGAAAATTCATCAATCCTTTTTCATCATTGTATCAAATCTAGTGAGAAAGTCATTGCCAGTGATATTTGTGGGGGCCTAGTCATTTAATGGGATGTCTTTATTAGGTGGGTCTATTTATTTCTTCCTTTTGATTATTAAGTCACTATGTATTTGATCCTTTGGGCCTTATGATTTTTTTGAGTTTTCCTCTACACCTCACACCATTGGATCAAATCTAATGAGCAAGTGATTATCATTGATCTTTCATGGTGCACATTGTTTAAGCCAAAGCCTTTCAGTTAGGATGCTCCATCTAATCAAATCCAATGAGCAATCATTGATTGTAGGATCCTACAAAGAGAAAGGGAGATAAATTTTAGACCTAAGGACATAAATAAAATCACTTAGCATATGGTATTAATGATAAGGTCAAGATAATTATCAGGTCCTTAGTATTAATACCTAGGCTAAGTTAGGTAATGTAAAAAGGGACATCATAGAACCATGTTAAATTAGACCTGAAGAACTTAGGAAAAGAAAGGGGAAAGAAAAGAAGAGATAGAGTTATGTTATGAAAACATGAATTAAACCCATGCAAACCCCTTGTATATAGCTTCTTTTTAATTGGTTGCCACCAACTTGGCTCCATCCAATATTTGAATTTGAATCAAAGGCCACCCAAGGTTTTTGAATACAAAACCCTAAATCTTCCATGGAACTACAAAATGACTCATGTAACCTTGTTAGTAGGATTAGTCTGAAATAAGGGGATTAAGTAACACAAGTGTGTTCCTTAATAGAGTGGATGATATTCAAATTCTATTAAAGACTTCAATGTTTAGATGCTTTAAAACTTGGTCACAAAGACTTCTCGAGGGTCCCCAAATTTTAAATAAAAATTGGGGTATGCTGGTCCCAACACCTCCCTCTCTTTGCCTCCCTCAAAGAAGACTCTCCCTAGGTTGCCCTACTAGTAGACAGAGACCCTTCAAATGCCTTGAATGGATCCAAGGTCTAAATGTAGGTCCTACACTCATAGATATCTTGTAGTTGAACCTATTCAAATACAACAATTATTACAAAATTAACATAAAATACATTCAAACAATTGTTAACAAATTAATTTTAAACTGGTAGTTCATAATCCTACTCAATCTAATTTTCATGTTCAAACAAGTTAATGGAAGGCTCAGCTATCCAAACAAGCATCTCAAATATGGGAGAAACATGAGAAGGTGCCCTAATAATCATCTTACTAGGATTATCAAATGTCACAAGATAAACCTACATACACAATACATTTACATAAGTTATATTTTCCCCAAGTACATTTAGTAAAATTATTAAAACAAGTCTATTTTTATAATTCAAAATTACAAGTTAATATATACCTCTATGAATGCCTGTATAGATGACATTATAGTATCAATTTATATGTCTATCTTAGCTCATAGAGAGGGATGAGTGTCTACTCCATCCATCAACTGTTATGTAAACAAGGTCTCACTTTTATATAAAGTATCAAATATTATATATGGAAGCCATGCATATCATGAAAAGATAATGTAAACCAAGAATCATGAAAGTTTAACTACCATGTAGTTTGAATATCATGAAGAGACACTATAAACCAAGAATCATGGAAGTACATAACTGCCATACACCATGCATATCATGAAAAGACAATGTAAACCAATAATCATGGAAGTGTAACTGCTATATAACATGCAAAGGCCAAGAATAACAAGTAGTTTGCATGTTGGAGGTATTATAAAAATTGTAACACATGTAAGAAGTCTAAGTGGAAGAGTAGGAGGTGGAAAAAATAGTAACACTTCTACAAGGAAAAGTTATGGAGAGAAAAGGAATAAGATACATATCAAGAACTCTATCCTTGTAAAGATTCTTTGGATAGATTAAAATACCATTATATATTTACTGGGGAAAGGTTGAGATAAAAATATATGGCCATCATCTTTATATCGTATGCATGATGTCAATCATCTATATCTCTATATATAATACATGGATTGATATAACATTCATTTATAATAGATGGATGACAAGTGTTTTTTGGTAAATCACCCATAAGAAAGAGTGAGCCACGATGAATCCACCTCTTGATGAAGGTGTGTGTAAAATAAATTCTACCAATAGTTTGAGGAAGGGAGGGCCTTGTCCAATATATCATGTTTTATCCATCTAAATATATTGTCTTGTTTTGGATCAAGAGAAAAAAATTGGCAAATAGTTTGGATGTTGAATTAGAAGAAACTACAAGGTATAATTTTTGAGGCTGACGCATATTTTAGTACCAACACAAATAGTGGCTCTGCCCCCAAACTTGTCAATGGGGATAAAAGCTAGTGAGATCTAATGCAATGTTTTATGGCATAAGGAATATTTATTAGAGAGGTTTTATACCCTTTATACCTTTGTCATAGCCAAAGTTGGAGGTGTAATGGAACATTACAATTGAAATCTAGACCTTTGTTGTGGCTGAAGAAAAAGGTGTAATGAGATATTATAATTGAATTATAATGTGTATTAAAATTTTGTGGCTCAAAAATAAAAAGGTAAGGTCAAAAAAAAAATTTACAGTCCCCCTTTCCCTAATTCTGCCCCTTCCTACAAACCATACCTCTTAAATTGGTCATCAAATATTATAAACATGTATTTAAGATCTTGTAATAAAATGAAGAAATATTTAAGTCCTACTATCATTAGATGTATTAAGTGAAGTCACTTAATAAAATATAAATTTATTTAAATAACTATCTCATTAAATTTATTGAAATAAGTCAATTTAATGTTGGGGCTTGAGTCATGGTCCTTTATGTCTAAGAAGACTCTTAGAGTTACAATGTCAAGTTAATGATCCACTAAGTATGATTGTTAATGATGCACATTTATTCTCTTTTACCTTAAATTCCCTTGCTATTATCACTCATTTTTAGGGGTAACATGTAGATTGATGTATAATGGTAATGATGACATACGTCAAAATGAGAATATGACTATATTGAGCTTAGCAACTTCATTTTCAAGAGAGTGTTACTTAGAAGGACCCCTAGATATGTGCTCTTCATTTTATAAGTATCCTTGTGGCATGTGAACTACCATTATCTAATATTGAATGATATTATTCATTGGATATTTGTGGGATTTTTTAAAATTAGTTATATAAATAGTGTTGAGCCCATTCTTATAGCTTGAAACTATTATGGTTCCTCTTTAATGGTTTGTGATACCTCATAACAACTTCCAAAGTTTCACGGTACCCCCAAGATGACCAAACCATTTCCAAATTTTGTGGATAGGTGTATTTATATAGGAGGAAGATGATTTTGAAGGTTTAAATTTGATTTGAGTTTGTATGGTATGATTTCATAGTCAATAACCTTTAATTAGGCCTAGGAGACCCAATTAGTCCTGAGGGCTGTTGAGTTAGGTGTTCTCCAAAGAAAGCTAAATTAAGAAATTCCCTACATGAGCTATGTGATGTGAAAAGGTATATTAATGTGGGTTTGGTTTGTTTGGGATATTTTTAGTTTACTTAGAACAAGGAGGTTTTCCTAAAAAAAGGGCTAGTAGAAGGAAGGTGTCAAAGAGGAAAGAATAGTTAAGTGAAAAGTTGAATCTTGGGGGTTGTGTGGAATGGTTGGATGAATGAAATGAGATGTAATTGACTAGGTAGATTATATTATAAGTATTTTGGAAGGAAAAAATAAAAGTATTAGTAAAACCTATGAAAACACATAAGAATATTGAAAATAACATATCAAGGATAAAAAGAGAGAACATGAAACCAAAGTATGAAAATAAAGAATGATAAATTTAATTTAAACTTATAAAGTAAATATACATATACTAAATCTACATGGAGAATAATATTAACTCAAAATTTTAACTCTGTATAAGTAAATGGTGTCATCCTAATAGAGATAGATGCAGTAGTGGATGGGCCAATAGCTAGATCTGAATATGTAAGTAAAAACCATGACATATCAAATGTTGTAAATGTCAATTGTGATAATAAAGACATCATCACCTCTTATGACATATATATTATTCAATTTATATGTAAATTAATTTTTATCTAAATTAAATTTGTAAATATAACTTAAATTTAACATGACATATATATAAAATATACATGCATCTATGTAATGGCTAATGCCTATACACCAAATGTACATGCCAAAAAATCATCACTCATAATAATATTATCCAATTCCTCTGAATCACTAGTACCATCATCATCAAAAGGTTTAGTGCACATATATCCATAATAAATATAAGGGTGGCGTATCTCTAGCATCACTCTATGAGATTCTACTCATATGCTGAATGAGTGTATCGATGAGTGAACTAAGAGCATGTAGAGTATTGATCTCCATGACCTACTAAAATATAGAGGGGATCTTGGGCTCAAGTGGATTTTGGATATATATCCATGTAGGCTAATTAGGTGTATGATGTGTACCTAGTTTATCTTATATACAGCCTTTCCCTCAAACCTAAAACTCACTAAAATCAAAATAATTTAGAATCTCATTCAAGACAAACTCACAGTAGAGTTTCCACAAAAAATATAATGGGACCTCATGGTAGTTACATGGTGGATAGTTAAACACCATCCACCATTGATCCTAAAAATTGGCTGTGATTAAGTTATGTACACAGTGATGGATTGGAAAATATTTAGTGGTTATGGGAAATGGGGCATTATTGGTTAGGTCGATGAATAGGGTGTAAATGGAGGCTTTTGATATTTCTTTGTTTTTGACCAAAAGTGATAACAAATTATTAGCATAATATGCCCTATAAGTATCCCTATATGAAGTCCATTTATTAATTTAACTTGTTATAGAGTTAATTTGACCTAATAAGGTCTCTAAAAAATTAGCTAACTAGGTACAGTGGGGGTTAGTGGAAGTGTTATCCCTCATTCTCCCAATTAAATCTTGAATTTCAATTTTATGTCTCACAATGTTATCAATTAGAATCTTCTGACTGCCAGGGGTTTTTTTGTAACTGTAGTTGGGTTAGGTGGAAGGATAAGATGAGGAACAAGAGGGTTTTGTGGAAGGTTAGGTGGAGTATTAGGAGGAGGAACAACAAGAGGGTTATATGGAGGTTTAGGAGGGTTATCATGATGGGTTGTTCAAAAAAATAAATTAAAACTAAAAATTAGGGTTAAATAATGAAAACAATGAAAAATTAGGGTTAAACATGGGAGATTTATATCACTTACCTCTTCTATATGGTAGCATCATCGATCGACAATTTTTTAGGATGAGTTTGGTAGCTTTTTGGTGTACTCTTATCTATTTAACCCAAAATGTAATTGTGGAAGCTATAGGAGAGCAAGGAAACTCAAATGCAAAATGAAGATTTTATATTTGGCTTTCACTTTTTATTTTTTAATACATAGATAACATGATCATGTTATTATTTAATATAGCATGATCATGTTATGGATCAATAATAATCAAGACATAATTTAAATAATGTGATCATGTTAATTAAATAATGAAATCACATTATTAATTAATGTGATTGCATTACCTAAACTATCTATGAAATTATCCCCCACTCTCTGCACTTACCCAGATGATGTATGATTTTATTATTTATTTAAATTGAGGTTAATATCATACTTGAGTATTAAATATTTTACCATGCTATACCTTTTTGGATAAGACTATCTATACCATTATATATTTTATAGAGTTTCTTTGTATGACACTTAACAGGTCTATTTTATATATTGAAATTTATATTTTGTTAAGTGGAATTATGCAATTAATGATTTTATATAAATTTAATAATAAATCAAAAACATTATAAGTGTGATAGTATAATAAACTAATAAATAAAACTAATTTAATCATATTTTTTCAAACCATCACTAAATGTGTAGCAGTTGGCTATTTTGGTTTAAGTATATTCAAAAAATTGCACTGATTATCTAGGTTAGTTTGAGTTGGTTGTAAAAATTAGGCTAAAATTTGTTTTTGATTCTCTTGAAAATGGATAATTGTTTAAAAATATGTATTAGTCATTATCCCAAATTTTATCCAATTTCCTTAATTTGTGCTTCTAATTGACCTATAAGATATATTGTAACATGTTTTAGTAGAGTTTTTCCATAATTACCATGCATGTGTGGATCCCATTCACCCTATAATTAGAAATTAAAATTAATAAATACATGTGGGGATTCAATTCACCTTAAAATTATAGGAGACATTATTAATTAATTTTAATTTCTAATTATAGTCATTTATGTATATGTATATTTTAATTCAAGAGTGCAATTGGGGATAGTAATTTAAGTGTGATTTGTAGGATAGTAAGGAAAAATAGATATACATGCCTTTATTATATAAAAGAGACTTGTATATCTAATTTTTCTTATGAGTCTACAAATCACACTTAGAATTACCAACCCCAATTACACTCCTGATTAAACTAATAAATTGAATTTTTAAATCATACAAGTCATTTAGGGCTAATTGAGTTAAAATGTATGATAATTTAGTGTATTTAATATTTTAGGGATATTTTATCTCCAAATTCATGTTTGATTGTACCAATTACTTTATTTGTTTAGTTACACACATAATTAGATATAATTGAGTCAAAACATGTTTTATAAACCAACTGGATTGGTGGGGATCAAGAAGACCCAATTTCATGCCTTATTCCCCATTAGAATGATCACATCCCCTTAAGCCATTCACATCCCATTAATATAATCATCAATTTGGTTCACTTCTAGAATAAAATGAACAATAAATAATATATGATTTTAATATTTCATTAATTCTTTTATTTCTTTCTTTATATGTTTGCATTGATTGAATTATTTACTTAATTTTCCTAAATGCAAAAAACATAATTGTGTATTTATAAATGTATAAGATTCAAATTAGGACTCTATTGGCAGAAAATCCAACACATCAGTAAAAGTGTTGGTAAAATGATACAACAAAACTTAGTAGGACCTTGATGGTAAAATAAGGACTATAACCTCGAAACATACACCATATGTTTCTTTGAAAGACACTACAAACATAGGGGAATAAGGGGAGAGGAGAGATAATAAGGGATGAGGCATGATAAGTAAGACCAGAAACACATAAACATATGCCAATGAATACTAATGTAGATCAATAATATGTAAGTACACATGCAACATAAAATAATGTAATTTTATGACTAAATTCCCAAGGACCATTTTTAGTGCATATTAAGACTTAACAAAAATGTATGAAAAATGAGCATTGATTATTTTGTGGATTACATATAAAGGCTTGTGAATTATGTATAAATAGTGAAGATTGATTTGCATATATTTATTCCTCTATGACTTAAGTGTAAAATCCACTATTTTTGGCCCTATGAATTCAAATGTGACTAGAATTTGACTTTGTGCCTTGATAGTGGAGGGATGATGGTTAGATCACAATCTCACCCTTTGTCAATGAATGGGAATTGTCTAATGTCATCAACACATTAAAGCATGCATTATAGTGTCTGAATTAAATTTGTGAATAACAAGAGAAATAATTTAAGTTAAAGCCTTCAAAATTATCTTATTATCTTTTATTTTATTAACAAGGGGTCATAATACTATAACCATTGTCGTAAAGTGAAATTGGTATAATAATATTACATGGGCAAGGGTTGGCTCACACAAAACACCACATAAAAGGGTTATAAGTACTAAGAGTGGGAATAAAAATGATAAGTTATAAATATACTACAAATATAATCAAAGGTTAATAACATTACCTATGTTACAATATAAACTATAGCTTTGATATGATATAGAAATTTTATCTGTCTTAAGTTTTTAGGTCTAAGTTGTGGGTAAACCATGTTAAGAGGTGGCATTGTAACAAATAAAAAGAAGAAAAGTTTACAATTTATCATATATAACATGGAAAATAGTTTTCAAAACCTAAGTAAAAAAAAACCTAACAAGACTATGGTTATAAATTGAATATGAAAATGTACAAAACCCTAGTTAGGGTTTGGATAATCCATCATTTGGTAAAGTGGAAAACAAGGAGGAGATAATAATAGTTAACCTAAATAAATCATAGATATTATTTTTATTATAATCATGCCAACCATGAAAATAATTTACATGGATGGTTGATAAATCCATGCCAATATATTTTCATGGTAAGTAACATATTCATGCAAGCAATATAGTTCTCAAAATTTGAGTACTTTCTTTGGATATTTTACTTGATCAACAACTTAGAACAAAAGTTTAAAATTGTGAACCTATTTATAGGATTTGATAAATTCAATTAATTTATTTATTTAGGGATTTAATGCATGACATGTTATAATCCTTAGTACTTACCCATTATTATTTATATGTGAGTTTTTGAGGAAGAATCTAGAGCATGATTTGGTAAGGCATAGGAAAATAATAACGCAATTATGATGGTAAGTTTTATTCTTATTGTCAGGCATGCATTCCTTTCCATTATATAGAAATTGAATGATCCTTATTTCTTCTTTTCTCTCTTTCTCTAAACCTTTTTTTTGAGATTTAAAATAGGAATGGACATTTATTTGATGATGTTTGTTTGGATATGTGTGTATACATACCTATTCTATTGTAATAAGCATGTAGTTATATATGAAACTATGTATATTGTATGGATGTATTAATTGAATTTGGCTAATCATTTTAGGGATTTATGAAATCATACTTCTTTTTTATATTATTGTTATATGATCTATCCTTTATGGTATTTATGGCTATGGTTAATTTTATATAGTGTTGTTACTTGCACAACATGCCATAATTTCATTACTAAAATCATGGAACCTCTTTTTTCTCTAGAGTCTAGTATTCTGGTTTAATCGAGTTTGGGCATTAGCCTTACTTTAATTATTGATCTAATTGGAAAAGGTCCTTGAGGATTGTAGTCATAATGTTATATTTTCTTCACTAATTG
Organism: Torreya grandis; assembly: GCA_037957365.1. Taxonomy (NCBI): domain Eukaryota; kingdom Viridiplantae; phylum Streptophyta; class Pinopsida; order Cupressales; family Taxaceae; genus Torreya; species Torreya grandis. The sequence goes on from JARHVA010002974.1 coordinate 1,330,459, forward strand.
AACTAAGTCTAAACTTAAAATTTCTATTGTATGAACTTAATATAAAATATTTTAAAACTGGGACCTCATTAATACAAGATTCCAAATCTACCTAAATTGGATAAGTCTTGGTCTATTTCAAGTCATATTTTGAAATGCATTGAAATTTCCATTTCTAGACCATTTTGCCTCAAATTTATATATTTTATCTAACTATTATAGAGTTATAATATATTTTAATTGATCATTTGGTTTAATATTGTCTCCTTTTAGGTTGATTAATTGGGTGTTTATATTGCATTACTTTTAAAACTCAGTCACTTTATGGAATATTAAGTTGAATTGGCTTTAAGTTTTGGCCAGATGGGACCACTTTATCTATTGAATTTATCTATTTAGTCTCTTTTTTCCTTTTTAGTTGATTTTACTAAGTGTTTTTAGGGTTCATTATAAAAATTGGCCATTTTTTAAATGATGGGTTGACTTTAGCTTTAATATTGGTAGAATGTCTGTTTTTATTCATTAATCTCACTACATATTGCCTTCCCCTTTAGATTTATTTGGTTTTTAATTTAGTCATTTTAAAGAAGTTTTCGTAATTGAGGTATGAATGGATAAGTTATATTTTCAAGTTTCTAACAACTTATTCTTTACTACATGCTTGGTATGAACAAGGAACTATCCCCTGTCAAGACTTTTCTAATTCACTCCTTTAGAGTGCATGGGAATGGAATCATTCCTAAAGAGCTTTTAGATGATTAGGAAGATAAAAAATGGTAATTTATTATCTCCACATGCCCTTAGTATAGTTAGTACATGGTAAGTAGGTGGTATAACTCTCTAGGTTAATGAGATGTCACCACATGACAACATCTCACTTTTCCATGCCCTTGAGTACATCAAAGTAGTTAGATACACAAGAGATCATGTGAATGCCCAGAATGAGATCACATGTCAAAATATCATGGATCTAGATCATTTTGGATACATTAAACATAGATCCCACCCAAGAATCCTCTAGGTGCTTGGGATAATGTCACATGGCATAATCTAAAGCCCCTAGGATGGTCGATGTGTAATCAATAGAAAATAGACTTTTAGATGCCCAGGATGTGGCCATGTTTCAATATATCATGGCATAAATTTTATAAAATGATGATAAAAAAATATGGACCCTCAATTGAGTAGTGAGTAAACAAAAACCTATCATGCAACATTCCCTTGATGATAAGATCTTATTGTAGGTCCCTCGAATAGTAAAAGATTTACAAGTGGAAACATGAAAACATGATGAATCTCAATTTATAATATAGTTGGTGAGGTCATCCTAAGTATCTCATAAGCCTGAAATTGATGATAATCTTAGCCTATGAAACCATAATAACTCAAAAACTAATTGTCTCTAATCTCATCTACAACACTAAATCATGGAGGAAAATTCTTAATGGAAATTTGATCATGAAATGAAAGATTCAACATTATTCGGGTGGTGGAATTACACTAAAACTTGACATGCACATTTTAGTTATCCAACTAAGGACACAAAAGAAAAATGAATACCTTAAATTAGGCCTTGGTGCCTATGGATAAAGCATGGCAAAAAGTTTATCCCAAGGAGATTTTGGTGACATTTAGCCACATATAATTATATTCAAAATCAGTCAAGCATGGCTTATTTTTTGATTATCTTAGGATTGGGCAAGATATTAAAGAATTTGAATTTCAAATGGTTTGATCTCATTAATTCTTATAACTAGTAATTAATAGGTGAATTAATGACCTAATGGCTTGCTTTGCTTATAAAAGACCAAATATTCATTTGAATAAGGGTTGGATGATTGATTAAATAATAAATTAAAGTAGCTAGGTAGGAGATCAAATATATTTTCCTCTTCCCTTTATGTAATTTTTAAATTTTAGGTAGTGTTTTTATTTACATGAGCTAATACTATTGAGTTTATTTTTGTGTTCATCTAGAGTGTGTAATGAATCCTATTTATGCTTCATGAAATGTATTTAATATAAAAGCTATGTCAATTAATATTATCAGTCTACATATATTTATAGTGACCTTATTTCCTTCTATTGGTTAGCTAACATTAACTTAGACACTTAAACCATCTTTGTATGTTAGTTGTGCGTTGATGACCAAATAAAGACTAGTTTATCATAAGATTTGTTTACTTAATAAAAGTGGATCTATTATTCTATAGGGAAGGATAATATTTCCTTTTATCCTTGCCATATATCTCTTTTGATATTTTTATAAAACATGGTTGGATTAATTTTATAATTATCTTGATTTGCAATCAATTGCTAAGGTATTATCAAGATTGCATGATCTTAGTTTATTTATCATTATTGTTGAATTTTTGAATTCAATTAAAGAATGAAAATTAACATTTATATAAAAGGGTTTTACTTAGAATATGAGTGAACTAGTATTATTTGTCTAAGATTATTTTCACATGTGTTAACCAAAAAAGGCACGTTGACCCAGAATAAGCCATAATATCCAATTGAGTGAGATTATTATGTCAAAACTAGGTAAAAAAGACCTTTGGAAGGATCCATGATAACCTTATTTCATGATATTTTAGGTGAGTCCTCACTTGGTATGTATGTTGGTGTGTGCCAAAAATCACATCAATAGGAATTGGTGCTAAAAGGAGGGAATTCTAACACTTTATAAACCTTGTTTATACTAAAAAATTCTAGGTTTAAAATTGGAAAATAGAAGAATAACTATGAGGTCAAAGTATATTAAGGGTGAATTTGAGCTATTACACATCAAAGAGCATAGGAGAGCTAGAGCTAATAAAGGGAAAACCAAAACTAGACAAATCCACTCATACAATAGCTCCTCTACTACTGTAGTCCCTTTCCTTAACCCATTTGTTCTTCCTAAAAACATTCCAATGGTTATTTATATTTATCTTGGAGGAATTTAGTGTCCTTTAAACATTCTAAGACTTTCACATAGATTTTCCAAAAATCCTAAGAATTTCTACCTAAGGTACATGGTGGAGTTAGAACAACTGAAGACCATATCAAAACCTTCAAGGATGCCTTGATCAAAACTCAAGTTCAACATGAATATGCTTATTGTAAATTGTTCCCTTAGAATTTAGATGAATTAATGTATGGTTGGTATTGAGGTCTCCCAAATGGATTCATCTCCTCTTGGGATAACCTTGAGACTATGTTCTTTTACCACTTTAGGATAATGATAAACCCTACCATACTAGATCATTAGTTTGCATCTACCCATAGAGAACCCAATGAGCTAATGAGTATTTTAAATACTTAGCTCCATAAGTTATACAAAAGGATGAAAGATCCATACACATATATGGAGCTATCCTCTATACATAAATATTTGATATCTCTAGGCCATATAAATTTTGTGTTCCTTAAGAAGACCCCAACAACACTTACATCCTTGTATCTAGATTAAAATGGAGCTATTAACATTGAAAAGTATATGGCACATCAAAGGTATGGTTCTTATCCTTTGCCCTCATTAGGACAACTAAGTGCCTATAATCAAATACTTATGATAAACCATGATATTATGAATAACACTCCTCTAATGAACCCTATCTATAGAGCCATGCATTCAATCCCAAACCTAGTTTACAATCCATGATCCTTGAATCACATGTAAAATAATAACCCATGTATGTGCTCCTAATCGTGTGTTGTCTTAGCCTATAAATCAATAACTTATCCTTATTACATAAAATACTGATATAATACCTAGTTAGAGTAACCATATTACTCTTAACAATCATTAATATTCTACACATGCATTTATAAATACTAATTCACTAGTATCTAACCCATGACCCAAAGCATGAAGTAACCAAAACAACATTGTGAACCTTGAAGTGGCTAATTTGTAGTAAATTGTCTAGATATTGACTAATAATATGGTCAAATTATGAAGGTAGGTGCCTTAATACAATAAATAGACTACAAATAACCCACCTCAAAACAAAAAAATATAAATTCCAAAGGACTAATAGGTAATGGAACACTAGGCCTAATAATGGAAATGTACCTAGTCACCTTGACAACACTAATCAAAGTAGCAATAGTACCTCTAACTCAATAAACATGTAAGAATTAACCTTACCCACTTGGTGTAGACTGTACAACATAGATAACCATCATGAGACATATTGTGCTCAGTTTGAACTAATCTCAAACATTTTCCAAAAGGAGATGGATAATCTTCAAATAGTCCTTATAATAGACAATATTAAACTAGGCCTAAGTGGAGATAGCTTGAGCATTATCATGGTTTTGGAGACCTGTGAATTTCATTTTGAGAGTGATAATGAGCTCAATGATAACTTAGAAGAGGTCTATGCCTTCAAACAATTCCAAATGATAATAATTATCAATTGAGGAGTAAACTATTGAATCCTTTGATAACCTCTACTCCTCCAAACAATATTTAAGGTCTACTTGATAAAAACTCAAGTAATAAACCTTCCCCACCTAAAGGACCTTCTACCTCCTATCATCCCAAGAATAATGCTACACCTCCCAAAGCTGATAAAACACTATAAATCAACAAATAAGGGTATAAAATTATTGAGGACATGAAGAAAACTAAGGCCAACATAAAAATGTTTGAGTTGCTCCAAATATCTAATCAAACAAACTTATTTTTAAAAGAGTTGTCTAATCCTAGGGAGAAATAGGTTAATGACACAAATGATGCTCATGTTACTTCATATAAGGATAAAATGAAAACTCTTCCTTTTTCCCTATAAAATAATTTTTTTGGGAAAAACTTACACAATTATTTAATGGTTTTAGGTGCTTCAAGAAATGTAATGCATTATTCCATTTTACAATAGCTGGGATTGATGCCAACCAAATCAAATAAAAAGGTGGTTTAGTTGGACAAGTCAGAGGTCAATTTGGTTGGAGAGCTCAACTACATTCATATGTAGCTAGCTTCTGATCTTAGGATGCATTAGTTCTTTAAAGTTTGGGTGGTTGATATTCTTGAGGTATATGGGATGCTTTTTAGCCAAGATTGGTCCAAGATTCTCAATGGGTACATGTCAACTAATTTATCCCACACACATATGGTAGTGTATGCACAATTAAATTAGGATTGAGAGAGGGAAAGAGCCAAATATAGATTTCATAATCATGGAGTAATATGGGATGAATGAGATACTATTTTAGGAGTCTAAATTAGGAGTGTATGCACTAGAAAAAGAAACACAATCCTATGGGAAGTTATCTATTAACCTGTTGACTATACAAGAGGGACTTGAACTTAAAGGACTTAACCAATTAGACAAAGAAGATATACTCTATACACCTAAAGTGCTTCCTTTTCATGCTTTTACCTCAGTATATAATAATATAAAACATGATTGTCCTTGTGAGAACTAATTATCAGAAGCCCTAGAGGAAGAAAATATTTCCATTGATAATAGATCAATACCTACCTCATTGACTAAAGATTAGAAAAAATATCCTTGTCAAAATAAGAGAATAGTATTCCCATGCTAGAAACTCAAGAAAATAATCAAGAGATCAACATCCACCATCTAGAGTCCATTGTGAACAATTAAGGATAACATATGAATCCTAAAGTTTGATGTCTCTAAGTCTAAGAGTAGGTGTAGCGCTAGGATCAAGATTATCAACCCAAGAGGGGGGTCATATATGGTAGATTTATAGTTATAATTTTCATGTACAAATAAATTAATTCAATATGAAACATTGGTACATGGCCTCTGGTTTTCACTAAGGAATAAAGTTAAGAACTTGAGAGTGCTGGGAGATTTGAAACTTGTAAAATAATTTAGGAACCATTATGCTTGTAATGATAAGTATATTTCTAGATACTACAACATATCCTAGAAATTTGTATAAGACTTTGATTCATTCAACATCTAGACATTGCTATGAATAAAGAATTACATGGTGGATACATTAGAAACAACTATGAGTACCCTATAACCCATTACTAATTATAGATTGAGAAGGTTTTTGATATAATTAGTATCTACCCATTCTATTATAGGTAACACGAAGAACTTCTAGGTCTTTAATGATGACCATAATATTATTGATTTCATCACCAATGTAGACATATTTGAATCCTAGATTATTGATAACGATGATAGAGAGGAGTTCAAGCTAAATGAAGAAGGAATCATCAACCTAAAAAGTAACATCATAATGAAAGGCATGGTCTTGGTGGAAAGTCTGTTTTACATAGAGCATCATGATGAAAAATACAAGGAAATGCCTATCAAATTTATTTCTCACGAGTCTTATAATTTTGTCAAGGTAGGTGAATCAAAACTTATGATTTTAGACACTACATACACTAATAAAGATAAGAAAGAACTTATACAGGCCTTGAAATACTTTGAGGATATTATTGCATAGAGTTATAAAGATATAAATATTTTCAACACCTCCATCCTCATGCATATTATCCCTCAAAAACTTGGTGTTAAACCATTTCACCAAAATAAAATACTAGTTAATTCACTACTAGAACCTCTAATATTTAAAGAATTTCAAAAGTTTATTTTATTGAAGATCATCTATCCTATTAGGCACTCCACTTGGGCATCTAATTTGGTTCCAATTCAAAAAAAGAGTGGATATATCTAACCATACATGGACTTTAAGAACCTCAATAAAGCTTCATAGAAGGATAATTATCCACTACCTTCATTGGATGAGGCCCTATAAATAGTAAATGGATCCCAAATGATGTCATTCCTTGACGGATACTCAAGATACAATCAAGTAATGGTAAATTATGAAGATAGAATCAAGGCAACATTTACAATGAAGTGGGGTATATTCACATAAAAGAGGATTCCATTTGGCTCAATCAATGAAGTAACTACTTTATAGATGGAAATGGACATTGCATTTAATGATCTCATCAACAAATGCATTAAAATCTACATGGATGACCTAACTATCTTTTCTAAAGACTAATTTGACCACATAAAGGACTTGAGAATGGTGTTGTAATGATGCAAGTATCATGGTATTTACTTAAATATAAAGAAATTCATATTTAGGGTAATCAAAGGAATGTTGTTGGGTCACATCATATTTAAAATGAGGTATTTACATAAACCCTAAGAGATTTGAAGTAATCTTGAAGATCCTAGTGTTTAGTATCAAGAAATAACTAAAGTCATTCTTTGGAAAAATAAAATTTGTAAGGAAGTTCATTTCAATATTCATAGAGATAGTTCAACCAGTGAATAACATGCTCAATAATGATGCTAAGATTGAATGGACACTTAAAACACAAGATAATTTCAATAAAATAAAGAAGTCAATCATGAACACACAAGTGATCATTAGAATAGATTATATGAAACCATCTATATTTACTCCTTTACTTTAGAACATTTAAGTGATACATTCTTAACACAAAGAAAATAAGTTGGGCACAAGAGACCTTTATCATTCATAAGCTCCCCACTTAGAGATTCTAAACTTAGGTACTCAACCATTGATAAACAATATTTTTCCTTAATCAAAGTTGTCAAGAATTTTCGATACTATATCATAAAGAATAAAGTATTTGTTGTTGTGCCTGATTTAGCTATCAAAGAATTTTTGATGAAAAATGAGCTGGGTAAATGGCGTGGGAATTGGATGACCATTATATAATATTTTTACTTAGAAATTCAATGCATAAATATTTTGAGAGGTCAAGGAATATTCAAAACCATGGCATAAGTTGATCCACAAATTATTTTCCAAAATTATGTAATGTAAGGCATCACTATTAATGATTAGTATAAGGACATCATCCATTATTTACTAAACAATGAATGCCCTAATAATTTGAACTCCACTTAGAGGAGTGTTTCATTTGAAGAGCAAAATTTTTAGGATCAAATAAAAAACCATATATATAAGAAATCATGAAGGCATATATTTGAGGTGCCTAAACAAAGAATAAGTAAATCAAGTAATCCAAGGATTCCATGGGAAGTATATAACTACCCAGGGTCAATAAATGCTATAGCCCATTAAATACTCAAAGTGGAACATTATTGGCTACATTTTTAAAAATATGTACATGTGATCATGTGAGAAGTTGACATACCTATCAAGTAGCTACACATAAATAACACACCCTATATATGCCATTACATTTGGTCATAGAAGTTAGGTCATTTGAAAAGTGGGGTTTGACTTAGTAGGTCCATCAATTCTAATTCCTTAGTTGGACCCAAGTTTATGCTCACTAAAAATAATTATTATACACATTGGATTGAAGCCAAATCATTTAAAAACTACATGAATAAAGTAATGATCAAATTTATTGAGGAACACATTGTCACCAGGTTTGGTATGCTATTTATTATGGTATATAATAATGGCCTTGCTTTATATTCCCTAAAATTTACTGAGTGGGTCTATAACAATCAGTTAATCTTTAAGTTTTTATCCAGTTAATATCCACAAGGTAATGGATTAGCTGAACATATGAATAATAAATTATTGGTCATAATCAATAAAATATTAGAAAAGAATCATAGGTATTGGCATAATGTTTTAAAGTTTGAATTGTGGGTTGGTAGGAACAGAGTTATCTTATTTAGGATCTTTCCCATATCATCTGGGGTATGGCCAAGATCCCATCTTTCCTATAAATCTAAGGTTCCCTACCTTATAATTCATGATGGATTACCTAAAAACTGATAAAAAGACATAGGGTTGCCTTCTAAACTTGATACAATCAGAAGAAAATGTGACATAGCTTTGCTACACTTTGGTAAGCATCAAGGGGTTTTTCAAACACTAGTTTGACAAAAGATCCAAAAAAAAGCCATTTGAATCTCTGATTTAGTCCTTGTTTGGGACAAGGTTCATGAAAAATGGGTCAACATGGAAAATTTGATGCCCTTTAGATAAGACCCTTCCAATGTTATTAAATCCTTGGTGAGAATGCCTTCCACCTATGATGTCTAACTGGTGAAGATGTACCATTGCTTTTTAATGGAAAATTACTAAAAAATTACTTCCAAGCTTGAGATATCCTAGTTCAATCTTGTAAATAAATTTATTTTGTTTTGTTTTTTTCCCTTTTTTCTTTTTTTCCTTTATTGTTTTATTTATTTTTGTTTTCTTGCTTCCTTTCACTTTCATCCCTAGGTTTGCCCCAACTTTTCTACCATGTGGTTCGCACATTGATCAATGAAAATTAATGAAATAAGTGGGTCTTTAAGTAAGTAATACATTTGATGTTTTGGTGTAAGAGTATTACTTGACTATTTTTTGGCATTGGATTGTGTTTTTGAGTCCATTTTTATGAATTTGACTATTTTAGGTGTTATTAATTTTATCTTATTTGGATGAGTTTGGGTAAATCTAGTTTACCATTGAAACTATCCTCTTGAAACCACAAATTTCACATCATAAATTATTTATGAATATGCTTGGTGAAATTGATGTCGTGAAAACCTAGGGTGAAATATATATCATTATACCTTGTATTTTCCATGGTGTTCCCCAACCCCAAACTAAGAAATTAGAACAAAAGGGAGAAAAGAAAGAAAAAAAATTAAAATCAATTTCTGAGAAACTTAATTTTGGGTGATTCAGGTAATCTCTACTATGGCTATGGATACCCAACTAGTAGTATATCAAGGATTAGAGTGGGATTAGAGGTAACTTCATTGGGGTTACATATGCTTGGTGGTAGTAGAACAATGTACAAAAAAATGTCTCCAAGGTTGGACTCACTATCTTGATGGTTAGAGTCACAAAAATTATCCTTGTAGGTCTTAAAGAATGTTAAATTAATTCATTTTCACACATTGAGTTAATGGGTATATTGGTGTTGGTCACTTATCCACTCTAATATTATCATTTCTTAAATTTGTTCATGTTCCATGCACTATTTTGGCTAAAACTTCTTGGTTCGTTAACTTAGCATTTGTTCTAAAATACGTAGGATTATTTTACATAAGAGTCACCATTTTTTTTACTTTCAAAATATTCTCTAATTTCATCACTAAAATAATGGAACCTATTTTTTCTATAGAGTCTCATCTTTTAGTTTAATTGAGCCTATTTTACTTGTTGATTTAATTGGAAAACGTACTTGAGAAGTTGCAGTCATAATATTATGTTTTATTCACTCATTGAACTAATTCTAAACTAAAAATGTATATTGTATGAATTTAGTATAAAATATTTTTCAATTGGAAGCTCATTGATACAACTTTATGAATTTGCCTAAATCTGTTAAGTCTTGGTTTATTTCAAGTCATGTTTTGAATTGTATTTAACTTTACATTTCTAGACTATTTCACCTTAGATTATATAACTATTTTAGTGTTCTCACATCTTTTCCTTTGGAAATTTGGTCTAATATTGTCTCCTTTTACATTGATTGGCTATATTTTCATATCGTGTTACTTTTAAAACTTAGTCAATTTTTTGATATTAAGCTAAATTGGCTTCAAGTTGTGGCTAAATGGGCTTGTTTTATCTACTAAATTTATCTATATTTAGTTTCTCTTTTTTTTTGAGTGTATTTGACTAAGTGTTTTTTGGGTTTCACTATAAAACTTTGTCATTTTATTAATGGTGGGTCGACTTTAGATTTAAGATTGATGGGATGTCTCTTTTTATTCATTAATGTCACTACATATTTCCTTCCCCTTTGTCTTTATTTAGTTGTTGCCTTAGTAATTTTTAGGTAGGTTTCATATTTGAATTATAAATAACCAAGTTATCTTTTCAAAGGTATATTAATTTTTTATTTCCTATAGGATAAGAATGAAAGAGGATTTACCACCTATCGAGACCTTGCTAATCTTCTCCTCTATAGAACCTGAGACAAAGAGCTTGCCTAAGGATCCTTCAAATGCATGAGATAATGATATATGGCATGATCCTATCTACCTAGGTCTTATATATATTAATTATATGGTAATCAGGTAATAAAACTATTTGGGTAAATGAGATGATACCACATGGAAACATCTCACTTCTCCATGCCCCTCGGTTGATTAGAGTAATATATATATGATATCAATAAAATACATAGGATGAGGCCATGTGTAAAAATATTAGGGTTACATAGAATTCAAGACACACTAAACATAGATCCCACCAATTAATAGTCTGGGTGATTGAGATGATGCCATATGGCATAATCATGTTTCCTAAGGCCTCTATGATGGTTAGTTTGTAATCAATAAGAAATATACTTTTGGATGCTAAATATGTGGCCATATGTTAAGATATCATGGAATCCCAACCAAAAGGATGATAAAAAAAATTTGGTCCCTCTACCAAACAATGAATAAGTTAAAATCCACCATGTAGCATTTCCCCAATGATAAGATCTTACTATAGGTCACTTGACTAGAAAAATATTTCCAAGTGGAAAAAATACAACATGATGAATATCGATTGTGAGGCTAGTTAGTGGAGTTATCCTAGGTATATTAAAATTCTAAAATTGATATCTATCTTGACCTCCAAAACTATCATAACCTAGAAATTGATAGTGTCCAATCTCACCTGCAATGTCAAATCATAGAGGGGGTTTCTTAAAGGTAATTTGATCATGAAGTGCAAGTTTTGACATTATTTGGGAGGTGGCATTAAACTTAGACTTGTCATGCACATTGGATTCATGTGGATAAGGACATAAAAGATATAATAATTCCTTAAATTAGGCCTTGGTACCTATGCATAAAGCATGGCCAAAAGCTCATCCCAAAGTGATTTTAAGGACATTCAACAGCCCAAAATTAAATTCAAGATCAACTGAGCATGGCCTATTTATCTATTATATTATGATTTGAAAAGATCTTCAATAATTAAAATTTAATATGGATCAAACTAATTAATTACTAAAACTAATAGTAAGTGGGTGGATTAATGACTTGATGGGCTTGCCTTGCATATAAAAGACCAACTCTTCATTTAAATAAGGGCTGGTTGATTGTTTAACTGATAGATTATAGTAGTTAAGTAGAAGATAAAAATGATTTTACTCTTCCATTTATGTAATTTTATTATTTTTAGGTATTTTTATTATTTACATGAGATGATAATGTTGAGTTTTATTTATATGTTTGTCAAGAATGTTCAATGAACCATATTTATGCTTCATGAAATACCTTTATTCTTAAAGTTTTGGTAGCCAATATTATCAGCCGACACATGTAAATGGTGACTTTTTTCCCTCCATTTCATAACTAATGTTATCATATACTCTTACACCATATTTATATGTTGGTTGTGCTCTGATGACCAAACAATTGCTATTTTATCAAAGGATTTATGGACTTAATAGAAGCAAATCTATTGTTATATAGGGTAGACTCATATTTTTTTCTCCCTACCATCTCTATATTTTGATATTTTCACAAAATGTGGTTATATTAGTTTTATAAATAGTATGATTTACAATTAGTTGCTAAGGTATTATGTAGATTGCATGATCTTATTTTATTTTTCATTATTGATGCATTATTGTATTCATTGAAAGAATGACAAGTAATGTTTAGCTAAAAGGGTTTTTTTTCAAAATCTAAGTGAACTTGTCTTGTTAGTCTAATTTTTTTTCATAAGTGTTAATCAAAAAAATCCCCTTGACCTGAAGTAGACCATAAAAACTAACTTATTAAGATCTGTATGTCAATAACTGATAAAAAAGTCCTTGGGGAGATTCCATAAGAACCTCATTTTATAAGAGGTTGGGTGAGTCATCACCTAACCTACATGTTGGTGTGTGCCAAAATGCCTATCAACACATATATTGGAAAAGTATTACATCAATTCTTGAAACAATTGCATATTACCCAAATATCTCAAAGGTGTTAAATTATTTCATCTTGAACAAATTCATTGAATTATCTATCCCTATATTTTCTTAGGCTATGCTTGTATCGTTCTTTAAAGTGGTTGGTAAATGTATGTCTAGAACCAAATGTGGATTTTAACCTTTGTGATACTAGGATAACCTTGTTGGCTAAGTATTACATGAAAAGGTAAGAGATAATATATATTACTTAGTATAATGAATTATACTCTAGTAATACACACACACGTGTGCACACACGCACACACACACACATTTATATATGTATGTATATATATGTGTGTGTTTATACACACACACACACACACACACACACACACACACACACACACACACACACACACACACACACACACACACACACACACACACACACACATACATATACATACATATATACACATATACAATGTGTGTGTGTGTGTGTGTGTGTGTGTGTGTGTGTGTTTGTATATACATACATATGTATGAACATGAATTATCATTTTATATTAACATGAAACATATTGTCACATCACAAAAAAATTAATGTTTGAAATTTTAAACTACTAGGGATGAGATAACTAATTTCCCCTTCAATTAAGTCTCACATCCTTATATGCACACTAATTCATCATTTGACTTCATCCTTGAAATCCTAGATGTGAATGATAAACCAAAATAAAGATGAATTTAATTATTAACGTGGTTAGCTCCAAGGTTAAGAAAGATTAATCTCATTTAAACATATGCTAATAGAATCATGTAAGGTAAGCACAAATTAATGTCTATCCTCATATTGCAATTCCAATCATTTGTTCTCATTTCTCTATTTTATCAATAAGATAAAAGATCAAGACTTACACAGATCTTTAACCAAGCATCTAAGGTTCAACCCTTATGAACTAAATAAGAGTGAGCCACTATTGGCACTTCAAAACTCCTTAGTAAATTAGAATGGTTTTCAATAAACTTGGGTTATTAAAATTTATATTATGTTAAAATACACAAAAATTGATCTCATAACCCAATCAATACATAATCAAATCATATCCATATATATATGAAGATTCATTACGATATATGCCAAAACCTTGGGATAACTAAATTAGACCAAGCATCACATAATAGATCTTGTTTTAAAGATTAAATTTGTGGCACACTTTTCTTGACAAGCAATAAACTTGATTTGTAATAGGTTTATACAAAGACAAGTTTACATTAAAATACTAAATCATTAAATGATTATGATAATCCATTTTAGAATAACTATCCTAGAGTGTTCATACCTCAACAAAGGGATCAAAATACCAAATATGTTAATATTCAAGAAACCATCAAATTCGTAATTAACAATAAGAAATATAAATAGAACCACTGAAGCATAATAACCTCTCAATAACTCTTCACTTGCAATGAATAGCTTTTATATTAACAAAATAACTCAAAATTATTCTTCATAAAGCTTTCAGATAAATTCACACAAATTAACTCATGCCTCTAGGCTTAATGGTAATACTTATAAGAAGGATAAAAATTAGATAAATAGTACAATAAGCTACTCAATTCCTAAATAATAACTTGACTTATGAAGGTAATCCCTATTGGGAAAGTCATGATTTGTTCATCAATTGAGTAACTTCTTTCTTTTCATTTAGGTTTTTATTAATTATCATGTGAGGTAAAACACACACTAAACTCTTACATATAAGTACCACAAGATCACATAGTTACTAAACAACAAAATAGATTTTGAGTTCATTATACTCAGTCAAGGTAATTATTATCTTTCATGTTGATTTATGGAAAATAACTCACTAAATTGCTCATGAGAAGACAAAACAATATTTAATCTAAATGTTTTTCTTATATTTATTCTATATGGCTAAAATATGGTTACTATAGTTTTCATAACCGAAAAAGACATTAAAAAGGATGTCAATCACAAATTTTTACAAATTTATTAATATAACAATTCTAGATATGAAAATCATGATTACATAAATAAGAAAGTCATAAGATTCTCACATCATCTCTTGTTTAATGTACTTTACAATTTCAAAGGTATAAAAATATGCATGACTAAATTTATATTTATAATCGAGAGATGTGGTTTTCTCTACTATGACATGTCACTTATAAGTGAAAACTAAGATCTATTATCCCATTATAAGTTTAACAATTTAATCTAAGATCATGCCATAAATCAATCTGGATTCTTATATTGATAATTATAATAATTCTAAGAATATTTGAGCCAAATCCAATGTAATTCCCAGTTAAATGAGGAATAATATGATAATCAAATTCAAGTATCTCATTTGGGAAGAATTTAAGTTAAGGAATAATGTCAATCAATTTATTCACAACCTAGATTCAACTATAAGTAAACACATTATACAATATTAAAATAAACATATCTCATCATTAATTTTGACAACAAATAAAAACTATTAATCCAACTCCCTCTAGGTCCTATAATGTAACAAGATAAAATATATTTTTGTATCATACAAGACTAAATAACATGATTAATTTTTTACTAGGATGAGTAACAAATGTTCTCAAGAAATTATACATAGGAAGGGATCAACATACAATCCAATTAAGATCCATAAAAATTAGTAACATTAAATTTACAACTAAAACAATGAATCTTTAAAAGATTTGAACTATCTGCATTGCAATAAGGATGAGTCAACATAAGCTAGCCAATAATTTATTTTAAACCAAATACCAATCCTTTTAGAGTATTGAGGCTCTAACATACGAGATTCATGGTTTTATCATAATTAATGCTGAAGCTTTAAAAAAACTAGTGTTATTTTAAATGATTCTTATAACATACAAACAATTTATCAAACTTAAATCTTAATGACAAATATAAAATAAATAATGGATACATTTCCAACAATTATTGTGAATTTATCTTATCATCCCACATTAGGAAAATAAAATCTCAAATAAAGCATACAATATGTAAAATATAAGAATGACTTCTATGAATTTAAAACATATTCAGTTTACCCAGTGCTTATATTATGAAAGGCAAATAAATAAACTTCATTCATTATAATGTAAAAATATTATAATTTATAAATAATTAGTATCTAAATCCACACTAAACTATTTGTGGAACCCATATAGTGGTAACAATATCAACAAACTAATAATCCAATTCTATCTAAAAGTTATTCATACCAGAAAGGTATATTGATTTATTTAAAAAAAAGTCATTTTCCTTAATAATGATTAATCAATATTAACCAAATAAATATTTCAAAGGTCCAATGAACACACAAATTAAAGGGAACTATATCCTTGAGTAAATGATAAGCACATAAAATAATCTTAGATACTAATCCTAAGCAAACTAGGTTATATTTTACAGTTATGACTATCGACAAGTAAAATATCAAAATCTTAGATTAAAAAAACATAAACATGGTCAAGACAAACCTTTAATTTACTCATCCTTATTCAAAATATTTACTCAAAATTAAATAAAACATAAATACTACAATAATCTAAAACTACCATTGACTCAGGCAAATGAGTTATTTCTAACAATAATAAAATTCTATGAAAATATGATAGTTTTAATAACTTATCAAGTTACACAACTTGATTTTATTTAAAATGCTAGAAAAAAAATTCATAACTCATTGGTCAATAAAAATATTATATGTTAGATAAGGCATGAGTTTTGGGGTATTTGGTTTCTTAAATACCCTAGTGGTAGAATAACATTGAGCAATGGGTTATTTACCTCAGATCGTTTGAATTAATGAAGACTAGAAGCTAACCAAGATTATAATTGATGTGGATGGGTGTTATTCTAACGTAAGGTTGGCTGATCAAAATAAACTCACAAAAGTGGGGAGATTAAGGTCGAAAATAAGGTATGTGATCAAAAGATAGATGAACTTATTTATAAACGTCTTTCTTCTTATTGGATGGATAAGTGCTAAGAACTAATGTTTAATGTAAGATGATGTGGCACATAAAACATACAAACATAATTAGGAGTAAAAAAAGAGAGGATACAATAAACTCAATATCACAAATCAAATGTTGATGCCACTATGATATTTGTATTTTACATCCTAAGTATTAGGAGATTATGATCACCAAAAAATGAACACTTATACTAACTTTGCACAATCTAGATAGTTGTATCAAAAGAAAACTTCTACACATCTAAAAGAAATAACTTAGTAAACTTAATTCATATGATCCAAAACACTTATAAATATAAAATTACTATAAAAAATTACCAATTAAAAATAATAATATAATAAATAATAATAAATTTTAAATGGGGATTGCATAATGTTTCTCTTAATTTATGCTCATTTCTTAATTTTGGAAGAAGATAAGAAAATAGTAATAAGGGCATGGTAGAAATAGTTGGTCGTTGATGTGCAAATAATCTAGACAAGTATGGAGGAATCCTCTTTGTCTTAAAAGAAATAACCTGTAGATAGAAAAATATTAAGAAAAAGGGTTATTAGCAATATAACTAGGTGGACTGCCTAACATGAGCTAGATCCAAGAAGTGTGAGATTGATAGGAGGCTATCAACCCACTCTTTGATAACAATTAAGTTGAAAATGATAAAATATATATACTTACATTAAATAATAGAAAGTATTGAAATGAAATACAAGAAGTAGATGAATTCTTGATAGAGAAAATGACTAAATATAGAAAAAGTGGGTCAATACTAGTGCTAAAGTAGATCAAGTCAAGTTCAAAAAATCAGGCAGGGGTATGTGAAAAGGTAGGGACAAAAAAAGTCAAATTTATTTGGGGGTAAGGGGTTAGAAATAAATTTCTATTATTTCATGCCATAGTGACTATCAGTGGTTTTGCTAACCATCGATGGTTGGGTTAACCATTAGCAGTTGAATAACTATTGATGGTTGGGGGTGACTATTGATATTTATGCTAACTATCGATGATTGCCTATGGATTTCTAAAGGCACTGAAAAATATTTATAGAATGGGATATTGATCAAATAAAGGTTTATTTGAGGGTGTGGTAAAAAATGGGAGGTTGGAAGATAGGTTTAGAAAGATCTGATTCAGGTCAAGAAGTTAGAAACCAAAATGAAAAAATATAAGTATAAATATACCTATTGCTTGCTAAATGGTTGATGGCTGGAGAAATTTTGGTAGAGTAATGGTACTTTGCCTCAAGATAAATTTTGTTAGAGGTTTGGATATTTATTTCTATTTTTAAATTTCTTGAAGAAGACTAGGTTGCTGGAGAGCTTGAATACCTATGTGCAAGAATGCTTATGACTATTTTTTTCACCTCCTACTCCCCTCCTTTCACAAGGAAAGATAGATAAAAGATAGAAGGTTCCTTTCGGTTGGCTTACCAATTTTTATTCTTGAGAGTTCGTTATCACCACATAAAGTAAGCATATTTAATTATGCATAGTTAGCTCACACATAGCTGTTGTTGTGTTATAAGGGTGAGGATCTAGTCATTGAAAGTCAAGATAACCATCGATGATCATGATAACCATCAATGATCATGATAACCATCAATGGTTATGTTGACTATTAGTGGTTGAGTGTCTAGAGGCAAAGGGTCAAGGTAAGTTAAAAGGGGTTGGTTAAGGTTCATTAGTAATTGAGTTTAGTTAGCTAAGTGGATAAATAGACCTAAGGTTTGATAGGTTAGTCAGTGGGTCAAGAAGGGTTCGGTGGTCCCTAAGGTATCTCGAGGCATTTTCAACATCTAGTACAATTTTCTAGTGTCTACACATAATTTTTAATCACAGATTTACTAAAAATAATGAAATCCATAATCAATAGAACACAAGGTTAGAAGAGAGACATATTAAATTTATATGAAGAACAATTCATAGAATTTCATGTATGTATTAGATGCCAAAATTATACTCCATTTATAATGGAGAGATTACAAGTATATATAGGCTTGGGGAAGGGTCACCTTATCCTCCACACAATGCATAATTTTACACCTCCAATTATAAACCCAAGAGTTACAATTCATGCAAAAAATATATATGTAGGATATATAAAAGATAACTAGTCATGCCTATAAATAAAATAGAGACCCAAGTATTGTTTCACTATAATACATGCAAACACACACACACACACACTCACACACATCTATAGTGATAACTTAGAACTACTAGAATAAGAAGGTGGTTGAATGCTTGATTTAGTTACTAAAGTATCTTGATGCTTTGCATGTGTAAATTTAGTTGAAGTGGTAACTGGTGCTATAGTAATAGTCATTGCTCATGAGACACTAGTGGGTCTAATATGAATATGCATTATTACATGAACTAGATCTTAAGTTTATGTGTAGGTGGTACTAGTAATGTGTTATGCTCTCTATTAGTAGCCTCCTTAGTATCTTAGAGTTTTTCATATAATGAATATGCCATGTCAAACTCAATATTAATAATTACAAATTTGAGCATGGATGGCTTGAATATCTATATGATTTCATCCATTATCCTTTTATGTTTAATTTATGAAGCTCTAAATTTAGATCTGTAGGCCTCTATCTTAGTTTCCTTATCTTTTTCAAAATTAATTAGTAGTAAAATCTATTCACTATTCTTGTATATTGTGCCTTCTATTTCAACCTTGAATCTCTCTATAACTGCTTTGAGTAATCATTCAAAATTAAGCCTATTTACTATTTGCTATATAAAAGTAATCACACATGTGACTCTTTGTAGTCATATAAAATGTAAAAATTGGTAAATTTAGCATGGATAATGACACCCAACCCTTAGGTCCCTCTTACTTACTCTCATAAACCTCATAGGCATCTTTTCACTAACTTCTAGTTATTTGTAGCCTTCTAGACTTGGTCCTAACTCACCTGGACTATTCTTTCCAAGACAAATCAATCCCTTAGGTTTCATCTGCTTAGGATAGTAGTACCACACTTGGAATATAATACTAGTGCCACAAATATCCACTTTTGGTGCTATTATCCAAGCCCATTTTTGGCCCTGATGGTCAATTTATTTTGGTTCCCCATCCTTATCCTTGTTAGCCTAATGCGAGAAAATTTAATCTATGACCAATAGATCCCTATAAAATCCCATTCAAAGATCATTTGGAAAGGGGTTTAAAAATATCACTAAGAAATAAGGAATACAAGCAAAACTACTCAATAAATGTTCCTTATTCTCTATATATAGCCAGTCAACACACTTACAAGATCATTCAAATCCTTACACCAATCCCTAGCCACCTCAAGAACATTTGGTTTAGAATTCTTTGAATATTAATACACTCAATTTAACAAAGCAAATCAAGTGGGAGAACTATATATGGCTCGATCCCTCTTAATAGTATTGGTATGTAAGTAATGTCCCCACACATAGGGTGTGAAAAATGCCTAGTGTATCCTACACACACTAACCCCCCTTCTTGCTCAAAATTGGTAAAATCACAATAGAAGATAGGGTTTTAATAAATAATATGATCTTCACTGAGATCTATTGACTTCCAACCTCTAAAATTTGGTATATAAGTTCACACTACCCTGACAAATAAAACCTAGAAAGCTTAGTCCTCAGGATAACAAAAATAGAGGTGGACTATAGTGCCAATGCCACTACTATCTAGTTCTAGTGCTCCTATCTAATCAAAAAATTAAGTTTAGATCTTAGTTCATGATAGTTTCTCAATCTTTCATCATGAATTCCAGCCTCTATCTTAGTCAGATCAATTAATTTCTAGCTAAGTTTTATTTTCTTCTCCTTATTAGTATTTTTAGAAAAGTTAGAATTGTAATATAATTTACACAATTTCTTAGATTAAGTATTTTATATTTATTTATTGATTTCCCATTCTAGACATTTAACTCAATTATGAATAATACTCTAATATTCCCAAACTTTTTAAATCATTTGGGTAACCTAACTTACTTTGTTTGCACATAAAAACCCTAGAAACCCTAGGGTAAATTTGATACTAATTTTTATTATAATTTTTTGATTTTTTTAACTGCATAATAAAATTAGAAATTAGAATTAAATTTTAAAATTTCATAGTAATTTTAAAATATTTTTTTTCAAACCCTAGTTACACATACTAGGTCTCAATAATTTTCCAATCATCTTCTAAATTTTTACGAGCATATTTAAATCAAAAAATCCATTCAAATTTCAAAATTCAATAGTAATTTTCAAAAATATTTATTTTTCAAAACCCTAGTTTCATATCCTAGGTCTCTCTAAATCACACAATTTCCAATAAATTTTTGATTTTTTACTTACATATCTAACTTAGAAATTCACTTTCAATTTCAAAATTTCATAGTAATTGTTCAAATAATTATCTTTCAAAACCCTAATTGAATACACCAGGTCCTATTAATTTTGAGATACCACCTTACATTCTAAAAATTAGATTTCAAAAAATGGATCTCATTTATTTACAAATTTTTCTTACTTTTCTTACAAAAAATAAGGAGACCATCGTTGGTCCTATTATGCACACAAATGATGAAGTTTACCATGTGCTAGTACAATGCTTCATTATTTGCATTTCATGCTTACTTTTTATACTAAGGGATGATATTAAGAAATTCATTGCTAAACATGCACAAAATTTAAATATTCCTTTTGCATACTCTCTCTCACTCATGTGAATTTTTTTCAATTTTTTCATGCTAAACATGTTAAAAAAGTTATGATACATGTCAAAGTTCTTTATGCATTAATGAATAAATACATACTCTCTCTCCCTTGCTTGTTATATCTCATGTGGAATGCTCTTTATAAACATATTTTTATACAACATATAACTCCAATTACATGCATTTTATCCCACACACATGGTTTATACCTAGAGGATCCATTACATAAGCTAACAACCACCTGTTAAGTTTCAATGTCATATCTTATGCATAGGAAATAGTTTCCTTCGCCTCCTCTCCCATAAGAGGGTGATAGCTACTTTCCCTCTAACTAGGTCCATGCTATCACCTTTCTAAAAGTGAGGTAGCCTATACTATTGTTCCTAATGCATACATTTATCCTATAGCTTCTTCAAAACCTCTTCAACATATGTTCTTACATGTTCAATTGAAAATAACTAGGGTTTGCACTTGTGAGACTCTAAAGGATAAAATAAAAAATATGAACAAGTTAATTTTAGATTTACAAACATAGAATCAACTATTACATGATAAGATCACAACATTGGAAAATAAGATCATAATACAAAAGCCTTAAAGGTACCCTAGTGTCAATCATGTATATGCATCTTCATCTAGTCAATTGGTTGCAAGCAATGTTACATATCAAAACAAGAAATCACAACAAATTAATTCTAAAACTAGTGATTAAAAAAGAATTTAAATATCAAGAAAGAGTTCAAGTGAGGTACTAAGGGAAATGATTAAATCTAATTTGATCAAACTACCTCCTCTACATCCAGTGAGAAGATCCAGATATTATTGTGCATATCATAGAATGTATGGATATCACATAGGTTCACGTTTCATATTGCAAACACCTATACAATAGATAATTACTAATGAGGACCTTATAAAAGGTAAATCAGTCTAGCATTCCATAGTGACATAGGAACACATTCATAAAAGGTCAAATCCAAAAATAGTACAAAAGTGGTTACCAAAGAATAACTCAAAATAATAAAAGGATCAAAAATCAAAGTTAGAGAAATAAACAATACTAGAAATGCAGGTAAAGCATGAAAAAGATGCAAATCTACCTATCCAAAATGAGGCTCAACTTTCAAAGTAGAATGGGTTTGGTCAAAAATATCTACAATAGTTTGATTATCAAGGTAAAGGATTAGGAAAGCATGCTCAAAGCATCACTAGTCTTATTATCATAGATGATAATGTTTGTCACCAAGGTTTGGGATTTATGTAACATCCTAAGGTAAATCATTCACAAACATAATTTATCAAAGGAAAAGATCTTGATACAACAAAATTTAGAACCAACACTCCATTGGTTCAAAATAAAGATGACAATAATAAGTAGAAAAATACAAGTTATTATGATTTTAAAGATATTGACTATGCATCTAAATATTCAGAGTCATATTCTCAGCCATTCCCTCATGCTTCACACTCACACAAGATTCCTTTGTTTGGTACATGACACCATGATAGGGAGTCTCCAATGAGACTCATCGGTTAGTATGATTCCTTCCCAACTTACTTTTACATAATTTATTAATTTCTTGTATATGGTCTCTTTTCAAATTACTTGTACATAGTTTCTTTTGTTTACTCGTACATAGTTTCTCAGTATTTCTTGTACATAGTCTTCCTATGATTGATTATACATAGTTCATAATGTATTAAAAATACCAAAAATAATACAACATTTAAAAATCCAAAAACATTAAAAATTTCAAAAGATAAAAACATGCAAATAATTCAAAAAAATCAAAAATATTTCAATTATATAAATCATCCAATGCTTTAAATTTATACTACTATGCTAGACTTACATTGGCTATTCTATGATATTTTTATCAATTTATCTACATTACCATGCTTTAATTGATCTTATTTACATGTGCAATGATATTCATCTCTTTGATTTCTTCACTCTACCCATTGAGGAGGAATACTACTTCTACATTGAGACATACATAGATATACATACCCACTGGGGGCATATTCTATATGACTTTATTATCTAGGTTATGTCATTCCTAAACCACACACTCTAGTTACCATGTTGATGTACATTATTTACTAGCTTACATAAATTATTATATCAACATCTTAATAGTGTATATCACTTGTGTATTTCTTAACATATACCCATTATTATATTAACATGTCTTGCATACTTTCCCTCTTACTTTGATCAGTTAGATGTGATTGCACTTCCAATTACTTACATGCTTTATTTTATTTCTTAGCATAGCTATTTTTTTGCATTTATCTATTCTTGTTTGTCTCTTATATGTGCATTAGGACATTTACCAATGTCCTTTCCTTTTATGTATTGTGTGTGCCTTAGGACATTTGCCAATGTCCTTTGTCTATAATCCTCTATATGATTATGGATTCCACACCAATTTTGCTTATTTCAATTATACATGTATGTGTCATTTAAACATGCCTTGTATGTTGGATTTCTACTTTGAGTGATATGTGCCCATGTCCCTTGTTTGTTTGGCCCTTGGCCACCCTTGTATGCTTCTTGATTCTTACTTTGTGTGCTTGTTGATTGTTTTCTTCTCATTGTTTGCAATGCCATGATTCACATCATGAATTTATCTTACTTTCTTGGATTCCATGATGGACATCATGCTCCATCCCCCCAACTAATAACTAAGAAATAAATAAAATTTCATTTCTAGTTTAGTTCATTACACATGATATTACATTGTCACATCTATCTAGGCATACCCATATTGATCTAACAATCTCTCAATACAAATCATGTTATATCTTGAGATATCTTATCGATTATCATTGCTATACCATGTATCTTTATAGCATAACACACTTGGAGGGCTCTTTCTTCTAAGGGAAGTCATTTTAGAGCCTTCATTCCCACCATCAAAAGAGGGGGAAACAAATAAGGGTTTTATCATAGAGATTAGAGATCCTAACGATTGAAAAAACAATTTTAAAAATACCTAAAATAATAACCAAACATCAAAATAGTCAGAATAGACTAGGAAAACAATAGAAAATCAAGAATAATTACTAGATTTGGCCCTAAACAATAGTGCTCAACTTGGAAAATAGTGTTAACGACACTAATGTCCACTTTAGATGCTCTTATCCAAATCATAAAAAACCAAATTTTCCAAAAATGGGTTAAAAATTAGGTTCATCTATAGTTTTGCACATTCAAACCAATTCAAAATTAGTAGTTTTTATCACACTTTCACTTAGAGAATCTAGATATATGGGGTATCATGCATGACATGATGGATCTCACTTCTAGTTTTAGATATGATAGTTGATATGACTTTTAGATCATAATTCATGTTTCAGACACTAGTGATTGGGGACAATGTGTGAAACACATTTGTTTTTTTTTGTTTTTTTGATTTTAGTATTACCCAAACATTCTTATTAGTTGCATGTATTATTCCATCTATAGATGGTTGATATCATTTTATAATGGATTTCATACAATCCTAACTTCCCAAGTTCTTAAGTTCTTGAGTGCCTTTCATAAAAGCCTAGTGTACTAGTTCGGAGTGGCTTTCATACAAGCTTAATGTCTATCTTTTGGAGTGGCCAAGAGTGGCCTAGTTTATATCATACATTTGACTATCCATGACAACATTTTTAGATCAAAGTACATCCATGGGATTCAATATCCATTTCATATGGCATACATTTCATACTAATATCAGTTCATAGATTCACTTCATGGGGAAATGATGGAGCCAAAATACTATCTAGCCTTTGTATTCTTGAGCCACCTATTCAAAGAGATTAAAAACATAGTCCAAACATTGATCAAAACATGCACGATCAGCTAGCTTCACTTAGTGGGTGATGATGGAGTTAAAGGGAAAGCCTTTGCATTCTTGATCCACTTCTAGAGAATTGATCACTCAGCTTCATTCATGATATTACTCTTGGTTTAAAACACATCCAACATTACTCAACATCACTCAACATCACAATAGGTTTTATATTAGTCTATATAACTAGTGAGGTATATCCATTCCTTTCTCTTCCTCTCTCTCTTACCCAACTTTATACATTATTATTTTTGATATAGCGTATCTAGTAAGAACTGATGTACTTTATGTTTTTCCTTGTAGATTAACACTTCATAGCATTCTCTCACTATACACACCCAATATCACACAACTTCATGAGCTTCACCCTTGTAGGTAAGTTCAAGTATGCTTTCTATTTTTCCTTTATCCCAGTATTTCACTTTGCTACATCACTAGAATAAAGTGGGGTAAATGTAGTCATATAAAATGCAAAAATTGTTAACTTGAGCATGTTTAATGACACCCAACCCTTAAGTCCCTCTTGATTTCTCTCATGACCCTCATAGGCATCTTTTTACTAATTTATAGTCATCTTTAGGCTTCTAGACTTGATCTTAGCTCACCTAGACTGCTCTTTCAAAGACAAATCAATTCCCGTAGGTCTTATCTACTCAATATAGTTTCACCATACTTAGACTATAGTGATAGTGCCACTACTATCTAATTTTTATGGTATTATCCAAGCCCATTTCTATCCCCAATGGTTAGTTTATTCTAGTTCCCCATCCTTATCCTTTTTAACCTAATATGAGAAAATTCAATCCATGACAAATAGATCCCTATAAAATCCCATTCAAATTTCATTTAGAAAGGGATTGGTAAATATCACTAAACAAGAAAGAATACAATCAAGACTACTCAATTAATTTTACATATTCTCTATATATAGGAAACCAACACACTTACAAGCTAATTTAAATCCTTACACCATTCCTTAGCCACCTCAAGCACATCTAATTTATCATTTTTTACATATTAATACACTCAATTTCATAAATAACATCAAGTAAGAGAACTACATATGGCTTGATCTCTCTTCAGAGTATTGGTATGTAGGCAACATGCCCACACACAAGGTGTGAAGCACATCTAATGCATATTACACACACTAACCCCCCCTCTTGCTCAAAATTTGTCAAAGCACATTAGAAGATAGGGTTTGAATAAATAATATTATCTATAATGAGTTTCTATTAACTTACATCCTCCAAAATTTGGTACACAAACTCACACTGACCTGGCAAACAAAACCCATAGAGCTAAGATCCTCATGAAAACATCAGTAGAGGTGGACTATAGTGCTAGTGCTACTACTATCCAATTTTAGTGCTCCTATCCAATTCTAAAATGAAGTTCAAATCTTAGGTTGTGATAGTGTCTTAGTCTTGCATACTAAATTATAGCCTCTATTTCTATCAGATCAATCAATTTCTATCTAAGTTTTGTTTTTTTTCCTTATTAGTATTTTTATAAAAGTTTGAATTGTAATATTGTAGGAAACATGCCCACACACAAGGTGTGAAGCACATATAATGTATCTTACACACAATAACCCCCCCTCTTGCTTAAAATTGGTCAAAACACATTTGAAGATAGGGTTTGAAGAAATAATCTTCTCTATAATGAGCTTCTATTGACTTCCATCCTTCAAGATTTGGTACACAAACTCACACTGACCTAGAAAACAAAACCCATAGAGCTAAGATCCTTAGGACACCATCAATAGAGGTGGAATATAGTGATAGTGACACTACTGTCTAATTTTTTTGATCCTATCCAATCCTAAAATGAAGTTCAAATCTTAGGTTGTGATAGTGTCTGAGTCTTGCATAGTGAATTATAGCCTCTATTTCTATCAGATCAATTAGTTTATATCTAAGTTTTGTTTTTTGTCCTTATTAGTATTTTTATAAAAGTTTGAATTGTAATCTAACTTACACAAATTAGTAGCTTAATTATTGCATATTTATTTATTGATTTACCATTCCATATCTTTAACTAAATTAGGAATAATACACCAATATTCCCAAAATTGTTAAATCACCCTCATATAAATTAAATTTTATGTATCCTCTCTCTCTTGGATCACAAAATATACTATCAAGTCATTCATTTGTTGGTTCCAATTGAATCCATTGTCTCTTTTAGGAATCTCAAATTCAAGGCCCATACAACTTCATGGGTAGTCATTAGGTTAAAGTGATTATAAGCACTATTTATTACATAAGATAATAATAAGATAACATGCTTTTCTAGTTATTTTAATTATCTAAATAAGATTAACACTCTTCCCCAATGAGACTGATACTCACCCCTTGAAGTCCTTATCATGTTTAGGATGTTATACAATTTATTTGCTACATTATAAAAATTGTTTATTATTTCTCTTGGATCTTGAATAGTTTTCCTCTATATAATATTTTGTTTGGATCCTATACATCTCTTTCATGGATTTCCAATCAAGCCCATGAATGTAAAAATTTACTCTTCATACTCATCAAGGTCATTGGGGTTCCTTTTTTTTTTATTTCACAAGGGGAACAAGTTTTCCATTTGTTCTCATATTATTTCTTCCCCTTTCCTATCCACTACAGTTCTTTTCCTCACCCTATATATACTATCAGTTTAATTATCAAAGTGTGTAATTATTATTGGTAACTCTATGAGGAACAAGACCATTCTATCATTATTTTTTTCTTAGAACTATTTGACCCAATAAGGGACAATGAGCTCTCCTTGTTTCTCATGCTGACTGGTATATACAAAGGTGGAAGGTGGTGAAAATACTAGTGGAAGGATTGAATCACTTATTTATATAGACAGTTGAAGATGTGGTTAATTGACCCTATTTTATCCTAATATGTCCATCTAGGGTGTAGTCTCTACCACATATTTTGAATATCTTTAGGTCTTTAATATTGTCATAAGGAGAGATTTAGTCTATGTGGGATGAGGAATGGACAAGCCTAATTAGATAGATGGCCTTGAGGGTGAACATTGTGTTTGGGAATCATAAATGAAATAAAAAACCAAGTCTTAATGAATCCTCCTCCTAAGGGCTTGGGGTATGAATTTTATTAGAGTTATGGATGAAATAATTATGATATCAAAAGAACTAGAGGTTTGTTTCCCAACTTCCTCAGTATTATCATGGGTATATAATGACTTGGTTTTCATATAATATTTTTGAAATGAATCATATGGAAAAAGGGATCTAATAGCTAGACTAGTAAATAAAAAATTAATAATATTAGTATTTACAATAGTAAGTGAGGAGGTGAGAGAAGACTCCACCTTATTGATGTCCTTACTTTATTTTTTTACTAAGAACATCTTCACCTTGTGTGGGGGCTACTCTATTTTCTCATTAGAACAACCCTATATATTTTGATTTATCTTTTTCTTACTCAATTTCTTCATACTAAATATCATCTATTATTTCAAATTTCTCAATTTTGACCTTTTTCTCTTCTTTATCCATAATTTATAGTTTCGCCTCTTCCTCACCACTAATGTAATATACTAGTGAAATTGAATCTTCATCTTCTTCTTTGATTCCTTAAAAAGAGGTCTTCCATGAATGAATATAACCTCTATAGGTCTCTCCTATACTAGGTAAATCCTATGAGAGACTAGAGGAGTTTTGGGATTCTTATGATAAGTAACAATGGGTGAGTGAGTAGACACAGGGGATTTTCCTATAGTGGATGGAATTGGATTTAGTAGTGGATGGAAATAAACCATCTAACATAAGTGGAGGTGAAATGGGAATGTAATAAATGGTATAAGGTGGAATGGATGAGAGAGACATCATAGATGGAAGTGGAGGAACTAAAATTGTAGGTGCCACTAGTAAATGTGTTGTGGGTGATAGGGGTGCTACTATAGATAAAATTATAAAAAAGGAACTCTATAAAAATTTAGATATATTTACTTATTTAAATGTAGTCGAAGGAGGTAAAGGTGCCATAAAAATCACTCTTAATTTACCACCTATATGAGGTGGTTCCATTTTATTTGTTTTAGAGAGTTGAATTATAGTCACTGGTTAGGACTTCAAATGTCCCTTAAGATTATTCTTCCTAATTTGGGGATCCATCTCCCTTTGAGTGGAATATTATTCCAATGGGCTAGCTTCTTCATAATGAGGAGAGGGGGGCTAAGTACATTAATAACTTGTATCTTTATTTTCCTCTTAAATTTTTTTGTTTACCTCCTCACTGGTAATCAAAGGATTATACTAAATCTTATGTGCAACTACCATTATAATTTTTTGTTTTTCCATTCAAACATAGAACTTAGAGTCAGTTGGAGCATTGATAAATATTTCATCATGATAAAATTTGTTGTGGCCATAGGGAACATGTAATCCCTTTTTCCTAATATTATTAAGATATTTATTGACTCTACCTATAGGGTCCCATTCTTTGTATCATGCTTCTAAACCATAATGGGTTCTAAATTTAATAACTAAATTGAGGTGAATTTGACCAATTCTCAGAGGGGTTTTGTGGTAGTACCCTTGGTGTTTATAACTAATATATTCATTCAAAATATTATATATCTAATGTTTTATTTCCTACTCTTCCACCTTATTAAGGACATAAAGTGGCAAATATAGAGGAGGTGCCCTAATTACCTCTATCCTAATTATAGTATAATCAAGATAGTTCCAATAATCCCCTATTTTCTATATAATTATTGTTATATTATTAGAAAGGCTCAGAATATGATTCCCATAGATGGATTAGAAGTCTTGTGGGTAAATGTCTTCTAAACTTATTTTGATTTCACTTATAAAATTATAAATATGCAGTATGAAATAATTATTAGAGACCATGTTCTTTATGAATTCATTATATGGTTCCTAGGGTTGTATGTAAGTCTTATATATTATCACCATGACTATGTCAACTATATAGGACATCATATTAAAGTTTTAATCAGAGGGAATTTGGTCAAGTTAGAACTATAGTAGGATTTTGAGCATAATATGTTTTAAACAAGCTAATTCAAAATTAAAATGCAAACTACTTATTATGAAGGATTCATGAAACAAATTAGAGTGATATAGATCTTACCCAATTGCCTACTTCATATCACCTCCTTACAGGATGTTCTTATGGATTTGTGATTGCATATTAGACTCAAATTTTAGCATAGTGATGGCATGATAAAAGGATTTTAATGATGGATGAAGGATTGATTAAAGGACTAATTTGGCTTGGATATTTTATGAAATTTTTGGTATGTTTTCTATTTCCCAAGCATAGATTATTATAAGATAATGGAGGGAGAATTTAGATAATTTAAAATTATTTAGAAGTCTCCAGTTTAGAAAATTCTAGAGACTTGGAGAAACTTCTCCAATTCTAGAGATTTCTCCATTGGTCTAGGGATGATGGAAGATTGGGTGGGAGTTAGACAGGGATTAGGATAGGATTAAGGACATAGGGATGTAGGAAAGGCTAGGGAGTAGGTTATTAGGTGGGTAGGTGAGGTTATGGGAATTAAAAATTCCCATATAGATGGATAACTAGGATTAGATTAGGATAATAAGGATTTAAGATGGATTAATTGATTGGTGGGGATGAATAAGGTTGGTAGATGAAGGAATATTGAAGGGATTTATTAGATAAATGGATAGGATAGGGGGATAAATTAGAAGAATAAAATAGGTTAAATAGAATTAGTGTTGACTAATAGGAATATTAGTCAATGATAATAAAGTGAATTATTTTAGGTGAATACATTTTGTCCCTCTTTGAAAGGGCATTTAAAGTTGAGTGAAGTGGAATAAGAAATGGTCTTTCAAATGAAAATCATGTTCTAGATGAATTTTAGTAGATGATGTTAAGGGATATGATGCCCCCTCAAGGGG
Source organism: Torreya grandis (assembly GCA_037957365.1). Lineage (NCBI taxonomy): Eukaryota > Viridiplantae > Streptophyta > Pinopsida > Cupressales > Taxaceae > Torreya > Torreya grandis. The sequence goes on from JARHVA010002974.1 coordinate 1,361,706, forward strand.
ACATATAGGGAAGAATGAGATGGATGGCCACTCAAAATAAGAAATGAGGGGTGGGATGTTATGGATAGACAAGGGTATGGGATGATATATTTAAGAGAGGTGATGAAGAAGATGAGGTCAACTCGAGTAATGAGCTATAAATTGATAATGCCTTTGGCAAAGACACATGCATAGGGAGTAGAGATGATGGGTGTCATATTTGTTAACACATCCTAAGGGGAAATCAACCATAACATGATGATGCTATGATTAAATGGGTCACATTATTTAGATGTATCCCAAGCAAGGATGCATGTAAGGGAGAGCTATTGGATAAGATAATATGGATTTGATAAGATTAATTATGGGTGTAGCTTAAATCTAGATCAATCAATATTATGTAAGTGATGAGAGAGAAGAAATAATATGATTGAGTGGCCAAAGGATTGGGGGATGAGGATGGATGAAAGATATAGTGGTCAAAACTATCCTTGGGCATGAAAAGTGGGATTGGGTGCTACCTACATAGTTTGAATAGAATTTAGGCTAATGTAGTTCTGACTAGAGAATACATGATACTAATTGATTAGAAGGTGGTGATGATGACTATGATTTCTGATGAAAGGGTGATTTTAGTGATGAAAGGATAAAATATTGGATGTTAGTTTTATGGGTCGAGAGGATTAGATTAGTGATGGGAATAATTTTGATTAGATGAATGATGTGGGTATGAGTGATAAATTCATCATAGATGCCATAAAACTCATCATAGTATAAGCAATCTAATAAATATAACACTTGACAATGTTATCCATGATATAAGGATGACCAAGAGGACATTGTACCAAAGTGTGGGGGAAAATTGTGAAATTTGCATCCTTGAAGACGCTATTTGGTGTCTTCATAGCATCATTATTCATTTCCACACAAAAAAAGAGACATAATGCAAATAAAACATAAGATAAACAAGATATATATATATATATATATATATATATATATATATATATATAAAATAGACAAACAACATACAAATATCTACATGTAATGTCATAATGTCTTGTCTAAAGATGGGATGAGTGATTGGACTAAATTAGTTATGATGGTGATTGGGGACTTAGATTGGTATAGGATGATTAAGACAAGATGTTTCCCCTAGTTTAGGATGGAAGGGTGGATGACATGATAAGGCATTTAAATATTGATTTGGTCTTGAGATCAAATTGAAAAGTGGTCAAGGAAGGTGATTAGATAAGTGATGACCAAGAATTACCAATAGGTAAGGCCATATAAGGATCCAATCTATCAAAGAAACTAGGAGATTTTGGGATCAAATACTGTTCACACTAGCAAAAGAGTAATTAGATGGGTTCTAGGTATGAAGAGGTATTGATAAGAAAGTGATGGAATTAGGTAGCTTTCAAACTAGTAAAGGGTAATTAGATGGGTGATAGGTATGACAAGGTCCTGATAGGAATTTATTGGTACTAGATTAGAATTTTGACAAGGTGATGAGTGCCAATAATAATTAGGACATAGTTGAGATTGAAGATAGGAAAAGATGGGTGACCACTTCAATTTGGTCTCAATAAAAATGTGGTATCTAAAATTTATGACAATATGAGATGGAGGGAGATGAATGCGACTAGGGGATTAGGCATAAGATAAGAAATAATGGACTATTTTGGATTTTTTAAATTTTATGATTTTTAGGGCTTTTGAAAATTTTCACTTATTTAGGGATTTTTTTGGAATATGTATGTACATTGTACAAATGGGGTTACTAGTAAAGGAAATAAAAAACCTAGAAACTAGGATGAAGATAGATGGAATGATGGATGGGATGGTGAATGAGATGAAAAAAGGGATGAGGGTGATGCAGACAAAAGATGGATGGAGATTGTCAATGACCACATCGTGAAGGAACTAAATGCTTAGTTACCCAAGTGTCCATTGGAGGATATGCCAAGATGGTTTTGGAAAATTTTCTTAAGACATCTTCCACTTATTTACAAAGGTCAAGACAAGAATGGTTGAAGAGATAAGATTCATGATATGATGGTAGATGATGGATAGAAATAATGGATCAAGGGATAAGATGATGGGTGATATGGACAAGGTGGACAAGAGATGTGAAAAGTGGGATGAATGGATGAGGATATGAAATTTATGGATTTTCCCCCAATTTTTGAGTAATAATAAGGATAATAGATTATTTTACCATGTTGTCAAAAAATAGTTTTCATCATGGTACTTACCAAAGGTGCCAGAAGATTGGCTTTCACCATTCGATGAATGATTTTACCATAAATGATTTATTATACTAATATAACCCCCACCTAATCCTTCATTATCCATAAACTAATGGATAAGTCTCTATAATTGGAGATGATCCTCTAAGTCTCTATAAGTCTCTAAACTAGAGACTTTTAAATAATTTTAAATTCTCTAAAATCTCTCTCCATTATCTTATAAAAAGCCATGCTTTGGTAATGGAAAATTTACCAAAATTTTCATAACATCTCCATGAAAATTTTGTCCTTGAATCAATCCTTAATACATCATTAAAATCCTTTTATTATTCCATGACTATGCCAAAATCTAGGGGGATAAATTAGTGGAATAAAATAGGTTAAATGTAATTAGTGTCAACTAATAAGAATATTAGTCAAAAATAATGAAGTGAGTGATTTTAGGTGCATAAAAGAACATTTTTTCCCTCATCCTCACACTAATGAATTCACCAAGTGAAAATTTTTTATTAGTGGTACAAATAATTTATAACAAGGGCTCTCATTCCTCATGCACATAAGTGGAGCCAGGAAAACCATACAATATGTTCATCAATGTCATTTTTATTCAATTTATTGGCTTCAAAATTGATATGGGAAATGAGGAGATAAAAACTTAAAACTTAAATATTTATCCTTTATTGATCCATTTTTTTATTTTCACCTCAACTGTATTATGATTTATCCAAGCATTGGCTAAAACCTAATCACAGGTCACACTGAGCATTGGATGTCGTAAATACTTATCAAATGATTCCCCATAAATATATGATATTTAACTTATATGAAGTATAAAGTGAAGGAAATACCTACTAACATCACCATTAATAAATAAAGTATGAATTAAGTTGATGCAAGGCATTCATTTAGATTTTTTTATCGCATTGTGTAGTCCCATGGTCTTGGTTGTCAAAAAATCATCAATATCTTCACACATATTTAGATAGTTGATCTTTTGATGAATATGGCTCTACATAATTAAACTCATCCAAATGGATGAGTAATAAGGGAATCAAAATTTAAGTGCCCCCTTGTCAAATAATATTTCTAAACTTTCAAGCCCATCCATGATATTGTAAGAGGTAGGAGATTGATTATGAGATGTTCGTGATGAAGAATCCATTGTTATACTATAAATATAAGTAAAATTTATCTTAATTTTAATAAAGGTAATAAAAAATTATCTAAAATAAAAGTTAGGCTTTTAAAAATTGGATATCTAAAATTCACAGTTTTCATGTATTTGATCGATGGCAATGATGGCTTGTCATTTGGAAATTTACACATATTTCCAAAATCTCAAGACTTAAATGCTAAATTCTTGAGAAGTTAATATAAAAATAAATTTTGGTTTTATTTACATTTTCTATTTTAATTTTTCAATCAATTTTGGTGGGTGTATTTTTCCATGTGGAATCTTTTCATTCATCATTATTATTTAGTCATCACCTTAAGATAGGTGCTCATTTCCTATACATCATATTTTTCCTAGCTACCAAATTTTCTATTCGTATTCTAGCTATACTTATCCATGATAGTGACCCTTATCAAAATATCACTTAAGTTGGGTTATTTAGTCTTATAATATTGACGTCTACCCCTTATAATCCATGAGTTAATGAGATTCGACCACTTGGCATGATTTTTAGAATTCAAGGTTATTTTGACTGTTAACTATGTAAATATTCCAAATAGGCTCTACGTGAATGGGATGGTTCCATGTGTATGGTATTGGGGACTATATAGGATCTTATTTATTTTAATATTATATCTTATTTTGATAAGTTTTAGGTTTTCAAGATGATGACATGTGGATAACTCTCAACAATCTAGAGAACATATAATCCTAAAAATGTACCTTTGATTGATAGGCTATGAGTTAATGACATCATGCCACATGGATGAATATAATTAATTTGGGGTATTTAAAAGGTTGAAATTATACTTAGACTTATAATGTGGTGAGCGTTTGGTATCATGACATGTGAATGACTCTTGTTAATCTAAATAACTTGAAACTCTAATAATGTACCTTATTTTTGGTAGGGTTTTTGGTGAACAAGATCATGGCATGTAGATGTTCTATATTAATATGGATAAATTTGGAGATAAATATATGTACTATGGTCCACTATGTCCTAAGTGAAGTGGATCATGCCATGTGGAATGATCTTGGGGCTCTGAGGCTAGTTGAAATTTTGATAGTGTAACTTCCCCTGACTAGTTTCTGAGTTGATGTGATAATGCCACCTATATTAATATCAAGGGACCAAAAGGTATGAAAATAAAATTGGCCTAATTAGTAAACTATATGTTATGAGTAGCCTTGATGTTAACACAGGATTCTATCTTGGTGATTCAAAGGACTTTAATAAACTATATCCTGATAACTTGCATTAATGAGATGTGAACTCGTAACTAAGTCAGAATAAGCCTAAGTATCAAAAGTGATCTACGTATGTCAAATGGGTAAAATGAACTAGCATAAATTTTTTTTAGCTCTGTTAGTCAATTGAATATAAAAATTAAACTTGAAGTAATAATTTAAAATAAAATCAAAGCTAATAAATAAAACAATCATATACCATGCCCAAGCTTTGAATTTTTGTTTTGAAATGCAAAATTAACCCAAAAGAACCTTAGGCTATATGGATTAATTTAATATTATATTTTAAGGTTCATCTAGACAAAAAATAAAATTTTATGATAATAATGGGTCCTTATTTGAATTTTTAAAATGGGATGTGTTGGGGAAAAATAAATGAAAACTCAATGGGGAAATACTCCTAAGTATTTATGAACCTAAAATCTCAGTTAATGCATTATAATAAAACTTCAGACCTTGTAATAAAAGAATAAATAGACTATATAATTATAAGAGACCTCCAAATCCATCATGAAACATACTAAAACTTTTCATTTATAGGATTTGTATGTGATTATGTAGAATTCATTTGCCCCCTTATTATAAGAGTTTTGATAGAAATATAGATAGACATTATAGGTTTTATTTTGATTTCTTGATTTTAAAAAAAATAGTAAGGGAAGCCTAGTCACTAATTTAATACTAGACAAGAATCCATATCCATAACAAAGTTACCTCTAATTCCACTCTAAGTAGTTCTCTATTGCTAGTCAGGTGTCCATATCCTCAATAGAGTTTGCTTGGATCACCCTCTTTCCATAAGTTTGTATGATTTGATCAATTGATCTCATCTCTCTCATTTTTTTGAAACATAGATGGAAGAAGGGTTAGAAAACACCATTGTTTAGTTGTATTATAATAAATTTTATTTTTATCAATATGTCCCTATCATAATACGTCAAGTTTAGTGTTTATTATCTCTCATAAAAGGTTTATCATGTAAGAGTGCAATTGATCTTTGAAATGAAAAGTCTTTATAAAATTTGCATGAGTATATCAGAGCAACTTTCAAAGACCTAATGAACTTATTCATCTAGATAAAAACATGATTTTAGTCATAACACATACCTTAATTTGGGAGCTCCTAAGTACTACAAGAAAAATCATGGTGAATTCTAGTTGTGTACCTCTTCAATTATCCTCATTTATTTTGGAAGGTCTTTTCATGATTCGAACATAGAAAATTGATTAGACTATAATGAATTTTAAGCAATTAGTTTAGAAATCAATGTAACTAACTATGAAATAAAATGCAAAAAATAGGAAACTAATATATGAAAGATTGAAATATTAACCTAGGAAAGAAGGAAATCTAAGGAAGAAAATGACATATAACAGGAAATCTACTCTAGAAAGAAATAAACCTAATCTATTCCTACTTCTATAGTGAAAATTATAGTAAGTTAGGAGCATATCCAGTTGGAACAACTATGACATAATGTTTTAAAAAGCATTCATTTACTAAAAAATTTAGGTCATTACCTTGGAGGTCCCTTAAGTGGAAGGCACTATTACCTAGAACTTTAGTAATTTTGTATGGTCTGATCCATAGGGGAGTAAATTTTTCATGTTTCTTGTTTTTATCTTATGCCTTATCCCATAATAGGACTGGGTCTAAGATTCTAAAAGCTTTTATCTTTGATCTCTTATCAAACCATCTCTTTACAATGCCTTGATGTTGGTTGAAGTTGTTTAATGTTTGTGTTCATGTATCCTCCATTTGAATGATGTCTAGTAATCTAGATTGAACTCTTTCATCCCACCCCATATATTCATACATGAATTGATACTTTGATAGCTTGAGTGAAATAGGGAAGACTAGTTATTATCCATATACAATCAAAAAGGTTAAGCTTTGAGAGCTTATTTATGTCTGGGTTTATCTACCCATAATGCATATTTCAACTACAAGTGTTATTCTATGGGTTTCTATTATGATAATTTATTAATGCAATCCATTAGATTCTTGTTGATAGACTTAGATATTACATTTTCTTGTGGATAATATTTTTATTAAAACTTCATTGTAATCTAGTTGTCATGGGTTCATTCTATAAATTCAATTGACTGAAAAGTTGGACCATTATCACATACTAAAGAAATTGACATCCCAAACTTGGTCAATATGTTTTATTCTATAAATTTTATGAATATTGAGCTCTAGAATTTTTATATCCATATATTATATCCATCTAATGTAGTAATCAGTGGCTACCAAGATAAATTTATGCCTTGCTAATGAGTTTGGATTGATTACTCCAATAAAGTCAATGCTCCAATATGTAAAATGGCATCCCTCAATGATTGGTTACAAAGACATGGTAGCATGCACATATAATTTATAAAATACTTTATATTCATGAAATGTTCTAACATTATTGTGATCATCCCTAAATGTTTTAGGTTAGTAGCATCCCATTCTCAAAATCTTGTGAGCTGTTGCATTGCCTAATGGATGTGTATCACCTATTTTCTAATGCAAATTATCAAGGATATATGTATCTTCCTATTTAAGTAAACATATAACATATATTACTTCAGATTTTTTCATATACTAATCCATCCTTGATCATATAGTGTGCATATTTAATCCTAAGTGCTCACCTTTATTCTCTATTTAGCTTAGGGGGATATGTACTTGCGAGGAGATAATGTATTATCAAGGCATACCAATCACCTCCTATTATATATATATTTCATTGATCTAGTCAATATAAATTCATGGATCAAGTTTAGTCATGAGTTGGATGATTCATTAGCCTCTCACCATTTTGGTAAGTCTAATTTCTAGGTCAATTTTTTTTAGTTTAGCCATCTATTTGCCCATTGTTTCACCTAATTCATTTTGTCCGAGTGTGAGATTCAATGCTAAGTTTGGAATGATGGTATATGTTTTATTTTTTAGAATATATGCCTAAATTTATTTACTAATTTGATTAGAACATAGATTTGATTTTATACCATTGAATATATTAATTCTGCATCTTTCAAATTGGTTCTCATGAAGGCAATTGGATTCTCACTATCATCTATATTTTTATGTGAGTATAGTAGCTATGGTGAGATCTAATGAAAATGAGTATTGGAGGAAATATTTGTTGAAATGAGGGATAATTAGAAATGGGGCTTGATCGATGAATTCATTAATGTCCTATAAAGCCTTTTTAGATTTAGTAGTCCACTCGATCTTGGAATATTTATTTAACATAGTGTTTAAGGGACTAACAATTTCTACAAAACTAGAAATAAACTTATGTACAAAGTTGATTTTATCAAAGAATTACTTTAGTTCCTTTTTTTTGTTTGGAGGTATTAGTTTGGAAATGGCTTGATTTTTTTCTAGATCTATGGAAATCTTATATTTTATAATTACATGACTAAGTAAATTTCCCTATGTAACTCCATAAATGTTTTTCTTTAGATTTAAAGACACTTCATATCTTTTTCATCTGTCAAATATTTTATGTAGATGATCTACATGATTAGTTATATTCTTTGAAAATACTATAAGATCATCCATATAGATGATAATTCACTTGATAAATAATCCTTGGAAAGCATAATGTATGGCCTATTGAAAATTTTATATTGCATTTATTTGGTCAAAAGGCATTTTTTATATGAAAAAGTTCCCCTCTTAGTAGTAAAATTTATCTTCATGTGATATTTTAATTCTACCAACACTTGATTGTATCTAAAAAAAAACCATATAAAAATACATCATATTTAAACCATCGACTATCTAAATTACCTCATATAATTAATGCATAGATAATTATTCCTTTTTGATGGTTTATTCAAATTATTGAAATAAACACACAACTTGATTTCAAATTTATTATTTCTTACTTGTATCAAGTTAGCCACCTAATTGGAGTGTCTAATTAGGAATACAATCTTGGCATCTAGTAACTTCTAAAATTATTTATTGATGAGAGGCTCCATAATCAGATTCACTGGTCTCTATCATTACCTAAAGGGCTTGTGCTCTAGCTTCAAAATAATAGTATGTGTGATGGCCCTAGGATCAAATATTTTTAGATCCTCATATGGCCAAGCTATCACATCTTTGTATTTTATAACTAGATCCTTCAATTTTTGTTTATTATTTGTAGACACCGAAATCGTGTCGACTCCCCTGGTCATCCCCCATTTTCTTCCTCTTCGCCTATTTAACCTTTGCCGATCACTTCTTCCACTAGCCTCGACCCTGGCAGCATGTAAAAATGAGCACAGAGCTAAAGCTAGACTCTATCCCCATTGTGCATCTACCGATGATGGTCGTTACCCAGCCGACGTTGCCGACGTCGGTCACTTATCGGCCGACGTCAGTAATTCTACCAACGTCGGTCACCTTACCGTTACCCATTTTCAGTTATCATTCGGTTCTCAATCGATTTCCCGAATGGTTATCGAATCGTCTCTCGAACCGCCCCTTGCCTTCATCAGCATCCGTCGATCAATCCCGAAGGCTAATCAACTAACCATTCGAATCAATCGACCCCGAACTCTGACATTCACAAAAACTCTGGCGATCAACCAAATCCAGCATTCAACCAATCTGCATTCGCTTCGATCAACTTACAACAACACTTCAACGACTTCAATCATGGCTTTTATCATGTCTTCTGACAGGTAAGTATTTCTTCTATTTGTTTTATTTCTTTCTGGTTATTATTTGTTTGTTATTTCTATCACCCCGGATCTTCAGACTGTAGACCTGAGCCCTGAGTCCCTTCCTTACATCTCTGCTCACTATCCCAGTCTATAACTCCGTCCAGACTCGACCAAAACCCCCAGACCCTGTCCAGACTTGACATTACCTTGATCAGACCCTGTCCCGACCCTGTCCCTACCTTGACCAGATCCTATCCCAACTCTGTCAGACCTTTTGCAATTCATCCAGACTCTGTCCAGAACTTGCCCCAACTGACGCCGGTCATTACCCCGACCGACGCTGACACTTTAATCGACGTCGGCACTTTCTATAACCGACGTCGGCACTACAGAGACCGACATCGGCAACTGCACAGAACATTTTACTTCATTATCAGGTATGCATTTTATTTTTTGTCCTTTATTTTTGTCATTTTATCTTTCATTATATCTACTTTAGTCTAATATTCTGCTTTTTTATCAGTGGGTTGATATCCTTCTAGGAAGTCTTCATACTTCTAGGATCGGGCGTTCACCTGACAGCCCACCATATCTTTGATTAACATTTTTCCGTGTTTTAGTCTCTTTTCTTCTCAGGTGTCATTCCTCCACAGCCAAAGAGGAGAATCTTCCAACGTCTGATTTCGGTGCGCACGACTTTATCAGGTATCTTCTAGCCTTAACCATTTCTTTTAGTTTCTTATTTCTTCTTTGAATGTAGAAAGCAATTTTGCATAGAAACATTCTGGCACACCCGGTGGGACCTTAGGGCCTTCCTTGGGTTCTTTCTTTCTTTCATTCATATAGGTGCATTAGGTTCCTTCCTTTTCGCCTCCTTTCGTCTCTTCTTAAATGACATCATAAGCAGGACTAAAACGAACTTTTCTTTTCTTTCTTGCACTTCTAGACTAGCTGAAACTCATATTCTTCGACTCTTTCTCCATTCGTCTTCATACGAACAAACATTTCGACTTGGGCATTAAAACACTTTGCATTCATTTTTGTTTGCCTGCATCTCTTAGACCACACATAGTAATTAAACCGCATATTGAATTAATCTAGATCACTTGATGTTACATGACCAAACCACTTGCACAAAACAAACATTTTAACTTACCTGAGACAAGGCCCGACTGGGATTTCATCCCCCAGCAGATACCTTACCCGTCCCGGTGATCTTACTTGGATTTCATCACCAAGGGGAAAGCCCACTCCGTTCTCTAGCGGAGTCTAATCTCTAGGCGAGGTATATCTTGGCTAAGCGAAACCAGCTAACCACTAGAATCGTGAAGTGAGGGGAGCTTGCTCCTTAGCACCAGGCCACGTACCGAACCTAACACAGACTTCTTGAGCACCATAACAAAACCTGAAACCATCCATAGACTGCTTCTTCTAGGACTTGACTCAAAAGCCAACCTTCCTCTACACACATTCTAAGGCATAAGCCACTATAATCCTAAAAATTTACTCCTAGGGTTTTAGGATCTGCTTGTGTCTTCATCTTTTTTTAGTTCTTATCTGCTTGTTTGAGCTTGTGAGGACATTCTTCCTTGCCTTGAATAGTTCTGACTCATAGCCAAGCCAAAGCTCTAGTCGATCACGCGAGGCATCATCCTCTTCCGTCTACCCCACCTATAACCAACCCTATAATGGAGTTCTACTCGGAGATCGAAAGAATTCCTATTAGACCATCCCTGACCCAGATGCCTATCATCCTAGAAGGGGACCAAGATTTTGCATGATTCTTGGACCTCAATACCGCAGCCCTCCAAAACTATCTCGCGAGTAACACAACGCGGGACCTTTCGGGTGAAGTGGCGATGACGTCAACATCGTCCGCTACTCAACCTTTCGCCCCAACCGTTAACCCAACCATGGCCAATATGCAAAGTTTGGCCTCCTCGTCTATTTTTAGACCAACCTCCATCGGGGTTTCGTTACCCCCTCAACCACCTTCAATTCAACCAAGTTCTACATCATATTAGAACTTGATTGCCTCGACCCCACACACTCTTGCGCCCATATACGCAGGAGTGCCTACCTCCTCTTTTGCCCATGCCACCACACAACCTCCTTTGGTGGTATCTAGTCAGCCTATGCCTTCTACCTTCATAACCCAACCACCCTTAGCCTCTACTTCTGCCACTGTGACTAGTCATCTGTACCTTGCGCCTTTAATGGTACAACCAACTACGTCGTACGCTTCTTCTAGCCTCTTTCAAGTGCCTTACAACCTAGGGGGTGCTCCGTCCACCAATCTGTCAGTAGACGTCATCAAGATGCTGATGGATAAAATGTCCAGTCTTGAAGCTTCTATCTCCAGTTCAAGTAATGTCTCTTTATATGACTAGATTTACAACGAGCCCATCCATCCTTCTGTCCCTATCCGACCACACCCCAACCATTGGGAAATTCCTAAATTCACTCGCTTCCAGAGTAAGGAGGACCTACAACAACATCTACGGGCATTCAGACATGCCTGTTACCTTATCGCCCATGATGATGCGTTACTTCTACGCACATTTCCTATGTCTCTTTCTGGCCCTGCCCTTGACTGGTATAACTCCCTTGCCAGACATTCTATCTTTTCATTCATTCAACTTGCCCAACTATTTGTTGACCATTTCTCAATCAATATCACTAAACAAGTCTCGATCACAGACCTTTACTCTATTAGGCAATTTGACGATGAATCAATAGTCAATTTTGTCGCCTGTTGGAGAGGCTTGATTAACCAGCTCTCCTTCTCCTTGCCTCAACCCGAGCTCATTGAGCTCTTTTCCCGAGCATGTTCCAGTCACATCTCGTCCACCTTGCAGGTTCAAACATTCCACACTTTCGACGAGGCCTTCACCATGCCCTGAAAGCTTGAACTCCATGCCATTGAAGAAGATAAGGTCAAATTGTGTAACACTAACACAAGAACCAATGACCATTCTTCTTCCAGACCTTCTTCTACCCACTCTCAATCCAAGGGGTCAGCAAACACTGTCATCTTTAGACCATCATCTTTAACAATAACCAACCGACCATCATCTTCAACATTAGACTACATCAATAAACATTTTCAATGTCAATCCATACAGCATCAATTCACTCCAATTGGGGAGTCATATGCCTCTGTCTTGGATAAACTCGTCAAGCAGGGGGTCCTCAATCTCCCTTCAATCCGACCACATCAATTTGACCCCTCAACAAGTATCCCTGCATGGTACAGGGAAAACCACTTTTGCAACTATCACCGTGTCAAAGGCCATGACACGGATCACTGTCAAACTTTCAAAAACATCGTACAGGACATGCTCAACAAGGGGGATCTTATCTTAGACAACCCGAATGCACCACCCAACCAAAACCTCGACATCTTCAAGAAACCCTTTCCTAATCACCCACCTACTCAAGACAACATCCAAACCATGACCAATGCCCCTCAAGACCATGATATACACACGGTCGACACTATCTTTTCTCTTATCCCTGACCAACCTCTTTCATAGGTGGAAGACCCTTCTTCCCCTATACTTCCTCCACATGGTGAAGAACTTTCTTCTCCTACTTGTCCTCCATCAACTTCTCCCATATTGGAAGACGCTTTAACCACATCACCACCAGCTGCCTTGCCTTCATCCTTCTTATCATCCATAGATGATCATACCTTTTCGACTCCTCAACCACACACAGAAGCCATGACTACTCCGACGCTCTTTCCTCTTAAAGAGCCCACATCTTCAATCCCTTCTCCATCAAGAGAAGAACCGTCCTCATCTAAGTCCAAACCCGCGCAGGCGTCCATCATGCCCAAAGAGATTAAACCTCTTGGTGTTCGCCCCACATCTAACCTCGCCTCGCATAAAGGTGGCCCTCAACCCAAACCAACGAAGGCTATTAAACCACACTGGAGGCCTCCTCCCCCACCTTCATCATTACCTTCAATTTTAGGCCCACATCCGTCCACTTTACTTGGAGTGCTTCCCACTCCCATACTTCACAGAGGCAAGTCACCTCCATTACTCCCTCAACCCGTCAGACTTATATCTCCTCCAAACCATCGACCAACACTTCTACCTCTCAAACCAAAGTCATCAACCCTTACTGCAACAAGACACTCAAACCTGTTAGCAGGTTCTCATGTTTTGTTGTTACGGCAATTGTTGCAGTCCTCTCGTATCTATCTCCCACCGCTTAGACTATATCAAACTCTCAGACCAAAACCACCCTGGTTTGACGACACTCTCATTTTTGCGTATCATCGCACGCCTGGGCACAACACTGAACATTGTTGTGCCCTCAAGGTTGCTATTCGCCAATGTCTTGGGAATGACACCCTTCTTCTCGACCACATCATCAATCAACTTTCAACACCACCCCACTCATCAACTCTCAGATCAAGGCCATCTTGGTTTGACAACTCTAAATTTTGTCACTATCATCACACTCTGGGACATGACACTAAGCGTTGTTGCACTCTTAAAGCTGTCATTCGTCAACAACGGAGAAAGGATTCCCTTCTCATCAAGGATCCTCTTGACCACCCCTCCGACAAATCATCAACACCAACCCATGCCTCTCCAACCTCGTCACCTAAATCGGGATCTCCATGCCAGACTAGGGTCCCTTCACCACCTTTAACCCCCTTATTTGAAATCAACACAGTCCATCTGACCACTAAACCTCAATCGACCTTAACCAATCCATCAAAAATTCTCCCTAGCCGTTGGGGGAATTCAACCTTCATCCAAACCTCGACCAATTTTTCAACACAGTCTCGACCACATATCAATCACTCTTTCAACTTAACCTCAACCAGACTAGCAACCAAACATTTAATCTAACCTCAACCAAACATTCGACCCAACCAAAGACCAAATACCAACCAATCAACCCTCGACCAACCATTGACCAACTATCAAATGACCAAATCTCAACCAAACATTGACCAACCTTTTTATCAAAACATTCAACCAGTCTCGACCAATCAACAACCATATCAACCAACTTCACATCCACTCATCAATCAACACCTGACCAGTCTAGAAAGAGGCACATGGGGCAAGTTTGCTCCTAATTGACTCAAACCTTATCACGCACAAGCATACACCAGGGACTTATCAGAACCTGAGCCTCTTAATGTGTTGCATCTGTGACCGTTCTACTGCTAGTCGAGTACTCGTCCACTTGACACTTAACTTGAGCTCGTCCCTTGAGCAATCCCCGTCCTCTTCATCCTAATTCTTTTCAACCCTATTCCTCTTAACAATTCCTATAACCCTTTTATGTTGTATGGATGCTTTGTCCTAATAAAAGGGAGCCCTTGACCTTCTATAATCTTGTCCATGACTCACATTTATATAAAAACAAATCAAGATGTCACAATATCCATGATCACTATATCAATATCAAATCAAAAAGGTAGACAGCTCCCTCGAAGGACAGCTGTACTATCATTGCTGTAATTAATAGACTACTCCCTCGAAGGACAGCTATTCAAAAGCCCTTATATTAAACAAAAATCTAGACCACTCCCTTGAAGGATGGCTATGAATAATCTGGCAATAAATAGCACTATTTTAGAAGCTTCTCACATTGGTCAGCTTCACAACTGACCACCAAGCAAATGACATCTCCATGCAGACTTCCCGCATTGATCAGTCTGCACCAAAAAAAAAAAAAAAAAAAAAGAAAAGAATGAGTCATGGACTTGACTTATAGTTGTCTCAGGGTCTCCTATAAAAAGGGGCAAAGTTATCTCTGCTCTTAAAACGGGTTACCCTTTTTTCTCCTCCTATCACCTGCTCAAGGGACTTCGAGCTCACTTTAATGTCAAAGTGATTCGATTACCGCTCTAACATAACTATGGTCAACGACGTCACGCATGAATGAGGCTCTTGGTTCTCATAACCCCTATCTATGCTATCTTTTTGGTCCTTGTCAATGAAAGAGCAATATGCTTTTCACTTCTTCTACACTTTGGTCACATTCACCTTCATCACTTGTCAATCGACTCGACTCAACTCTCTTTTCAGACCACTCCCATAGCCTATTCACCCTAGTTTCTATGGACACCAATACACATGGAAACTATCGACCCACCACAATTTATGTTCAGCATAAACCAATACTTGCTGAAGCATAAATAGACCTCAATTCATTTTTAGCATAGATCCATCATGAATATGGAATATTGCTAGGGATGAAAAACCCCTCAACTTTTGTTGCAAAATACACCATTTGGAAAATATTGCAACATCTCTTCTCCTCATCATTTCATCATAACCAAGACCAATCTACCAACCATTTTTGACCACCTGTCTACTACTCGGACCCTTTGTCTGAACTACATTGGTCTGAGGCCCTTCCACAGGGGCTATGTAGGTAGCACTCAGATGACACGATCATCTTCTGGGGTTAGCTCGACCATTCTCATTTGTTCGTCTCTCTGATGGACAAACCTTCTTTCCTTCTTTTAACCATAACCTTGCCCTTGACCACAACCAATTTCATCCCTTTATCCCTCCCTCCCTTCTCGGGAGAACTACATTGGTCTGAGGCCCTATCACCAGGGCTATGTAAGTAGCACTCAGTTGACATGGGGTCTTCTGGGGTTAGCTCGGCCACATCCTTTCACCCATTCCTCCCCTCGACCACCAACCATTGGAGATCATACCTATCTCCTCCGACCTTGACCACTTCCAAGACATTGTTGCCTTGGTTGTTTTTGCATGTATGCTACCTCATGACTGGTTAGCAGAATTATGTGCAGACTTTTTTGGACCCTCACAAGTATAGGATCGCAAGCCAGTTGATCCGCACTACTTGTGACTTTTTCGTGTTTCTAAGAGCACTTCCTGAGCCCGGGATACCTGGAACACGACGACCATTTGGAGCTACAGCTTCAATTGAATAACCCAATCAGCACACGACTAAATGCTGGGGCTCAGTTATTTCAATTTTGGCACTCCTTGACCCTTGACCTGTGACACTTTGACCTAACCATCTCGTGCAGTGGTATGTGTGCAATCACGACTTTTGCAGCGTTCACCCTCACCCCTTTTTCATCCACTCTTTGTCAAATCAGCACCCGATTCTCGGTTCCCTTCCCTCGACTCTTGCTTTGAGGGGGAATACCTCATCCATAATCGGGGCAATCCGCTTCATGTTTTTTGTCTTGCAGTTCATTCGAACAACCAACAAGATGAAATCAACCTTATCCCACACCTGGGGCAATCACTCCTATTTTTGTCTTGCAGTTCGCCCAGAACAACCAACAAGACAAAAAGGGGCAAATGTAGACACCGAAATCATGTCGACTCCCCTGGTCATCCCCCATTTTCTTCCTCTTCACCTATTTAACCTTTGCCGATCACTTCTTCCACTAGCCTCGACCTTGGCAGCATGTAAAAATGAGCACAGAGCTAAAGCTAGACTCTATCCCCATTGTGCATCTGCCGACGACGGTCGTTACCCAGCCGACGTCACCGACGTTGGTCACTTATCAGCTGACATCGGCAATTCTGCCGACGTCGGTCACCTTACCGTTACCCATTTTTAGTTATCATTCGGTTCTCAATCAGTTTCCTGAATGGTTATCGAACCGTCTCTCGAACTACCCCTTGCCTTCATCAGCATCCGCTGATCAATCCCGAAGGCTAATCAACTAACCATTCGAATCAATCGACCCCAAACTCTGACATTCACAAAAACTCTGGCGATCAACCAACTCCAGCATTCAACCAATCTGCATTCACTTCGATAAACTTACAGCAACACTTCAACGACTTCAATCATGGCTTTTATCGTGTCTTCTGATAGGTAAGTATTTCTTCTGTTTGTTTTATTTCTTTCTGGTTATTATTTGTTTGTTATTTCTATCACCCTGGATCTTCAGACCGTAGACCTGAGCCTTGAGTCCCTTCCTTACATCTCTGCTCACTATCCCAGTCTATAACTCCGTCCAGACTCAACCAAAACCCCTAGACCCTGTCCAGACTCGACATTACCTTGATCAGACCCTGTCCTGACCCTGTCCAGACCCTGTCCCGACCTTGACCAGATCCTATCCCAACTCTGTCAAACCTTCTGTAATTCATCCAGACTCTGTCCAGAACTTGCCCCGACCGATGCCGGTCATTACCCCGATCGACGTCGGTACTTTAACCGACGTCGGCACTTTCTATAACCGACATCGGCAACTGCACAGAACATTTTACTTCATTATCAGGTATGCATTTTATTTTCTATCCTTTATTTCTGTCATTTTATCTTTCATTATATCTACTTTAGTCCAATATTCTGCTTTTTTATCAGTGGATTGATATCCTTCTAGGAAGTCTTCGTACTTCTGGGATCGGGCGTTTGCCTGACAGCCCACCATATCTTTGATTAACGTTTTTTTGTGTTTTAGTCTCTTTTCTTCTCAGGTGTCATTCCTCCATAGCCAAAGAGGAGAATCTTCTAACGTCTGATTTCGGTGCGCACGACTTTATCAGGTATCTTCTAGCCTTAACCATTTCTTTTAGTTTCTTATTTCTTCTTTGAATGTAGAAAGCAATTTTGCATAGAAACATTATTTTTGGTGCAACTAAGACCAATATTTACATACTAAGGATGTTCATTGGTTCCCAAATTCTCTTTAGTAAAATAAAATTCACTCACTTTAGACCATTTATACTTTTGAGATTATGGATCCTTGTCAAAGGCTCATTCTATTGAAAACATTCCCATAGGTATACAATTATATTTTAAATGTAAGATGCCATCTTCTTCCAGGTATTTTGTATTCATGGGATTGAATTCCTTTTCATTTATAATCTAGTATTTAAATTCCCAAATTTAGTCATAAACTCTAGAATTTGTTGGTCATCATCAAACACATGGAAGTTTTTCACATTATTAGGGATAGATGGATAAGGGTCCAACTCTATTGAAAACTTCTGCATACTTATATTCCTAAAGTAGTGCTAGATTAGTATTTGAATATGTTTACAAATCTACTATCTAATTTTATTCCCTTAGAATGGCTCTGATATTGAAGGCCTCAAAGGTTTTGATTGAATCCTAGGATCTACACTTATATCTTTGAAAATATGATAATTTACACTGATAATCACTTCTGATTTGATTAATAACTAGCTCTAAGTCTCTAAATATTGATAATTTCTTAACATTGTGCTTAAGTGGAAATTTAGACCTAGAATCATCACATCATATTCAACCTAGTAATGAGTGAAATGAAATTATAGCCTATATGTTACCAAGTATTTCTTATCATTTGGATCAATTAATTGAATACCAATTCCAAATCCTTACTTAGATTATGCACCATCAAATTTTAAATTCCATAATTAATAAGGACCTTCAAATTCTTATTTATGTTGATAATGTTCTATAGTAAAAGTAAACACACATACATGTGAGGACTCAAAGTTGATATTTTGATTCTTTGAGTTATATTCTATAATAAGATATTTCATCTTTTATTCCCTTTTGACTCTAATATTATTGGATAATCCTTTCTAAGGTAAGTACATATGTGATAAATCTATGGCCACATATCTATTTAGTGTTTTTAATTAA
The DNA here is from genome assembly GCA_037957365.1 of Torreya grandis. Taxonomy (NCBI): domain Eukaryota; kingdom Viridiplantae; phylum Streptophyta; class Pinopsida; order Cupressales; family Taxaceae; genus Torreya; species Torreya grandis. The sequence goes on from JARHVA010002974.1 coordinate 1,380,630, forward strand.
TCATGACTTAGTAGTAAGCCATAGGCTTATGTAATGCCAACCACCAAAATATGTATGTACTGTTAAATGCATGGTTTAGATGCAAGTTACATATACATGTTAGTTATTTCTCTAAAAAATAAAATGAATGACTTCTCCAATTATAACACCCTTCTTTTTGACTTGTTTGGAGTTAAACCCAAGTTCCTGCATGCATTTATAGGCATCACATTGGCTAAGGTGCCTAAATAAACAAGATAGTTATGTATATTCTTGTCAAACATTCTAGCTTTTAGTATAAAATGTGATACTTCAAGTTTATCTTTATAGACCACCACATTTGCATGCCTAATTTTTGAATTGTCACTATAGGTTTCCATCTTAGATATTTTAATAAGAGCTCTCTCTATTCCATAATTTGTGCTAGTTCATGGAGCATAACATTTAATTTGATTTTCTTCATATATTTAACAATATCATATCCAACCTTATATTGTGGTTTTGTATTTTATGGTTGATCATTTCCCCTTGGAGGATTTGGTTTTTTATTTTCCTTAGGATTTGAGGGAGTAGTAGCATAATTATTTATAGGTATTGATGTAGTAATATGATGTTTATTCCTTAGATTATAATTACTCTTTTGAAACTATTGAAAGGCTTTAATTTGTGATGTCTTCAGGTTCATTATCATCCTCCACTAGGAATGGAAAATCATATATCTTAAAGACCATTACTGTACTAGATGGATTTGAATAAGTAGAGGTAAATGGATTGGTCTATTCCTTAATGAATTCATACCTATCTATTTATTTCTATAATATATCAAAGGTAGTACGTAATTATATATAACCTAACTCAACATACTATGTTATGTTATGAACCCTACACCAACTAGGATATGTTGTCTCTAGGATATTAATATTAGGGACCTCATTATGTGGTTGTTCTTCTATATTTTTCCCAAGTCTATTAAAATTTATATTATACCTCTAGAATGTAAAGTTTTTATTTGCATTTTACCTTGAAGTGTTCCCTATACACTTTTACATGACAAAGAATTCATTTATCCACTTTTGTACCATTATATGAATAGAATATATCTTAGATTTAATGGAATTAACAATTTTAACTTATGTAGTTAACATATTAATTGGAACTAAGGCTTGTTTTAGATGTTGATTTGTTATTTGGATAACACTATTTAAATATCTCAGACTCTTGTTTGGCACATCATGAGACAAAGGACACTAAGGATTCATATGGTTATAGTTGTAATAAAAAAAAGTTGATTAGTATTCAAAATTGGATTTAGTGGTGGAAAACCCATATTAATATTTAGCCCAACTAGAGTATATAATTGTGGATTCAGTTGCCTGTCAATTTTTATAGCTTCAATATAATCTAGTGAAAAGTAGAAATTCTAAGAGCTCTTCAAAAGAAAATGATAGTCATTGGATCTAGGGAATTATTATACATTTCCAAGGCTAATGTATTAGTTAGTTAATTACTTACATCCATATGACTATACATATTTTGGAATATTAAATGAAGGCCTATATTGGCTCAAAGGGTTCTATTCTCATACTAGTAAAATGCTAATATATGACACTCAACTGGTAACTTGTCCAAACTAAGCTAATAAATTATTCTAACATTGATTCTAAGAGGTAATTAAATTATTTGGAAGGTTTAGTAACCAATCATAAGTAGCATCGTGTAGTGTGAAAGGAAAGAGACAACATGCAACATCTTCATGAATTACATTCATTAGTCCAAAGATAGTCTTGAAATATTTTATGTGTTATTCATCATTCATACATCCTGAATGGGAGAAGGATGGAATGCACTTCACTATATTTCTTGTTAAATCATGGGTATCACTAGGGACAATAATGGTGAAACTAGTTAACCAAGTTAAGGTCATGGGAAATTGAATTCATCTTGTTGGGTAATATGATTGGGTCTAGGTTATTCTTGAGGTATGTTTATCTGACCTAGGTCTTCTATGGATTTGTAATGGTAAGGCTAACATACCAGTATAAAAATTAGACTTGATTAATCTCCTTGGTATCTCTAGTGCAACTCAATTGAAGTGAAAAATAATGAAAATTCCCTCCTTCTAGTACCAAATAATTTTTTGTTGATGTGGTAAACCATAATAATATTATGAGGAACATCTAAGATTTTAGGATCAATGAAGGAACTTCCATCTAAGGCATGAGTTGTAGGGTATTCAATTTTTAAAATTAACTAGTGGTGGAATAGAGGTTATCAATGGTTTATTTACCTTAGATGGTTGAATAAATTAAGATTAAAAGGGAAATTTATTTTTTATTGATGTGGATGCATGGTCTTCTAGCCTAAGGTGGGATATATATAAAGAAACTTAAAAAAGAGGGAAAGAAAAGGTAGAAAATAAGGTTTATTATCTAAAGATAGATGAATTTATTTATAACTATCTATATTATTTTTAGATGGATAAGTGATGATAACTAATGTTTGTTGAAAGTTGTTATGACATACAAAATATACAAACATAGTTAGGAGTCAAAGGTTAAAGGATAATGTAAACTCAATATCACTAATCAAATTTTTCTTCCACTATAAGATTGATATTACATATCCTAAGTAGTGGGATATTATGATCAACAAATAAAGAACACCTAGACCAAAATTTACATAATCTAGATAGTTGTATCAAAATAACACTTATACACATCCAAAATAAATAACTTAGTAAACTTAATACATATGATCTAGGTCACTTATCAATCTAAAATTGCTATGGCTCATTCCCAATTGATATAAATTGATATCACAAAAATAGGAAATTTAAAATAGCTATTACACAATTTAAATCACTAAGTTACCAATTGTTATAGGCTCAATTTTCACCCTTCGAAAGAGTTCTTTAGGCTCTCCCCAATTGAGATATACAATGAGAATAACCCTAGGTTGTGGGTATCATGTGGTGAGGTTGAACCTCTAGAGTAGGCCTAATTCCTCTTTGATTATCACATAAAACTAAACCTAAACTAATGCTTCACATGGAAAAGGGTTAGAGAGGGGGTAAGGGATCCTAAAAATACTAAAAGGGTGATGCACCAAAGTTAACTAGACACTCTTATAATCTTGAACACACATTGGATGAGCAAAAGAAAACTATTGCTTACTCAATCTCACAATCTCACTAGTTACATAAATATTTCATAGAAGAGGTTCCAATTAGAACACTAATCTAAACCTATAATTTAGTTTAAAAACACCTTCAAAGACGAAAGAAGGACAATAAACTAGGAAGAATATCCTTCATAAATTCACCATGCACAAGCATATAAGGTACTAATTAAAGATAATAAATAGGCAAAGAGTTGATCTTATTAATTAAAAAATTAGTTCTTGTAATATTTAGATAGGGTTTAACCATATAAAATGAGCACACTTTTTCAAGAGTCTCAATGAGTATCCTTATCCCAAAAAAGAATGTTATATTCTAAGCGTTGAGACCCCTTCAATGGGAATGAGACTAGGATATATAAGATAAGATAGAGATAAAGAAAGGATGTGGTAACACAATATTAGAAAAATAACACTTTGTCATGGGTCATTAATTTAACTTGAGCCATAACCTATTACTCCTTAGCCAAGGAAATCCTTGCTACCTTTTGATCAATTAGGACACTACTCATTACTTATTGAGTGAGAAAATACCCAAAGGTTCTTAGGATGAATTGAAAGCTCTTAGTTTTAATTCCTAACACTAGACCTTTTTATTTGACCATTGATGCCATATCTTTCTTGAGGACAAAAGCTCATGCTCATGGATCTGACTAGATCATGGATTTTTGATTTTAGGTGGCTGCTTGTTGAGACTATGGCCATTCTAAAAGATGAAGACCCCTTTGCATTAATAACATCTCTAATTTATCTTCATATTTGGATCATAGGTCCATCTATAAGTGGAAAACAAATATAATATTATAGGTTTTCCTATAGTTATCCACATTAATGTAGACATATAGACTTCATATATTTTTTACTTGATCATAATAGGTCCAAATAGACCCATTCTATCTTTGTAGGGACCTAGAGTTCATATATGCATGGATACTTATTTGAAAGGGTGACCATAGTCACAAAAATGAACCCTAAAATCTATTAAAATGTCAAATTAAAGGTCCATATTAAGCTCCAATGGTAGTCCTTTATATTCCTTATACTTGATGCATCCCTTTGACCGATCCATGTATTTTTTTTTTTTTTTTAATTACATTGAGATGACCCTAAAAAAACTTGTTACCCTTGGTTAAAAATGGTTTCTCAACCTTTGTCAAAAATCTTGGGCTCACTTTTGCTCTAATTGGTTGTTGAAATCTAACTAAGCTCATTAACATATTGACTCATCTTGCTCTGTTGATTTCAATATGTACAAATGTCTCTGAGTCATTGATCCTCTACTAGTTTAATAAATTATTGATACTTGTCATGCATGAATTTTTTATTGAGATTAACTAACCCCTTTGAACTCTACTTACCATTATATTTTAATATATGATCGAATGCGTGCTATTAGATCTGACTAGGACCCATTGTTTAAAAACCAATGACTATTTTATGAGATCAAATTCTTAAGATCCATGGGAAGTTAATTGATGGTTGTGTGACTATATTTGACATCCTATATATTGTAAAAATTAATAATAGATGGATCTTATAGTGTCTCAAAGTTGACATTAGCCTGAACATCTTATGTTCTAGGTACATTTTTGAAGGCCTATGACTTGAAGCAAAAAATTCATAGAGGCACCAAATTTTTAGGAGATGTTCTTGAGACTAAAAGGGATGAACCCATTTGATCCATAGGTCCTAGGATATTTATAAGTATTTCTAAAAACATGCTAAATTTTAATGGTCCATTCATCCTACATGATGTTTTGATGGTGGTCTAGCTCATTTGGCTAAGTATCAAAGACTTAGAAAAATTTGACTGAGGAGCCAACTTTGAACATGCATAACCTCTATCACAATTCGGTGGATGATCTAAAACTTATAATGTAATAACTAGGAACCAAGATAAATAAATCCATATGATCAATTTATATTGAAATTGACACATGTGTGAGATATGACCTTGTCAATATGCTCACTTGACTTTCTGCCACTTGACCTAAAATGTCAAGATGAACAAAATGAAGGACCAGATGAATGCTATACACTCCCATACTCATTCCAAGTAGTTTTGACATCTCATAGGGTCTCTAAAACCTATCTATATACTTATACATTAACAACTTGATCCATATAGGTACAAGCTTTTTATGTGGGCCAAAATTTACCAACATCTTTGGTGACTCGTAGGGAAGCATGCCTACTATGTTTAATAACATAGACCATTTGCTTTATCTAGTCCATTGGGCATCGATTCATTAGCATTTAAAACTGAGATGAACCTCTCTTAAAGCAACAAGGACCAAAAGAAATAAAATAAAACAAAATGTCCAAGGCATTTTATAAAAGGAAATAATAGAACATAAAATAAATGTGCACAAGGTACTTAAAGAAAAGCATAAAACCTACTCTAATGTGTACAATATGTTACAATGAATGTAACTCTATTAAAAAATAAAGATTTAAATGAATTCCATTAATTGGGATGGGTAATACCTCTCCATCCAATTGGGAATGCTAAAAATTATTAAGTTCCTTACATCCATGGACCAAATAAGGCCCATTCCACAAGCTATCAAACTTGGTATGGTTGTCTAGTTTGGCATTATTTGAGTCCCATTTAAGGACTAAGTCCCCTTCCTTTAAGCTCTTTGATATAGTTATTTTATCAAAGGAATTTTTGACTTGAGCTTGATGTGATTATAAATTTTTCATATCAAGGTCCCTAGTTTCTTCCAACTCCATGAGTTCTATCATCCTCACATTCATGGGCTCATCCTCCATCAACTCAAGCTAATGGGATAATTCCAATGTAGGCAAGTTAAGGGAGATATCCAATTTAGCTTCCATTACATAAGAACATATGCAAAATTAAAAATTATAGTTTTAAGAGTCACCATATTATCCCATACGGTTGTCCTTAGCTTGGTGTTCCATGTCCTCTAATTCTCCTCCATGGTCCTCCTAAATGATCCTTAGCAAATTCTTGTTTGTGGAATCTGCCAGTCCATTTTCTTGAGGATAGTAGTTAAAAGAGGAGATGATTTAGATTACCAGTTTGATATCCCACTAACTTTTATTCATACCAAGGAATTATAATCCATTATAAAAAATTATGGTCATTGGGACACCAAACCTAGTCACAAGGTTGTCATAGAAATCCAAAACTGTACCTTCACTAGCCTCCTTAAAATTACTGAATTCCACCAACTTGGTGAAATATTTATTTGAAGTGATCACCAATTTATTCCCTATAATTGATGGTGGATTGATCATCCCTATGAATTCCAACCCCCATTGCATGAAGGGTTGCTCCACCTGAATAGGATTGAGTAGAAGGGCTACTAGTTTTTGCTTTCTTGAATAAAGGGAACACTTCTAGCATTTTATAATCCATGAATGAGCATCCTTAAAAATATTTGGATAATAATAAACATCCCTCATTACCTTTTATATGGTGGTTCTAGGTGGAAAAACTTCTTATAGGTATATCATGGAACTAATCCAAGAGTTTGGTCACCTAGTCATCATCTATACATCTAAAGAGTACCCCATTGAGGTCCTTTATAAATTGAGCACCATAAACTAATGCATAAGGTATATATTAAAACCTAAAATACATTATTTTTAATATATCTAAACCTTGGGATCATTCTATTATTACTAAGAAGTGAGCCATATCTTGAAGCCAACTCTTTTAAAGTGGAGGTGCACTTACCTGTGAGTTATCTTGGGTTATCAAAACAACTTCCTTGTCTTCCTGGAGGTCATTTACTATGTGTTAAAATAATCCCTTGCCCCTAACAAGATTTTTGACCTTGATATCTACATATATTCCATGACCTATGTGATCCATCATGTTTTCTTCTCATTCAAATCCTTGTTAAGGATTAAGTCCCTAACTCTAAGATGAGACACCATAAGATGGATCTTACTATTGGAGAGCATGGGCCTAAAATTCTTGAGGATTCTCAAGGATACAATAACTTTCTTCTTAATTAAATTTTACCTCACCTAATATCCCTCCTTCTATTGACTAAAAAAGGTAATTTGCTACTCCATTGTTTTACTGTTCTTCTACATTAACATAGTTGATATGTTATCAATGTTAGCATAGGTGTATAAGATGAAGTCCTTGGAAAAATTAGGATTAAAGAGTGAGGATGACTGGGTAATGACCTACTTAATTTCCTCAAAATCTAAATTTCCTTAATCTAACCAAAAAAACACTTGGCTCTTCTCCAGCATGGTGGTGATAAGTTTGACCAGGTTTGCAAAACCAGGTATGAACCTTCTTACAAAGTTGATCTTCCCATAGAGGATCTAGATCCATTTCTTGTGATTTGGTAAGGATAAGGCTAAGATAATACTTACTCTATTAGTGTTAATGGATAATCCCTCTTTTTAAATAATATGACCCAATAGTTTGCCTTCATGCATAAAGAACACACATTTTTTAAGATTTAAAGAGATCCCATACACTCTACATCTAATATCAGCCTTAAATGATCTATGTGCTCATTATATTTCTTGGATAATATTATGATGAAATCTAATTAGACTAGTACCATTTGATTTTTCAATCCTTGGAAGGCCATATCCATTTCTCTTTAAAAGGTTACCCCAACATTAAATAATCTAGAAGGTATCTTATAATAGGAAAATGTCCCCCACTTGGTGGTGAAGGTAGTATTGTATTGGTCCTCTTCTATCACTAGCACTTGGTTATAGCTTGAATATCCATTTAAGTGAGAGAATCATTCTAAACAAGCAACTACATATAGGGATTACTCCATGGATGGTAGAGGGTAATGATCTTATAAAGAGACCCTATTAAAATCCCTAAAGTCAAAACACAGTTTGATCTCCCCTTTTTGATAGGTACTAGATTAGCTACCCATGAGGAGTGATTTATTTGGAAGATTATCCTAGATTCCATGAGCTTGGTCAATTCCTTTCTCATGAGCTCTTCAATATTGGGATATATGGGTCTCTGCTTCTGCATTATAGGCTTGGCATTAGCCTCTAGCTCTATGGTGTGTTAGGAAAACTTAGGATAGATGCCCCTTATTTCACTATATTTCAAAGCAAATATGTCTATATATTCCTTAAAAATCTCTATAAAAGCATGCCTTATAGTGTTAGAAATTACCTTACCAAGATTGAGGAGCTTGCCTTCAAAGATAAAAACTCTCTTATAGTTCTCTTCATTAGTTGACATCACTACTTTATCCTTCCTCATATGGTCCCCTTAATGAAAGAGACCTTATAGGGTGACTAACCATTAATGGAGCTTATTAAAACTTAATTGGATAATTTTCTCTCCATATTGATACTAAAATTTTTCTCGGTTGATGGAGGAGAACTATGCTTCTTGTTAGAATAAACATGCAATCTATTTGTCATTTTCAAAGACCTACCAATGATATTTGTTATCTATAATTGATGGTATTATTACCACTTTAACATGTGGTTGAAGGTTGTTCCTCCTCAATTCATTAGGGATGTCAAAATGAGCCCCCATAACTACTAATCTATTAGCATTTTGATTTTGGCCTCTTGACACTAATTGGATGTTGAAATCCTCAAAGTCCTCAATTAGGTCTCACACTCTATGTTTTTATTACTTAATTAAATGTTTCTTAGTGTCATTCTAACCTATGACTTGGTGTATAGCTAATTCAATATACCCATAAACTTTCAACTGTTTGATCTTTCTCTTATTAGCCCATTGAAGGCCATAGATGGGACCATCATATTCTCCTGTATTTCAAGAGTAGCCAAAATAGAACCTATATGAAGTTAATTATTTATCATTTAAAGGGGAAATTATCATAACCCTTATACCTACCCCATACTTGATCCTTTAACCATCATAAAATAGCTTCCATAGACCCCTAGGATATTCTTAAAGTTTCATGAGGGATGGCATGGGTTAGATTTCTTCAAGTAAAGAGTAGACACCCTAGTCCCTTTCTTCAACACATTCTAAGGGTTCCACCAAATGGATGTAATTCCATAGCTCATCTAAGAACATGTCTAGTAACTCTTCTATATGAGTGTTTATCTCTTGTCTCATTGTAAATTCATCTTCATCAATGATGGTGCAATTGATGTTGACATTATATGGTTCATACGGTTCTATATGGAATTGTGTAATGGGCTCATATTTGATTGACACTTTGGCCCCATACCTTATTATAAATTCCATATAGGACCAATATAATATAATTTATTCCCTTTGTTTTCTATTAAATTTATGGATAAACATAGTGCAAAGTGAGGAGACACATCTAAGATCAATACATATTAAGCCACCGAGACACTTGGACAAGTGTGCAGGGTCATATTGAGGTCCCTAATTATACCAGATGGCTTGGGAGAACCATCATATTAAAAAAATAATTTATAATATGGCTCATATTTTAGACCAAGCTGATCAACTATGGACTTTGGCATCACTAAGGTATTAGCCTCACTATCTACTAAAAAATTATGCACCAGAGAGTTAATAGTGATCACTGAGATGTAGAAGTGAGAATGTTTGACTACTTTACCTAATTTTACTTCAATAAACCCTTTGGATTAATTGGTGAGAACTTTGTTCACCTTTTTTGGTGTCATGTCTACAACATTGATCTTTAACAGTCCTTCTTGAAGGATGTCTACTTGGTCAGGCATGGAGAGCATATCTCATATGGGCACACTCACATTTGGATTTTTTATTTGATCAACAATGTTGATGGGTGAACCACCAACATTTTCTTGTGTTTTTGGAGCCACCACTATTTTTTATTAAATTTATGAGCCTTGAAGCATAACAATATTCCCTTAAATTTGATTCTTTGGGCGTACAGGAACCTTTGTACTGACAATAGGTTCATTTGGCTTTATCAGTGAAGGAGTAATGTTAGGGGATATTTGAAATCTTCCTAGTTACCATCCATGTTCCTTCTTTTAAATCTTATGGTTTCTACCATTTGTATGTAGGCTTGGATAGAAATAACCTATTGGTTAAGTGCATAAAACTCTTCTTATTCATATTTCATCATGGTGGCATCTAATTGGTTTGATCCCTAATTAGACCCTTGACCTTATGGAGGCTCCTCTCACTTGGTCATCATATGAACCTCTAAATTTTGGGGCATGAGAGCTTGGTTGTACCCAAAATTATCAGTTTACTACCATTGGTCATTGAAGGATTGGTTGAGGTTAATATTTGGGACAATATGTTTCCCAAAAGATTGGTTACAAGGCATGGTACTCTACTTATTGAGCCACATTATTTTTAACTGGTACCAACGTGTTAGAAGTACTAGTAGAATTAGGATTGTAGTTATTTTACCTATTTTATCCATGTCACCCTTGTCCTTGGTTTTGACCTTAGCCTTAACCTTGGTAGTTCCCTTTGTATGGTGGCCTATTTGCTTGAAAGGCTTGCTTTTGGGGTTGATATGAACTTTAATAAGACCTATTGAAATCTTGTTTAATTTTTACATTTACTATCTCATTTCCTAAAGATTGAAACATGATTTTGATCTCTTGAAAGTTATTTTACTCTAGTGAATCACTAGATCCACTAGTGGAAGCTTTCTCTTGTTTTGTTGTAAGTATTATAGTAATTCTTGGTGTAGTAAAAATGACATCAAGTGGAGGGATAGAAATAAGAGGTGGTCTAATTCAAATAAATAAGGGTATTGGTGGTCTAAGTGTAATCTTTCTAGCTTGAACCAGATATTTTTTTCTTTGATGGCCACCTCATATGCATTTGGAAGTATATTTCCTCCCATATATTGGATAATCACTACTATGTCACTATTTAAAGCCTTTAAATAATATAGGAAGGCAAAGTTAGGGGTTGGGATAATTGAGACTATAATTTTATCCCAAGTTTTTTGAAATATTATTTTGAATTCTTTCATGACTTCATGAGGAGCTCTTGAAATGATAGTTAGTTTCTTTGTAAGTGACAAATGATCACTTTTATCCTCAAATATTTTACACAAGGCTTCCTTTAATTGGTTCCATGTTTGAATGGAGTTATTAGAAAGGCCCATATACCAATATAGGGAATTTAATTTTTAAGAAGTATCCAAAAACCTAATAGATATATTCTCCTTAGTGACATTATGGATACTGAAAAAGTTGGCTATGTCTATGAGGTGTTTAGAGGGTATTGTAGCTTGGTATCCAATGTAATAGGAAACACTTTTAATTGATGCAATTGGGATAGGATCATAGTAAGGGTTAGAGGGATTTTGATATTTAAATCCACAAAACATCTAGGGAATACCATGGCTATGTGAGGGTTTAATTAATGTCTTCTTATAGGGGTAGGCCTTGAAAATCACCTAGGAGCAAAATTTCCCTAATATGAATGTTTATTGACAAACCTTAATCTTTTCAATGAATTTAAGGTAGTTCAAAAAATTCAAAGGGAATAAATATTGAAGCTAACCTTGCTGTAACATTTGGCATGAGATGAAGATAATTTTCTACACCAGAGTATTGATTATTCCATTTGGAGTCGCTAGATGTTGTTGTTTGGGAGCTTAACTACTACAAATTTGATTAAACTAGCATTAAATTTGATCAATGTTCCTTTTGGAGTGTGGTCCCGTAATGTATGCAAAAAAGTATTATAAGCTCAATTTTCACTCTTGGAAAGAGTTATTTATGCTCTCTCTAATTGAGCTATATAATGGGAACAGCCCCAAGTTGGGTATCATATGGTGAGGTTGAACCTCTGGAGTAGGCCAGCTTCCTCTTTCATGTTCACCTAAAACTAAGCATAAACTAATGAGTCATAGGGAAATGAGTTAGAAATGGGGTAAGGGTTCCTAATAAGATTAAAATGGTGATTCACCAAGTTAAATGGACACTCATATAAGCTAGAACAAACACTAGATCAATAAAATACAATTATGGCTTACTCAATCTCATAATCTCACTAGTTGCACAAATATTTCATAGAAGAAGTTCCAAGTAGAGCACTAATCTAGATTTGTAAGTTAGTTTGAAAATAAATTCAAAGAGGTAAGAAAAAGTTTAGTAAACTAGGAAGAATCTCCTTCACAAATTCACCATGCACAAGCATACTAAGAACTAATTAAAGTCAAGAGAGAGGCAAAGAGTTGATCCTATTACTTCAAAAGTTAGTTCTTAAAATATTTTTGTAGTGTTTAATCATATCAAATGAGCATACTTTTTAAATATTTTAAATGAGTATCCTTGCCCCAAAAAAGAATGATAATTTATTAGAGTTGAGAACCCTTTAAATGGGAATGAGACTAGGATATATAGGAGAAGAGAGAGATAAAGAAAGGATATGTTAACATGCAGTTAGTATAAGAACATTTTGTCCTAGGTCATTAATTAAACCCAAGCCACCAAATTTTTCTCCTTATCCAATGAAATCCTTCCCACCTTTTGATCAATCAAGACATTTCTCATGGATTATTGAGTGAGAAAATTCCCAAAGGTTTTGAGGATGCACTGAAAGGTTTTGAGGATATTATCATGGCCTATAAATAGAATAGGGACCCAATTATAGTAAAATTATCACACACACACACACACACACACACACACACACACACACACACACACACACACACACACACACACACACACACACACACACACACACACACACACACACACACACACACACACACACACACACACATGGTGTCAAATTGGCACTACTAGAAGAAGAGGAATATACATGCTTGATATAGTTACTAAAGTATCCTAAGACCTTAAATGTGAAGAGCTAGTTGAAGTGGTAATAAATGTTGTAACAATATTTGTTGATCATGAGACACTAGTGAGCCTAGTAGGAATATGCATCATTATGTGAACTAGAACTTGAGGCTAAGTGCTTATAAGTGGTACTATTAATTTGCTATGTGTTATAGTAGTAACCTTATTATTAGCCTTGAGTTGTTCATATAATACATATGTAGTATCAAAATAAATATTAATAGTACCAAAATTGAGCATGGATGGATTGAATAGCTATGTGATTTTATCTATTAGCCTTTTGTGCTCAACTCTGAAAGCTCTAAATTCAGCTCTATGGGCCTCTGGCTTAGTCACCTTATCTTTTTTAAAATTAATCATTTGAAAAATATGTTCACTAGTCTTGTATAATGTGCCTTCTACTTCAGCCTTGAATGTCTCTAAAGTTTCTCTAAATAATCCTTCAAAATAAGAAATATTTAACAGTTTTCTTATATAATTAATCACACATGTGATCCTCATATCCCTCAGAATTTATATAGCCTCTCTCTTGGCTCACAAAGTGTGTTATTAAGGCCTTCATCTATTGGTGCCAATTGAAGGCATTGTCTCTTTTGGAAATCACTTAATTCAAGGCCCATACAACTTCTTGGGGGTTCATTAGGTTTAAATGATTATAAGTACTATTTATTACACAAGATACTAAGAAGTTAATACCATTTTCTAGTTATTTAAATTGGTTATAGAAGGTTAACACTCTTCCCTAATGAGATTGAGACTCACCCTTTGAAGTTGAAGTCCTTATCATGTTCAAAATATTATAAAATTTAATCACTACACTTTGAACATTGTCTACTATTTATCTTTGAGCCTAAATAATTTATAGTTTCTCATCTTCCTCACCACTGGTATAATATACTAGTTAAACTACCTCTTCATGTTCTTACTCTGATTTTTCACAAAAAAGAAATCCATGAATGAATAGACCCTATGTAGGTCTTTCCTCTACTTGGGTAATCCTAGGAGAGACTAGAGGAGTTCTATGATTCTTATGGTAATAATGGGTGGTTGAGTATAAATTGGGATTAGATGAAGGGGATTGAATTGTGGATGGAAATGAACCATATGGCATAGGTGGATGTAAATTGGGAATGGAAAAAGTTATAGAAGGTGGAATGGATAAGATATCCATAGTATATGGAGGTGGAGGAACTAGAACTACAATTTTCACTATTAGAGATGATGGAGGTGATGGGGGTGTTATATAAATGGCATTGTTAGAATAGAAATTTGTAAATATTTAGAAATACTTACTAGATGAACTATAGTCAAAGGAGGTAAATATGACAAAAAAATTGCTCCTACTTGCCCACTTATAGGTAAAATTCTTATAAAGAGTTTAATTCTAGCCATTGGTTGATGCTTCAAAAGTATCATAAGAATATTCTTCATAATTTAGGGATACATCTCCATTTAAGTGGCATATTATTCTAATGGGATATTTTTCACATTAAAGATAAGGAGGATGATATTGATCTAGGAATGATTGAGCCTGTGGCTAGGGCCATTTATAAATTATAGTTCTATTTACCTCTGCTATAATTTTGTTTTCCTTCTCACTGGTAATCAAAGGATTACAATAAATATTTTATGTAACTACCATTGGAATTTTGTGTTTGTTCATTCAAATGTAGATGTTAGAGTCATATAGAGCATTGATAAGGATTTTATCATTTTCAAAACATGTATGGAAATATGGAATATGAAATATATTTTTCCTTAGATAATTAAGATATTGCTTGAATCTACCTCTAGGGTGCTAATCTCTGTATCATGCTTATTTTAAAACATAATGGGTTATGACTTTGCAAACTAAATTAAGGTGCTTCCTCACCAAGTATTGAATTTGACTAATGCTAAGAGGGGTTTTTTGGTATTAATCTTGGTGTTTATCACTAAGGTCTTCATCCACACTATTGTATGTCTAATGCAATATTTCCTACTCTATCACCTTATCAAGGACATAATAAGGTAAATATAGAGGTGCCATAGTTACCTCTATCTTGATTATGGTACATAATGATAATACAAATAATCCCATATTTTCACTATATTTCATCTTATATTCTTAGAAATACTTGGAATTTTATGCCCATATATGGCTTGGTATACTTGTGGGTAAATATCTTATGAAGTTATTTGATTTCACTTCTAAACCTGCAAATATGTAGTATGGGATAATCATCATAAAACTTGTTCTTTGTTTATTCATTGGATGGTTCATAAGGTTGCTAAAAATTATTTTTACATTGTTCCCATGACTACATCCACTACATAATACATAATATAAAAGTTTACTTTAGAGGGCCTTTGGTCAAGTTAGAACATTTGTGTCCTCTACCTCAAACTAATGAATTTGTCGAGTGAAATAATTTTATCAGTGGTTAAAATAATGTATAATAAGGGAATTCATTTCTCATACACATAAATGGTGTTGGGAAAATCATAAAATATGTTCATCAATTTCATTACTATTTTCACCTAAATATTACACTCATTTACTTAATTAGTGATTCAATTATAATAGTGGGATCATCCCCAAGATGTGGGACCTTGTCTCCTTAGGATGAACCAATGGCAAAGGTTGATTTCCTATATAAATTAAATGCACATGATATAATATCAGATATAGGCCTAAAAAATTCTAAAATTGATAAACTTATGGCTAAGACTATGCTTTCATTAAGGAAAAAGGAGTATAAATGACTGCAATTCATAAAAACAATGATGCACCAACTCTAGAGAATTACTCACTTGCTCAAACAACGTAATAAATCTTCATAATTAATGAGAAATAACACAAATTATATACAACCTATAATTTTATTAACCTTTGCATTGGTATTTCATAAGAAGGTAGGGATATACACAACATATAACCTACCAAGGAGAGTGTAAAGATGATAAGACAACAACACAAGGGACTAAAACATTCATAAATGAATATCAACAATTCAAAATTACACAATAATTAAGAAAATTAATAGTGTATAAGAGGCAAACATTAATTATTTATTATATTTAAATCATAAAATAACATTACAAGACTCAAAATGAGTAGATTTTTTTCATACCAAAGAGAAGGCTCATGAAAAAGTCATTTTCAGCCCTATATATAAGAAATAGAGATGGGAGATGAGAGGAGAGAAATATGGAGGCATCATAAGTACTAAAAATACTCCATCAATCATCCTATATAGGAAAAGAGATGAGGAAAATGGAGTCATTAATCCCTCCCCAATGTACTAGGTCTACCTCATAAAGATATGCAATGAAGGTTGGCATAGTCGTGGAAGTGGAGATCCTATCTTGATCTCTTTGTCGTTAGGAAGACTTATACATGGTGGATATGCATGTTAAATGCTATTACATTCTTGGAAAACTCTTATCTTAATATCCTTAACTTGCCCATCTCCTCCTCTCATGTATGCATGCTAGATATAATCTAGTCCAAGTTTGAATTTCTTCCTAAACTATCGAGCTTGATTAATGTTTGACCTAAAAATACTCCTCATACACCCATTTAGAGCTTTGGGTTGAATTTCCATGACTTCCACTTCATGTATGGAGTCAAACATATCTATTAGAAGTTTTCAAATTCTTGTATACCTATATCATGCTCTTTATGACCACTTACTCCATTCATGGTCATGTTAGATAGGTTTTAGAAGCATGGATTATCTGAAATCAGATTTGAAGTTTAGGGAAGGTCTCTTAGAGAGGTTAATAATCTAATGTATCATCCTATTTGATAATGATATCTCTTGGATAAGCTAAGAAACATTCATCTCCATGCTTGAAATCACCATCTTATCTTATCATCCTCCTTAAAAACCTACAACAAGTTTGTTAGAAGTCTTAGGACATTTGTCTTCATAGAATTATAATCTCCTTCAATGAAAATTTCACATTTCATGTAGAATATTGGTTTCAAGATCTCATAATGCTCTTAATTTTTTTGAAAACTTACTAACTCTACCTTTAAAAATAAGGTTTTAGGATTACAATATCCTCATTTTCTCATGACACTCTTGAGATCTTGACTGTAGACACCCCAAAAATCTTGGAAACATTACTAATTATGTCTCCAAATTTTTCATAAAGGTATTGAGACAATAAAAACATGTTGCATGCCTACTACTCTTGAATAATTCTCAAGAATCTTGTATCAAGATTGCCTTATCCTAAAAATCTTACATGTTTTTCTTTCACACCAAGAGACTTATGATCTCAAGATATTTACAATTTAATTTGATGTCCTATAGGTTTTGTCACATGTTTACACACCTTACCCACTCATTTAGTTTCTTGATGATGGTTTAAGGATCATGAAAACCTTTTCTTTACCCCTTAAAGAATTTATATAACTTTGGAGAGTTAAAAACCTTGGCTATGGAGAGCTTTTTAGAAGTTTAATGCATGTTGGTGAGGTCTTTTGGCTAAAAACTCCCTATCTTAGAATTATATCTTTGAGAAATAAGACTTTGCAAGAATGAAATCATGTTTCCATCTTGATCAATCAAGAAACATCTCCTAAAGTCTATAACTCCTCAACTTGTATACCTCTCAAGACCAAATTACATGTCTACTTGCCTTTTAGGCTTTTGTGAAGTGTTTTTCATAGTTAAGGTACATTTCAAAGCCTTGATCATGCTTGTGAACCTCACCATATTCATTAACAAACCTATAGGTGAGTTTTCAACAACTTGAGAGCATTGAAAACTACCTACAACCTTTCATGTTTTTTGAAGCATGATCTAAGATCCTATAATTTCATCACCACCCTAGTGAAAACCTTAACACAAGTCTATAAACTTATTTAGATGCTTATCAGGCTTGGAAACTATTTAAAATTTAAGGACATGGCTTTAGGGTTTTATAAGGTCTGAACTACCTTCCATCTTATTGGTGAAACAATGTGCTTCTATATTTATTTATAAAGGTAAGAATTATTGGTGGAATCCTCAAAACCCCATTAACACTCTCTAAGACCTGCTTTAAGCCATGAATTAATAAGATAAAGATATGACATGATTTTTCTCTATAATTAACCCTATAAACATGATTTTTTGGATATATTCTATAATTTTAAACTCAATCTTCTATCCTAAGGGCCATTACTTGATTGTGGATAATTTTCCTACCCTCTCCAAACTTTTTTACACTTTGAGATCCTCTAAAAGTCCCTAGAAATACATTTCAAACTTGCAACATTGTGTTCTTAGCTTGTTTTCAAATCTTGTTTCCTCTTAAAAAACATTAAGACATTTAGAAACCTATATTAGATCACAAATACAACATTATAATATATGTATCTTGATTTAAAAAATGTCCTAAAAACCTCTTGAGTACCTTCAAACCTATTCTCTGTTATGGAGAGTCATTGATTTGGCATTCTCACTTCCTGAAAACATTGGAAACATCCTTGGAAAACATGGAAATTGACCGAGTTATGTGTTCAAGAGCTTGAAAGGGATGAGATGATCTATAAACTAAAAATACAAGTGTAGTAAATCTGAAAAACACTTTTTCACATTTACAATATCCTTCAATTTCTATTTTTTTGTTTAATTTTGTATAAATAAATTAAAACCAAAATTTAAATGAAGATTAGAATTAGATAATAATCAGAGAAAATTAAAAGAATTCACCAGCAAATTGATAATAGAGTTCAGCTTCAATAGCCTACGTCTCTGAATCTGTTTGAAGTGAGGACCATTCTCATTAATTTTGTGTAACAAATGGCTTGCAAAATCAATACAAGTCTTTAATTCACCTTCTCTGATCTTTGTTTGCCTATAAATATATCTCTTAGACCTGAAAATAATGGCCCAAGGCTGTACAAAGCAATAACAAGACTCTAACCTTCTTAAATATCCTTACACAGTCAACTTCCTATGTATATTCAAGTAGAATTTAACCCCTTTTATAACACTTCAACCTCCATAGCTGAAGTGGTCAAAGCCTTAACCTTTTGCACTAAAGGTGCAGGGTTCAAAACCACTGACCTCCTTTCTAGGCACTTTGGAACCGTTGGCCTCCTTTCTATGGTGCATTTGACTTTTCTTTGTCCCACATGTGCTAGGTATGATAGTTTTCAATGCTAAAAATAGACAAGTTGATCCCCTTTTCAAATTCCAAGACTTAGGTGCCAACTTAGGCCACCGCTTAGACTTGGTCAATGCATGATTGGTGGGGTGACATGGTGGGTGATGTGGCAGCTTATGCAAGTTGGCCTTAGGTGCCTTGTTTCAAGGTGATAAATGTTTGAAAATTTCTCAAATAACATGTGAATAAAAACACCAAACCAAATTTTTTTTTTCACCTAATTATTTTCCATGTGTCAAATGGTTATTGGTCCACTTGTAATATTTCAACAATGCCACGTCACTTTTGACACCCCTTTTTTTTTGCCTGTTGCAAGATTTCTTCAACTAGCTATATCTTGAGCATCTGGACTCCATTTTTCATTTTGAAAGAAGCGCTAGAAATCTCTTGATGAATTATATGATGTGCAAATGATTTGAATAGAATTTTAAGACTTTAAAAAATGGAACAGTACATGGATCCACCTAGATCATTCCTTCCCACTGGGAACTTTTGGAACTCTAAAAGTTGAAATTAATTGGTAATGAGGTGAGGGTATTTTTCCCTCACCTTTTTGACTTCCATCCATTTGGCCTTGCTTGGGTGCATCCCTTTCAGACCAACATGAAGATATTCAACATTACCTCTCAGTGAAGTCTGTATATTCTTGTCAAGTATAGTATCTTCCTACAATTCTAGTAGATATTCAGGAGAAAAATCATCAATGGAAGGAATGAATACACTTTCATCATGATCAATTATCATTGGAGGCTCATATAATTTCAGATTTTCCACATTTACAACTGAATAAATCTACATGTAAGATGGTAAATCTAATCAAAAAGCATTTGTACCAATTTTTTCTATTATCTAAAAAGGACCATACCGGATTGGTTTCAACTTTTTACCTTCACCTATCAGCCTTTCCTGACTAAAGTGAAGCCATACCATATCACCTACAAAAAATTGGTGATCAATAGGATGTTTATCATGCCTGTCTTTGTACTTGGCTTGACTTTTCTCCAATTGAGTATGAACAATTTGATGTATGAGCTATATTTGTTCAATGAACTTCTTGGCTTGAATGGCTTCTTTTGGTTCACCAACCACTGTATCCTATCCATAGCAAACATCTAGAGGAGATTTAGGCAAGTATCCATAACAAACTTCAAATGGAAATTTCATAGTAGAAGAATGAAGTGCCCAATTATATGCATGATGTATATAACACAATTGTTCATCCCATAACTTTTGATGTTTATTGCTATAACCCCTAAGCAAATGTACCACAGTGCGGCTCACAACCTCTGTTTGTCCGTTGGTTTGCGGATGAAATGTAGTGCTCTTTTTTAATTTAGTGTCCATTGGTCCCCATGAAGTTGACCAAAAATCCCCAATAAATTGAGAATCCTAATTAGAAATAATTGAAGTAGGCAAACCAAAATGAACACATACATGGTTAAAGAACAAATGTGCAATTCCTTCACTAGTAATTTGCTTAGTACAAGGAATCAAAACACACATTTTTCTAAATCTATCCACAACCACATATAAATAGTCATGTTTTATTTGTGTCATAGGCAACCCCCCCACAAAATCCATGGAGATACTTTCCCAAGGGTGAGTAGGAATATGTAGAGGAGTATAAAGTCCTAGTTTCCTATTACTAGGTTTACTTGTGGCACAAAGGGTACACCCCTTTATATATTTAGCAACATTTTCCTGCATACGAGGCTAGTAACAATACATTTTTAAAATGTGCAACCATTTTAGTAACTCCAAAATGACCAAAAATAAGATAAGTATGTGCTTCTCTAATCATTTTCACCCTCTCATTTTGAGGAATACAAAGTTTACCCAAATGATATAAAATATCATTGTGTGCATGATAATCCAATTCTTCTACTTGTCTTCTACTCATCAAGTCTTTATAAACATCCTAAAAATCAAGATCATTCACATATTGTTCTTTATAACTTTCATGAGACAAAGAACCATATTGTAAAAGAATAGATGCAACAACCATAGGAGGCCTAGATAGCATATCTGCAACCTTATTCTGAATACCTTTTTTATACTTGATCACAAGATGAAATTGTTGTAAGAAACCCATCCAATGAAAATGTCTAGACTATTGTAGTTTAGTTTGTGATTGGAGATACTGTAAGGGCTAATGATCTGTATGTATTATTGTTTCTTTTCCCATTAAGTAATGTTTCCATTTTTTAACACTTTGAACCAATGCATACAATTCCTTATCATAAGTTGGATATTTTCTTACTACACTTGTAAAGGTTTTAGAATGATAACAAATTGGTTTCTTACCTTGTATTAAAATAGCTCCCATAGCATATTCACTTGCATCTGTCTCGATCTCAAATGGTTGTTGTATATCAGGAAGTGCCAAGACTGGAGAAGTACTTATCTTTTCTTTCAAAGTGTCAAAGGCTTTTTGATGTTTTCCTCCCCACTAAAAGACCTATTTCACACTTGTCAAAGAATGCAAAGGTGATGCAATATATGAAAATTGAGCAATAAAATTTCACCAATACTGTACTACACTAAGAAAAATTCTAACCTCAGTTGTGTTAGTGGGTGTAGGCCAATTAAGAATGACTGCCACTTTTGCAAGATCAATTTTCAATTCACCATGTCTTACAATGTAACCCAAGTATATCAAAGAGGTCTTGCCAAATTCACATTTTGACATTTTTAGATAAAGTTTTTCTCTTCGTAATGCATCCATGACTTTCTTAATGTGGATCACATGATCTTTCCAAGACTTTCTGAAAATCAATATATCATCTACGTAAACTATAATAAAATCATCAAGGAACTGTCTAAAAACATCATTCATCAATCTCATGAATGTAGTTGGGCATTACACAACCTGAAAGGCATAACAAGCCATTCAAACAATCCCTATTTTCTTTTGAATGCGGTTTTCCACACATCACTTTCATTAATTCCTACTTGATGATATCCACTTCTCAAATCCAGCTTAGTGAAATAAATAGCATGTTTTAATGGATCCAACAAATCATCAATATGAGGAAGAGGATAATGATTCTTAATAGTAATTTTGTTTAAATCACAAAAATCAAAACACATTCACCAAGTGCCATCTTTCTTTGGCACCAAAATAATTGGCAAACCAATAGGAGATGAACTTGGATGAGTAACACCTCTATCCAATAGATCCATTACCTATTTTTTGATTTCCTCATTTTTGACCAGTAATAACCTGTACATGCTAATGTTAGGGAGAGGAGAATCCTGTAATAGCTGAATTTCATGTTGAACTCCCCTTTTAGGGGGCAAACCCTTAGGATCCTGAAATACATCATCGTAAGTAGAAATGATTTCAATCAATTCATTATTGTGTCTAGGATCACACTTTTCTAAAGCTTGAGAATATTCTTTTTCCTTAGACTTAGTGAACATGAGACAAAAAGTCTTACTTGAATTAACTAGTCTTTTCATTTGCCTTGCTGTAACCAAGGAAAGACTTGTTCTAATGTGATGTGCTCGAACTATATATTCAATGTCATCCTTAACAAGCAAGTACTTATTCTCCTCTCTATAAAAGATTGCTTTTCTATCATAAAGATGTGGGCTTCCCAAAACAATCCCACATATGTCCAATGGAACAACATCCAACTCAACCTCATCTACAAACTTGGATGTGATGGCAAACCTTAGTCTACAAGTTTGTGAGACTTGTAGCTTCGCATTGTCACACACCCAACCTAGTGGATAAGGCTTCAGTTGGGGATTAGTTTGTAAGCCTAACTTATTAAAAACCTCTTCAAAAATCAAATTTGCTTATGAACCACTATCAAATAGAGTGTCAATCTTAGTATGTTTTGAAACAACTCTAATGTGGAACAATTCAGTTCTTTTCTTATCATCATGCACATAGTTCTATTTAGAAGAAGATGCATCATTTGATGACTTAGTGATAGAAATTGAAAGCGAAAAATCATTATGTAATCCCATAGCCGTTATCTTAGTTTCATCACCTGAATCTGAACCTAAGTCTTGAACCATAACATTAGCCTTATTTTCTTTCTTTTGAAACCTCTTAGGCCTTAACTTAGGATGTAGTTTCCAACACTTAGACTCATCATGATTTTTCTTTCAATGATTACAAAATGGTTTTCCTTATTCTTCTTTTTTGATAGTATAAGTGGATTTTTGTTTACCCTTTCTTGATGAACTTTCCCCTTTGGATTGCTTAACATTAGATTGCTTAATTTTTACTTTAGGAAAAGATTATTTTGATTGTTTTCCTCTAGCCTCTAAATGAGTGGCTTGAACACATACTACATCTAAATTAGTGGGATTGAACATAAGAATCATATGTCTTAAGTAACTATCCAGGCCACCTATATATTTTAGTAGTGTTTCTTGTGTGTATAGAGGAACATTCAAAAGTAAAGCTTTTTTCCTAAATTCTTGTGTATAATCTTGAAAATTTTGGCCTTTTCCTTGTCTAAAACTTTGCCAATCCATCTTGGCTTGTTGCATATAGCCTAAAGGATAAAATTACTTTTTGAATTCTTCAATAAATTCATTCCAAGTAGAAATCAAGTTACCTTTTTGAAGCTCGGCTTCCTTCAACTTACTCTCCCACCAGATGAGAGTTGTGCCTCCCATACGAAGAGTAGCCAAATGAATTTTTGACTCATCCCCTGCAATCTTTTGGACCATTCAATAAACTTCAATCTGATTGACCTAATTATCCAACTTTTTGGCGTTAACTTTGCCATTAAACATTGGTAATTCAAACTTAATATCCAATTTTAGTGAAGGGAGAGATTCCACAATTTTTTTACCGTCATCCAATGAAGAAGGTTTTTTGGTTTCTTTACCTTTTGATTCTCATGAATCACCTTATTTTTCATTCTCAGATTTCCTTTATTTGTCATGGTATAGTTCCTCAACCATGCTTCTCATGTCCATGAAGGCTCAGCGGAAAGCTTGTTCAGATTCCATCTCTTCTTTGGCCATCCTTGAAGCACGCCTTGAGCCAATCTATGGATTATACTTAATAAGTTTTCCTTCACCCTTTTGAGATTCAGACCTTGTTAACATACACTAGTAATCACTATTAAATAATAACTTCTCTGATACCAGAAATCTGATTTGTAAATTAAAAATACAAGTGTAGTACATCTGAAAAACACTTTTTTGCATTTAAGATATCCTTCAATTTCTCACTTTTTTTTTTAATTTTGTATAAATAAATTAAAAAAAGAATTTAAATGAAGATCAGAATTAGATAATAATCAGAGAAAATTAAAATAATTCACTAGCAAATTGATAACAAATTTTGGCTTCAATAGCCTACGTCTCCAAGTCCGTTCAAAGTGAAGACCATTCTCATTAATTTTGTGCAAAAATTGGCTCCCAAAATCAATACAAGTATTCAATTCACCTTCTCTAATCTCTATTTGCCTATAAATATATCTCTTAGACCTGAAAATAATGGCCTAAGGCCATACAAAGTAATAACAAGACTCTAACCTTCTTAAATCTCCTTACACAGTCAGCTTCCTGTGTCTATTCAAGTAGAGTTTCATCCCTTTTATAACACTTCGACCTCCGTAGCTGAATTGGTCAAAGACTTATCCTTTTGCACCAAAGGTGTAGGGTTCAAAATTGCTAGCCTTCTTTCTAGGTGCTTTGGAACCATTGGCCTTCTTTTTAGGGCACATTTGACTTTTCTTTGTCCCACATGTGTTGGGTATGATGGTTTTCAATTCTAAAAATAGACAATTTGATCCCCTTTTCAAATTCCAAGACTTAGGCACCAACTTAGGCTGCTACTTAGACTTGGTCAATACATGATTGGTGGGGTGACATGGTGGGTGACATGGCATCTTGTGCAAGTTGGCCTTTGGTTCCTTATTTCAAGGTGATAAACATTTTAAAATTTCTCAAATAATATCTGAATAAAAACACCAAACCAAATTTTTTTTTGCACCTAATTATTTTGCCACATGTCAAATGGCTATTGGTCCACTTGGAATATTTCAATAGTGCCACATCAATTTTGACACCCCCTTTTTTTACCTATCACAAGATTTCTTCAACTAGATATATCTTGAGCATCCAGACTCTATTTTTCATTCTAGAAGAAGTGTTAGAAATCTCTCGACGAATTATACGATGTGTAAATGATTCAAATAGAATTTGAAGACTTTTAAAAATGGAATGGTACATGGATCCACTTGGATTATGAGAAAAAATTGAATCATGGCTTGGAGTAATCTATCCCACATTGGAAGACTTGAAACAGTCCTCAAGGAGTTAAAAATAAGAGGGAAATAACTAAATCAACCAAGTCTTTGCATGCCACACATGGGATTTAAGGCAATATGAGGAATTTTAAAGGTCTCTTAATGACCTAAATGAATGACATTTAGACCTTTCCTCCTAATTATGACCTTATGAGTTATTTTTAAGACCTTTTTTCTTTATTTCACATTGAAGAGTACATGAGCAGGCCTTTATAAAGATAAAATGACTCTAGTGCTTAAGAATACTCATTAGGCCATTTCATGAAATTTTGTATTGAGATGTAGTTTGAATGCCTTTAGTCATAAAATTGGGAGTTAAAAAGTTTTAAAATATATCATATAGGACTTTTGATACACATTTACATTGAAAACCACTCTAACAAGGTTTTTATAGGACTAATGCCAACCCTTAACCTCAAAAAATGATTGTTATACCTTATCTAATGAAGCAAAAATGCATAAGGAACATAAATAACTCATATAATACTTATTATTAGGCCAAAATAGTCATCATGTAAAATAATATCAGGTGTTAAGAGACCAAGGTGACTTGAATATTTAACATTCTTATGACCTTTATGGGTCATTTGGCTACTATAGGAATATGGTAGCCTTAAGCATCCATTAGGCATAGGAATTGCATAAGTCTCAATAAAAAGTAGTTTTAAAGTGAATACATGGCTTTAACATGATAGACCAACCCTTGAATGAATTAAATTTTCCTCAAAACACACACAAAAAAATTAAATAATAACAACTATGCAACAATACTTAAAAGAATGACAAATAACTAAATTACTCAACAAATATTGTGTCATATCACTTAGAGGAATAAGAAAACTATCCTATAACATACAAAGGTATGCAAATTAATTGAATAACAATTTTTGAGATGGATCCCATTGTTTAGGATAGGCAAATCATCTCCATTCAAATTTGAGAGTTGAAAAGCATTGGCTTGTTTACAACTAGTTATGATGTAGGGGTCACTCCATATGGAATAAAAATTTGTGTGTTTCCCAACCTTTTACTTATATTCATCCTTTTAAAAATGATATTCCCTTGTTTGAAAAACCTATCAATATATGTCCTATAAAATGTCTTAATTTAAGTTTTATGGAACTCCATGCTATGCATTACATGGTTCCCAGTGTCCTCTAACCACACTTACACTACTAGTCTCAGTGCTTCGGCATTATTTTCCATAAATTATTGATGTTTAGTGATGTCAAGAGTTAATAAATCAAGTGACAAAACTAACTTTACTTATATTCCATAGACTAAAATGAAATGGGAGTTACCAACAACCCTTTTGGGCATTATCATATTAGCCCACAATGTTATTTTTAACATGGTATGCCAAGTTATTTGGTTCTCCTCCATAGTCATCTTGGTAATCCTTATTTGGTTCTTGTTGGAAGATTCTACCAAGCCATTGACTTGGGGGTAATAGATGGAATAAATGCTCAAATGAATGGCATACTTAACTACCCTTTCATTAATATTAGTCCCGATAAAATCCATAACATTATAATATATAATAGTAACTGTAACACCAAATATAGTAACAATACTTTTGTATAATTCCAACATAGAAGTATATTTTGCATCTTTAAGTTCCACTACTTTTATCCACCTTGTGAAGTAATCTGTGATAGTTAAGATCCACTTGTGACCATCACTCTAAGGTGGGTCAATCATCATAATGAGGTTTAAACCCCATTCTTAAAGGGTTATTCTACCTTGAATGGGATGAAGAGGGAGGGATACTAACTTTTACTTAACTATAAAGAAGGCATGCTTCTTGTAGTTTATAACCCATGCATGCGCATCAATAAATAGATTTATCTAATGCTAACTCTCCCTAATAATCTTAACAATATTAGTATTAGGATATAAATGGCCTCATGATGGGCCAACATTAAAGTATTCTATCACCCTAGCCACTTGGTTAGATTTTATGCATCTCAAAAATAATCCATTGATATCCTTTTTAAATACTATACCATTGATAATGACATATGGAACTGATTGTAGTCTAAAATAACTTATTTAAGCTTTGTTAAGGCTATGTGGATAGTCACCAATTTGTAAGAAGGTAACCATGTCTCTAGTACAACTATTGGGGACATTATGATCAACTTTTTGACCCTATTATAGAATAATAATTGACCTATCATTATCTTATAGGTCTATTTCTAGATTATCACATAGCCCTTTTCCTCTCACAATCTTGGTGACCTTGATGTTAGTGTCATACTCCATGAGCTTAGTTATCCAACAAACTCTCTTTACATTGATATCCTTATTTAATTGGAACTTATTCATGCTTGAGTGTGAAATCATCAGTCTTATTTTATTGTTATAAAGCAAAAAATATTAATTTTAAGGGATCTTATGACAAATAAGAACTTGATTTTCCACAAAACCACATCTCAGCTCATAATCCTTAAGTGTTTTTTTGAAAAAAGTAATGTATTGTTCCATTAGATCACCATTTTCTTGCAGTAGTATAGTTGATATACTCTCATTCCCCTAAAATCATAAAGAGTAAAATCCTTATCATAACATGGATTCATGAGTGAAAGGGATCAAGAAATTGATTTTTTAATTGATTCAAAGTTGTACTTACCTTCTCTTGAAAAGATGAAAGTAGAATTTTTATTGAGCATAGAAGCGAGAGGTTTGACCAAATTTGGAAAGTTTGGGATGAATATTCTTACAAAGTTTATCTTATCCAAGAAGCTTTGGAGACACTTCTTATGGCTTGAAATTAAAATATCCAATATTGTTTCCACCCTTTTTGGATCAATTTCAAGGCCATATTTGGAAAAAACATTCCCTAATAAATTTCTTTCATGGATAATAAAAACACATTTTTTTGGGTTTAAGGATACTTGAAACTCTTTACACCTATCAAAGACTTGCATAGATGATACAAATGATTAGATACATTCTTAAAGAAAATAGTTATATCATATAGATACACCAATATCATATCATTTATTAGGCCCCTAAATATCCATGGCCCTTTGAAAAATTTCACCAATATTGGTCAACCCAAAAGGCATCTTATTGTAAGTAAAGGTACCTTATTTGGTGGTAAAAACTATTTTGAATTGATTAGATTCTTGCATAAGTATTTGGTTATATCTTGAATAACCATCTAGGACTAAAAAAATTTCATCCCTTACTAAAATTTGAAATATCTTATCCATAAGTGGAATGGGGTAATAATTTTTGAGGGATGCTCTATTCAAGTCCCTAAAATCCACACATAACCTAATCTCTCCAGTCTTCTTTCTAACTAGGACTAGGTTGGCCACCCAAGAGGAATGCTTAATGGGGAATATAATATTGGATTCTATGAGTTTATTTAACTCTTTTCTCTTTAAGGGTTCAATATTAGGGTTTATTAGTATTTGTTTTTGCTTGACTAGTCCTACATTGGGGTCTAGATCAATGGTGTATTGGGATAAGTTTAGATCAAAAACTCTACGTTCTTGGTAACTCCAAGTAAATATATCATCATATCTCCTAAAAAGACCAATAAAATATTGATTTTCAGATTGAATGCATACCTTACCAGCCTTTATAAGTTTACCATTGTAGATGGATACTTTCTCATAGTTCTCATCCTTGATTATCATATTCCTTTTCTCACCTTTAAGCTTATCATATAGATTAATATTGATTTCTAAAGAGACAAATCCCTTAGGAAAATTGTTTTATCTTCTAATAGAATAACATGATCCTCATATTTATCTTGAATCCTATGTTGGTTTTTGGTTAAGAATTTTTCCTCCTCTTGCAGAAAATTGATGATTTTCTCATCATTCTCAAACACTTTCCAACTAACATTGTTATAAAAAATTACACGTCTAACCACCAAATTGTCAAGCTATTAGGAATCCTTTATGACATAATTGGGAAGGTTATACTAATAGACCATGGTTTTAAGCCTATCAACATTAAAATTTTGTGTTAGTGGTACAACTTGAATGTTGAAGGCATCAAAGCCTTCAATGAGATCCCACACTCTATGTTTATAGGCCTTCAACAAGTTGTTCTTGACTGCATTTTAGATTCTAACCTAATTTACAACTTTATTCCATTTTTATGTGTCCTTTGGAGGCCTTGAATCAATGCCTCATATTTGGTTACATTGTTAGTATAGATAAACTGGAGCCTATACAAATAAAAGTAATTGTACTTTTGAGGGGAGATCAACATAATACCTAAACTAGTACCATTTATACTACTTGAACCATAAAAAAATAGCTATCACATACCTCCAAGATCCTCTTGTGGCTTCAAAAGATTTGGTAGAATAGAGTCCTCTTTAATGATGTAATAGGTACCCAATCCTATCTCTTCCACATGATCATATGGATCAAAACCATAATGTTGATTTTCCCACTCATAAAGTAAGTTATTTTGGACCTCTTCTAAATGTGTGGTAATCTCATGAAGTAAAATATTCTATTCTTGATCATACATGGTGCAATTCATGTGGACTAGACTAGGGGAATGTGGGTCGATGTCATCTCTAGAAATGGGCTGAACTTTGATGGTTACTTTGGTATCATACCTAGTCATAAGTAACATATGTGATCAGTTTGAGGAAATATACCCACCTATATTTGTAGTGAAGTACATAGAAAGGAATATATAAAAATAAGGAGGTAGGTCTATGGTTGAAACATATTGGGATATGGAGAGGCTTGGGCAAGAATGTAAGGTAAGGTTCAAGTTATTAATGATGCTAATTATTTTAACAACTATACCATCTAACTGGATAACTCATTTTGTGATTTGAGTCTACTCTAAACCCATTAGGTAAATAATATTCTTAGGAATAACTTACTTACATGCACTAGAATCATTCATATAATTATGTACAAGGTGATTACCAATAATCAAGGAGATGTAGAATGGAAGTGGTTTATTGATCTTTCCACTATATCCTTGTTTGGCATAGGTTGGTAAGAATATATATTCACTTAATTTGGTTTCATGACCAAGGTAGCTTAAATATTCTTTCAATAGGTCTTTTGGGTAAGAATGGAGAGAGCCTCCCACATAGTGAAATTCAGGTTTATTCTCTTCATTTACTCAACTATGTTGAAAGGGGTTTTTCCTCCTTTTGAATGAAACTTTGGGACAAAAACATATTCTCTTTAAGGTTGTCTAATTTGAGGCTAAGTTTCTGTTGATGTAGTGGATTTCACCTGGGACAAGGAGGTTAAACTCCTGCCTTTCCACATGCAATAATGGAAACTCCCCTCTCGCCTGTGGGACCGGTGAAGCTGGAGGGGAGAGTCTCTAGGTAAGGGTTAACTCCCTTTGATGCATCTGAGTTATTTTAGTAAGTGCTAATATAGGTATATAGATATATAATGAGGTAGGTGGAAAGGGAGAAGGATTATAGGAAAACAAATCTACTCTAAAAGGGGTGATGCACTAAAATGATTCGACCTTCCCACACTCACACTTGAAACTAGACAATCACATACATACACTTCAAACTGGTAGAAGGACTAGGCTACAAGAAACTTGATAGGGAGGCTTTAATGAACATACAAAAAATAGAAACTCACCAAAGGTGCTGTGGAAAGGCACACTATATAGTAACTTCTTCTATTTTTGCACTTCCAAATACAACTCTCCTTATCAGCTACAAAAATGGCACTTTATAAACACTAGGTATGTTAGTGTTGAACTGGTGGAAGGATTAAGAAGTAATGACTAAACACAAACTATCACTCAGACATACACAAATATATCTAACCAAGATAGAGGTAAAAAATGCATTTATTGATTTCAGGTGAAAATTTGCCAGGGCTACGCCTTACAAATGTGGAAGATGCTTTCTCAAATGACAAGTCTCCAATATATAGAAGAAGAAAGGAGGCCTTTTGGTGCCCTGTTTACAAGTGACCCATGTGCCTTATGAGCATTGGGAAGAGTAGGCCACTTAAACATAAATGTTGTGTCAGCCCTGGCTCTGACTTTAGGCATTTTTTGACATAGGCTGCGTCATTTCCCCATTAATTGAGATTGCTCTTTGAAGGCACCTACGTGATTTGTCTACTCATAAATGTGAAATGAAGAAAATGGGTCACATAGTTGGCCATTTACACCTTCTAATGGTGAATTCGCATACACTAGTTCACCTGCTGGAGTAATTTCTTGAATTGGTGTCTCCCTTCACCACTTAGACTATTTGCCTACTCCTACACTTGGCACTTTTGTCTTTTCCCTACCTTATCTCTTTCTAGCTCTTTCGGCCCTTGGGATATCTCTAGGTGGGTTGCTACATTCCTTGGGATCCTTTCATGGTTGGCACTTGGGCATTTAAAAACCAACAGCCTTTTTACTAGCTTAAATTTGATGTTCGTGCACCCGTCATCACTTGAAAACCAATGGCTAGTTTGCCTTATTAAAGTTGACGGCTTCTGGGACATCACCGTCATTGGTAATTTCCTTTGGGCTTTTCTACTTTGTCCCTTTTCTATGGACTCCCTTCTTAGTACTTTCCCGAAGGGAAGGTGACCCTTCAGCCTTTGGAAAATGCCCCTTTATTTTGGCTGAGTTCTCTGCAAGGGCACCTACCGTTTAGGGTCTTTCAGCTCTTTGACGAGTCTCTTCTTTGTTTCAGACTTTCCCATGGACAAGAAGTCCATGGGAATTAGCCATTTGGCTTCCTTGGGAATTTTTCCCATGGGCCAAAAGTCCACGGGAATTGGCTGCCTCTGAATTTCTTTGCTTTAGTCTTCACTTAAGTCTTTCGGGTAGCCCCTCAAAAATTTATTTGGTCTTTCTTTCTTTGTGGCCTCTTTGAAGTGCCTTTGCCCTCCATAAGGGCTTATTGAACCTGGACTACCCTTTGTAAGGGCTCCTTCCCTTTGGCTTTGGGGGCACCTCATTGAACCAAAATTGGTTCAACGGTTCAATGTTGCACGCCGAGCTGATTGAACCAAGCTAATAATCTATTTGTTTGAACCACTTGAACCACTTGTTGAACTATTCACTTGAACCAATCCATTGAACCATTTGCTTGAACTAGTTCAACGGTTTAATGCTACATGCTGAGTTGATTGAACCAAGCCTTTGAACTTTTCTCACTCATCTTAGCCATTAAAGATGTGTATTAAACTAGGGCATTGAACCAAGTGATTGAACCAACACATTGAACCAAGCAATTGAACTAGTTTAATGGTTCAATGCTGCATGCCAATAAACTTGCCAAAGTGTTGAGCTAAGCTGAAGTGTTGAACTAAGTGATGAACCAAGGCATTTTAACTTCACCAATAAATTAAGGCATTGAACCAATGTGTTGAACTAAAGCCTTTGAACCAAAATGTTGAACCAACCCATTGAACTGGTTCAACGGTTCAATGGTTCAAGTGACTATTGAGCCAAGGTCGTTGAACTCTTTATTGAGCCAAAGTGATGAACTTAAATATTGAACCCAGGATTGAAGTTGAAGTGATGGACATGAAGTGAGAAACTAAGGCATGAACCAAGGCCAATTGAATTATAGATCGAACCAAGGCTTTGAACCAAAGATGATTGAACTGTCGATTGAACCAAGGCTGTGAACCGAAGCGATGGTTCAATGGCTCAAAGATGCCAACCTTCCTTGTAAATTTTGTTTATACGAAGGCCCAAAAGAACATTATAAACCCCATACTCTCTAAAACTAATTTTTTATCTACCAAGGATTACACCTGTTGAGTTCATATAAAAACTTGTGAAGTCTGGAGAAACCTACAGAGTCTATAGGAAACCAAGCTTTGTAGAGTTCATAGAAATGGACCTATAGAGTCCGTAGAAATGGACCTATAAAGTCCATAGAAATGGACCTACAGAGTCTGTAGAAATTCCTAGACTTGTGAAAAAATCAAAAAAGAATTGGCCTTGAATAACAAGGGAAGAAGGGGACCAATTTTTTTTGCCCTGTTGGGCAAAAAATGGTCAACAAATTGGCAACTCCAAGGAGAAGCATGCCTGCTATGCTTAGAAGCTAGTTGCCTTAAAAATACATTAGGCATAGGGTCAGATTGTAACTTAAAGATCAGCAATATCTCTAATAAATCTAGAACCAATCACGCAGATTCAACTCAAAAAGAGAAGAAAAAAACACACACACACAAAGCTAAGAAAACTATCAGCATGTGCAGAAAGCGCTTAGGGAAAGCAAGAGAAAAAAAAGAGAAATATATATACATGATGAAGAAAGGGCTTAGTGGTAATGCTTAAGATGTATCCCATTAACTGGGATATAGAGTTCTTCACCATCCAACCTGGAGAGTTGGAATGCATTGTGATGTTTACACTAAGTGATTATGTACAGGCCACTCCATAAGGTGTCAAACTTTGCATGCTTTCTAGGCTTAGCTTGGTCTTCATCCCATTTCAAGATAATGTCTCCTTCAAAGAAACCTTTTGATGAAGATTTCTTGTTGAAGTGTCTCTTTTTTTGCTGTTGGTGATTGGTCATGAAAGCCATAACCTAGTCCCTTGCCTCTTGGAGTTCCATCAACTCGCATAATCTAACCTCCATGCTAGTTCCCTCTTCTAATTGTAGCTGGTGAGTGAGATCTAATGATGGTAAATTGAGTGAAATGGGGAGCCTAGCTTCCCTTCCATAGATGAGTGTGTATGGCGAGTTGCCAATTGCCCTCTTTGGGGTGACCCTATCTACCCACAGGGTTGTTTTCAAGTTGGCATTGCAAGTACTCTAATTTTCTTCCATGGTCCTCTTGATGATCTTGATCAAGTTATTGTTGGTGGACTCAACCAGCCCATTCCCCTATGGGTAATAATTAGATGAAGTGTTGAGATATATACCATATTTCAGTGCCCATTCACTTGTTTTGGTTCCCAAAAAAGCCAATGCATTACCTGAGATTATGGTTGCTGGAACCCCAAACCTTACCACTAGGTCCTCATAAAAATCTAAGACCATACTTTCATTGGCCTCCTTCAGAGCAACAACCTCTATCCATCTTTTGAAATAGTCTATGGTAGTTAGGACCCACTTGTGTCTAGCACTAGAGGGAGGATTAATCATCCCTATGAAGTCCAGGCCCCACTACATGAATGGCTGCTCCACTTGAATAGGCTGTAGAGGCATGGTAGCCAATCATTGCTTCCCATCAAAAAGTGCACATTTTTGGCACTTTCATACCCAGGCATGGGTATCCATGAAAAGAGTAGGCCATAAATAACCAGCTCTCATTATTCTCACTGTAGTAGCCTTAGGAGAAAAATGACCGCCTGCTGGCCCATCATGAAACTTAGACATCACCTTATCAGCCTGATTTGAGTCTATGCATCTTAGAAGGACCCTTGAGAGATCCTTCCTAAACAATACTCCATCAACTAGGACATAAGGGAGAGATTGGAGCCTGAAGTACCTTCTTTTGGTCTTATCTAGACCCTACGAGAATTCACTAGTGAGAAGGAAACACCTCAGGTCCAATGTCCAATCCTTCATGATAGTTGGTTCTTCTACTATAGCTACATAATGAATTAGTAAGTTGTCTTCCCTTTTTTGCTTGAACTCTATAACAAGGTGTTCACACAAGCCTCTTCCCCTTACCAGCTTGGTGATATTGATGTCTACATCATACTCCATCACCTTGGTGATCCACCCCACTCTCTTTTCATTTAGGTCTCAGTTGGTCAAGAAATCTTTGACGCTAGGATGTGGAACCATGAGGTGAATCCTACTGTTGGACAGCATATGCCTGAATTTCTTCAGGCTCCATACTACTGCCAGGACTTACTTCTCTACATATGTGTATATGACTTCAAAATCCTCTAACCCTTGGCTAAAAAATGCAAGTGGCTATTCAAGGTCATCACCATTTGCTTGGGTAAGCATGTCAGAGATTACCTCTTCATTGCCAAAAGTGTAGAGGTTTAAATCTTTATTGAAGTTGGGGCTGATCAAAGTAGGAGCCTGAGTTATGGCCTACTTGATGGATTCAAAGCTGTCCTTCCTTTGTGTTGTCCACTTGAACTCCTCACCCTTCCTCAGCATAAAGGTCAGTGGCTTGAATATCTCTGCAAAATTTGAGATGAATCTCTGATGAAATTTATCCTGCTAAAGAAGCTCTGTAGGCCTTTCTTGTGATTAGGTAGGGACATCTCTAGGATAGAATTAACTCTCTCAGGGTTAATGGATAAGCCCTCCTTAGAAACAATGTGGACAAGGAGTTTCCCTTCATGAATAATAAACATGCATTTATTTGGGTTGAGAGAGATGTTGAACTCTCTACACCTCTCAAAGATTTTCCTGAGGTGTTTCATGTGTTGGCTCACTTCCTTAGAGAATACTATCACATCATTGAGGTATACCAGCACATTGTTTATCAAGCCTTGAAGAGCCATGTCTATGGCTTGCTGAAAGGTAGCACCAACATTAGATAGCCTGAATGACATCTTCTTATAGGCAAACATTCCCCATCTAGTAGTGAAGGCTATTTTGTGCTAGTCACAGCCTTGCACCAAAATTTGATTATATCCTAAATATCCATCTAAGAGGGAGAAATGCTCGCTACCTATTACCTTTTGAAGGATCCACTCCATGCTCAGGAGAGGGTAATGGTCTTTCAAAGAGACTTTATTAAGGTCTCTAAAATCAACACATAGCTTGATCTCCCCATTCTTATTTTAGACAGGAACAAGATTAGCCAACCAAAAGGAATGTTTGATTGGAAATATAATCCCAAACTCAAACAATTTGGCCAATTCCTTCTGCATGAGAGGCTCAATCATTGGGTTGATAGGTCTCTGCTTCTACGTGATTGGCTTGGTGCCTTCTTCTAATTCGATGGTGTGCTGGGTGAGTCTTGGGTCAAGCCCCTTCAAATCATTGTAATCCCAAGTGAAGAAATCAACAAACTCTTGACACAACAAAATGAAAGTCCATCCTTCTTAAATTGTGTAGACTTTTCCAAGTGTAAGCAGCTTATCCTTGAAGATCTCAACCTTCTCCTAATTCTCCTCCCTAGTTGTGATGCATGCTTTGTCACTTCTCAATTGGTCATCTCCATTGAAGATACTGTCTAGAGTGACCAAAACTTTAGGGAGCTTATTGTTCTTTAGTTGAACAATCTGGTTGCCATATTGTTTTTGTAGCTTTGCCTAGTTCTTTGTAGTGAACTCAGCTTCCTATAGGAAGAATGCTATTTGCTAGTCATTTTTGAAGACTTGCTAGTTTTTAATGTTGTCAGGGATAGAGGGCCGAACTGCCACCTTCAAGTAGTGTGAATCATAGTCTCAGCTTATCTCCCTAGAAACATCAAACTGAGCACCAATTGCTGCTAGCCTATCCACTTTTTTGTTCTACTCTCTAGGAATAGAGATGATATTAAAAGCAAGGAAATATTCCACCAAGTCCCAGACCCTATGCTTGTAAGACTTCAACAAAGAATTTTTTGTCAGATTCTGGCCTCTCACCTGATTTACAATCAACTCACTATCACCCAAAACTTGCAACTCCTTGATTCCTCTTTTCCTTGCCCATTTCAGACCATGGATAAGGGACTCATATTCTGCAACATTACTTATGTAAGATAATTAGAAACAAAAAGCTGAAAAGTATCTCTCCTTTGAGGGGGAGACTAACATCACTCCACCACCAGCTCCCAACCTACTTCTAGAACCATCAAAGTACAGCTTCCACAAACCTAGGTCCTCTTGGCTTGCCTTCATTCCATTTGGTATGAAGGTACCCCTTTTGTGTATGTAGTAGACTCTAAGGCTTGCCTCCTTTATGGAATTGTAAGGGTCATGCTAAAAGTTATCACTTCCCCATTCATCCAAGAGTAGGTCTGCAACTCCTTTAAGAGCAGAGGATGAATATTGGTCTGTCTGGGACTCTTCTTGGTCATTGATGGTGTAGCTAACATTCACTGCCTTGAGTGAAAATGTTTTTAGATGGTCCCTATGGAGTGGCTCAAATTCAATCCTTACCTTGGTCCCATACTTGGTTCTAAAAACTAGATAGGACCAATTCACTACTAGATAGCCACCTATCTTAGATGTGAAGTCCCTGGATAAGCAAATGGTGAAATAAGGAGGAACATATACCACTATTATATCATGGGGAATTGAGAAAGTTGGGAAAGCATGTAATGTCAAGCTCAAACCCTTCATTATCCCAACTGTCTTTGCAGGTGTCCCATCTAGTTGCAGGACTCCCTTATTCATCTCTTCATATTTCAGCCCCAGCTTGTTAGCTATGCACTTGGGTATTACTGAGGTACTAGCCCCACTATCAATGATGCAATTGTGCACCAAGAAATATCCTATGACCAAGGACACATAGAAAGGGGGAATTTTCTCTTCTTTCTTAACCTGGCCTAAAGTGGAAGGTTATCCATTCATCATCAAGACATTGTCGATGCTCACTGGGATAGCTTGTCAATCTAGCTCATGCAATTCCCTTTGTAGCATGTCCTTTTGTCCTGGTAGAGACAATGAATCCCATAAGGAGATGTTCATATGTAGCTTATTCATCTAGTCGACCACATTGACTTGAGGACTACCTCCCTTCAAGCTATCTTTGGGGCTAATTCCAACCTGAGGTGTAGGCTGAGGGGCTGAAGGTACAAATGATGGTCTGAAGTTTGGGACCTTTTGATTTGAGTGTGATGGAGAAGGTGCTACTACCATTTGGGTAGTAGCCTAGGCTTCTCCCATTGCTCTCCTATTGAATCTTGTGTTGGCTATAACATAATTATCCTAATTATTTGTAGCACCCACATAATTGATTGCATAGAACTCACCTTCCATGTGGTTCATAAGAGTAGAGTCAGGCTAACTCTGACTATTGCTTCTGCTAGGTTGCATTGGAGCCTTAAAGAACTGGGAATGAGTGGCTTCTTGATTGTCTTGCACATTTGGGTAATAACCCATCATCTCATTTGTATAAATAGCTTGCTCTTGACCATATCCCATGGTTGAACAACTTGGCTATTTTTGCACCAGATTGTTTTGAATGGGCACCATGGCCTTAGATGATGAAGGGGTGCCTGGGTTGTAGCCTTGGAAAGGTCTAGTTTGAGTAAGCTGACCCTATCCTTGATTGTAATTTTAGAAAGTGGGTCTTGGAGCTTGACCATACTACTGGTATCCTTGGCTTGGTATGTGATTGCTACCTTTTAAGAGCTACAAGTTCATTTGACATATTCTACAACATACTCTTAACTTCATGAAGCTCATTAGATGGAGCAGAAACTAGTTTCTCTATGCTAGGCAGAGGAGCTAATGTGGGAGCAATGACCTAAATTGGAGGTAGCATTTTTGGGAAAAGTGGAATATGGGGTCTAGGGGCTATTTTCCCCACCTATACTAAGCAATTTTTAGCTGTTATGGCTATGTCATAAGCAGTAGGTAGCACATGCCCTCCCATGGATTGTATCATAACAGAAATATCACTATTTAATTCTCTTAAATAATATAGGAAAGCATAGCTAGCAGTCGATCTTACCATAATAGGGATTCTATCCCATGTCTTCGAAAACTATGTGTTGAAATCTTACATATATTTGTGTGGGGCTCTTTTCATGGTCATCAGTTGCTCATCAAGCAAGAGGTGGTCCCTCTTTTTTCCAAAATGGTCTATCAATTGAGTACCCAATTCATTCCAGGAATGGATTGAATTTATAGGCAAAGTCTT
Organism: Torreya grandis; assembly: GCA_037957365.1. Taxonomy (NCBI): domain Eukaryota; kingdom Viridiplantae; phylum Streptophyta; class Pinopsida; order Cupressales; family Taxaceae; genus Torreya; species Torreya grandis. The sequence continues at coordinate 1,419,672 of JARHVA010002974.1, forward strand.
GTACCAATCAAGAGCTTTGCCCTTGAGAGACAATGCTAGCAATCTAATTAGAATATTTCTAATGTGCTTGATGGCTGTAATGGGCCCCTCTCCATCAAAAGAAGGCACATTTTTGAGGGCTGTTCCTAGAATTGGGCCATAACATGGGAGATTAATGGGGCTCTAACCATGAAAATCCACAAAGGGTAATGCCATAGCTGGGATGGGATGTAACTGTGGCCTTGCTACATATGCATTCCTTACAATAGGTCTGGGAGGGTGGTTTCCTAAATAAGGATGGATCTTCTCAAGCCTCAGTCTTTTTGCTAAGTTTAAAAGTAATTCAACAAATTTGAAAGGGACACCCTTAGAAGCAGACCGTGTGGTGACTTTAGGCATAAGAAGTTAGACTGGCCTTTGATTAGGAAATGAAGTTCTTTCTAATGGAGTTGCCAGATGCTGTAAATAGTTGATTGCTGTAACAGGACCAACATCAATCCTGAAACCTTACTGAGTTGTAAAATTGGGTCCCATCAGGCATTCCAAACACTATTGACGTAGTGGATTACACTTGGGGCAAGGAGTTTGAACTCCTATCTTTCCACATGCAACAATGGAAACTCCCCTCTCACCTGTGGGACCGGTGAAGCTGGAGGGGAGAGTCTCTAGGTAAGGGCTAGCTCCCTTTGGTGCATCTGAGTTGTTTCAATAAGTGCTAATACAGTTATATAGATATCTAATGAGGGGGGGGGGGTGAAAAGGGAGAAGGATTATAGAAAAATAAATCTACTCTAAAAGGGGCGATGCACCAAAATGATTCAACCTTCCCACACTCACACTTGAAATTAGACAAGCACATACATACACTTTAAACTGGTAGAAGGACCAGGCTGAAAGAAAATTAACATGGACACTTTAATGAACATACAGAAAATAGAGACTCACCAAAGGTGCTATGGAAAGGCACACTATATAGTAACTTCTTCTATTTTTGCACTTCCAAATACAGCTCTCCTTATCAGCTATAGAAATGACACTTTATAGACACTAGGTATGTTGGTGTTGAACTAGTGGAAGCATTAAGAAGTAATGACTAAACACAAACTATTACTCAAACATACACAGAGATATCTAACCAAGATAGAGGTAAAAAATGCATTTATTGATTTCAGGTGAAAATTTGCCAGGGCTACGCCTTACAAATGTAGAAGATGCTTTCTCAAATGACAAGTCTCCAATATATAAAAGAAGAAAGGAGGCCTTTGGTGCCCTTTTTACAACTGACCCATGTAACTTATGAGCATTAAGAAGAGCAAGCCACTTAAACATAAATGCTGTGTCAGCCCTGGCTCTGACTTCAGGCATTTTTTGACATAGGTTGCACCATTTCCCCATTAATCAAGATTGCTCCTTGAAGGCACCTACGCAATTTGTTTTCTCATAAATGTGAAATGAAGAAAATGGGTCGCATGGTTGGCCTTTTTCACCTTCTAATGGTCAATTCACAGACACTATTTCACTTGCTGGAGTAATTTCTTGAATCAGTGTATCCCTTTGCCACTTAGACTATCTACTTGCTCCTACACTTGATACTTTTATCTTTTCCCTCCCTTGTCTCTTTCTAGCTCTTTTGGCCCTCAGGCTATCTCTGGGTGGGTCACTCCATTCCTTAGGCTCCTTTCATGGTTGGCACTTGGGCATTTAAAAACCAATGGCCTTTTTACTAGCTTAAATTTGATGTTTACACACCCATCATCACTTGAAAACCAACGACTAGTTTGCCTTGTTAAAGTTGACAGCTTCTGGGACATCACCATTCTTGGCAATTTCCTTCTAGCTTTTCTACTTTGTCCCTTTTTTACAGACTCCCTTCTTAGCACTTTATTGAAGGGAAGGTGACCCTTCGACCTTTGGAAAGTGACCCTTTATTTTGGCTGAGAGTTCCCTGCAAGGGCACCTATCTTTTGGGGTCCTTCAGCTCTTTGGCGGGTCTGTTCTTTGTTTCAGACTTTTCCACAGATGAAGATTTTGCAGGAATTGGCTATTTGGCTTCCCTGGGATTTTTCCCCATGGACCAAAATTCCATGGGAATTGGTCACCTCAAAATTTCTTCACTTAAGTCTTTTGGGCAGCCCCTCCAAATTTCTTCGATCTTTCTTTCTTTGTGGCCTCTTTGAAGTGCCTTTGCCCTCTGCAAGGGCTTATTAAACATGGACTGCCCTGCACAAGCACTCCTACCCTTCGACTTTGGGGGCACCTCATTAAACCAACCCATTAAATTGAAATTGGTTCAACGGTTCAATGCTGCGCGGTGAGCCGATTGAACCAAGCTAATAATCTATCTTTTTGAACTACTTGAACCACTTGTTAAACCATTCACTTGAACCAATCCATTAAACCATTCGATTGAACTATTTCAACAATTCAATGCTATGCATCAAGCTAATTGAACCAAGCCTTTGAAATTTTCTCGCTCGCCTTAGCTATTGAAGCTATGTGTTGAACTAGGGCATTGAACCAAGTGATTAAACCAATGTGTTGAACCAAGCAATTGAACTGATTCAATGGTTCTATGCTGCACATCGATAAACTTGCCAAAGTGTTGAGCTAAGCTGAAGCATTGAACTAAGTGATGAACCAAGGCATTTAAACTTCACCAATGAACTAAGGAATTGAACCAATGCAATGAACTGAAGCCTTTGAACCAAAACATTGAACCAACCCATTGAACCAATTCAACGGTTCAACGGTTCAAGTGTCTATTGAGCCAAGGTCATTGAACTCTTTGTTGAGCCAAAGTGATGAACTTGAAGATTGAACCCAAGCTTGAAGTAGAAGCGATGGAATTGAAGCGATGAACTAAGGCATGAACCAAGGTTGATTGAATTATAGATTGAACCAAGGCTTTGAACTAAAGCCGATTAAACTGTCAATTGAACCAAGGCTATGAACTAAAGTGATGGTTTAATGGTTCGAAGATGCCAACCTTCCTTGTAAATTTTCTTCAGATGAAGGCCAAAAATAGCCTTGTAAACCCCATACTCTCTGAAACTAATTTTTTATCTACCAAGGATTACACCTACTAAGTTCATAGAAAAACTTGTGAAGTCTATAGAAACCTGCAGAGTCCGTAGGAAACCAAGCTCTGTAGAGTCTGTAGAAATGGACCTGTAGAGTCTGTAGAAATGGACCTGTAGAGTCCGTAGAAATTCCTGGACTTGTGCAAAAATAAAAAAAAGAATTGGCCTTGAATAGCAGGGGAAGAAGGGGACTGATTTTTTTTGCCCTGTTAGGCAAAAAATGGTCAACAATTTCCTTTTAAAAAACCTAATTTTCTTGTGTTTGAGGTATCTTGATAGCTACTTTATCCTTAGTAGATTCATGAGGGCATTGGGTAGTAGAAACTTGACAAAATGAGGAAGATGGCTGTTCTTCCATTGCCCTCCTTTTAAACCTTGTGTTGTAAACCACTAAATTGTTCCCTTTGATTGACACCTCATTCTAATTCATGGCACAAAAGTCACTCTCTTTCCAATTCAAAAGAGTGGAATCACCTCGCCCTTGTACTTTTTCATGAACTTATCTTTATGAAGTTGATTCACCTAATTTCCATTGAGAAAGTGACACACTTTGAACCATTAAGGGTGTATTGATCACTCCATTTAGATGCATGTTTTGGTTATGAGGTTGGTTGCATGGGAAGCACCACTCATAATCTTAAACCATGTTATTTTTAACTAGGTATAATTTATTTTGAAGTGCTAACAACATTAGGATTTTGATTATTAAAAGGCTTAGCATGTGTGATTTAGCCTTGAGCTTGTACACTAATTTGATAAGGTTGTATATTAGACTGATATGGTTGATTTAAATTTTGGTATGGTCTGATATGATAAGTTTGATGCTACAGTTTCAAATCCACTAATTCATTTTATAAGTTTTCTAATAATGTATTAACTTCATGCAACTTATTAGGAAGGGTAGCTATTGGAGATAATTACCTATTTGCTACAACAATTGGTGCCAAATTAGGATGAATATGTGGAGGTTCATTAAATAATGACATTATAGGTCTAGGGTTTATCTTGACCACTTGAATTAGGCTATTTTTAGCCCTTATGGTAATGCCATATGTAGCTAGTAATACAATACCTCCCATGAATTGAATCATGAAAATAATGTCATTATTCAAAGACCTCAAGTAGTAAAAGAATAGAATATTTGGAGTGGGATTCACCAAGGGTGGGATTTTATCCCAAGTTTTTTGGAAATTGAAGTTGAAGTAGACCATGTATTCATGAGTATCTCTCTTGATGGTAGTGAGTTTATCCATGAGAGAAAGATGATCCCTCTTATCTTCAAATTATTAGAAAAGTATCTCCCCTATCTCATCCTAGATATGTATTATGATAGATTAAAACCCTATAAACCATTAAATATCCTTGAATTTTAAGGATACAGTAAGAATTCTCACAACCACATTGTTTTGAGTGATGTTTTAGACTGAACATATGTTGGCAATGTCTTGTATGTGATCTGTGGGAGTGGTAGCATTCTCACTAGAAAAATAAGGTATGGTTTTTAGAGTTAAAAATAGGATATCATCACATTATTTAATGAAAAAAGGAATATCTAAATCAAAGGTAATAAATAACTAATCTCTTTGGGATACCATATGAAAAATAGGGTTTAACCTCCCTCTTAATCTTGGAAATCTAAAAAAAGGAGGTTTAGATTGAGCCCTAGGGGAAGGTTATCTATAAATTTTATCTATTATTTATAGATAACTAATAATTTAGTTCTTCTTCTAGGATATAATGATAATTTAACAAATTGAAAACTAGTACCTTTTATAGAATCCCTTATTTCCTTTGGCATGAAAATGTATGACTGATATGAGACTAGAAACTAATGGAGTCACCAAGAGCCTCTAAAATGTTTTCAATTATATAGGTTGATAAGGAAAAACAACATGTACTTGGATGAACTCTTCAATTAAATGGAATTTTTTCTCACCTGACATGCCATAAATTGTTGCCACCTGAATCTTGTATTGTTTACTCACTGGTGATTCAATTTCAATAATGGGATCATACCTAAAGTGTGGAACCTTGAATTTTTGGAATGAACCTTTAGAGAAGGATAATTTAATTCCTAAAATATGTGCATCTAATATAATATTATATGAAGGCCTAAAAATGCTAAAATGGACCTATTTATAGCTGATACAATGCTTTCATTAAGGAAAAGGGAGTAATTATTTTTTAGAATAATGGAGTTTTATTCCTAATTAAATAAATGGGTATGAGTAGGATAAATAAATAAATAATGTGCAATAATTAAGACACTAATTTGTGTAAATAGATTATATTTTTACCTTTTTATAAAAATAGTAGTAATAGAGATAAAATACAACTTAGCTAAAAATTGACTGACATGGATGTTTAAAGGCTTATAAATTTCTATGAAGTCTTGGGAGATTATCAAAAATAGGATCCCAGAGTTCATTTCTATATTATAAGGTAGTGTTGAAAGTGGGACACACTAATATTTAGTGTTATAGTCCTTTTTTGGTGATGTTGTCTAGGTGATCTAAGTTTTTTGGGTTTTTCTCGACATGTCTGTGTTACCCTGTCAGAGAAATATCAAAGCTTAGAAGTCTATGAAGCTCATTATGTATATATTTTAATCTTAAAATGCATAAGAATTATTTGTGCTTGAAATTGAATGGCAACTTGGGAAAGAGAGACAAGGGGTTATTGTGTAAAGGATATGCTGGATGCACTTCACACCCTGTGTGTGGGCATACTTCCTGCATACCAATACTTTGAGGAGGGATCAAGATAATATAGTTCTCCCATTGAAGTGCTTGGTGAAATTATGTATGAAAATGAAACTAAATGAAAAATTTGGTGTATTTTAGATGTTTAGGTGCTGGTGTAAGGGTTTATATAATATTTGAATAATATTGGAAGGCCGTATGAAGAGAATAGGGAAAAGTACTTGAATGTACTTCCTTATATTCTTGCTTCTCTCTTGAAAATGAGTGTCAAACCTTCTAAATGGACTTTATATGGCATTTTATAGGGAAATTAATGATCATGGGTTAAATTAATTTGCATTAAGGTGACATGAATTAGGATAAGGATCTAGGATAAAATGACCATTAGAAACTATTTTGCACTTAGATAACAGTGCCAAAAATAAGACACCTTAGGTTTTAACACTCCTATCCAAGTTGGGTGATATTGTCCAAAGGGAATGAGACTTTGGGGAATGGATTTGTGCCTAAAAGAGCTACTTGGATCTGTAAGGGTTAAGCTGAAAAGGCTATGGATGAATAGGAATTAGTGAAACAAAATCCTAAAAAGGGTTGTGTAAGCAAGTAGGAGGACTTATGGATTAGGTGTCTTTAGGCATAATCAAGTAACCAAATTTCACATTTTATATGAATAAATTTTCCCCCAATCTATTCTAGTGATGCAATAAAGTGAAATAATGGGATAAAGGAAAAAAAATAAAGTGTACCTTCACTTACTTGCAAAGGTGAAGCCCATGAAGCTTGTGTGATGCTGAGTAATGTTGGATAGTACATAGAGCACATTATACAAGTGTGAATATATGAAATTAAATAAATATTATATAAATTATTATTATATGTGATATAAAATAAGAACATATAAAATCTAAGTAAGATAAAAAAGAAGAGAAAGGAATGAATACACCTCATTGGGTATGCGAACCAATACAAAACCTGTTGTGATCCTGAGTAAGGCTGAGTAATGTTGGATTGTGATAGATGTTGTACCAAAAGTTATATCATGAACAAAGTTGAGTTCTAAATTACCTGTAATGTGGCTCAAGAATATAAAGGGTGGCCCTTTGGCTTCATCATTGCCTACTGAGTGAAGCTAGATGATCATGCATGTGATAATCAATGTTTAGACTATGTGTCCAATCTCTTTGAATAGGTGGATAAAAAATACAAATGCTATACCTTTAAATCCATCATTTCCACCTAATTTAATCTAGGTGGTCATACATGTGATAATTGATGTCTAGATTGTGTGTCGAATCCCTCTGAATAGGTGGCTTAAGAATATAAAGTCTGGTCCTTTGGCTCCATCATTTCCCTTAAGTTAATATAGGTGGTCATATATGTGTTGATCAATGTTTGGACTATTTTTCCAGTCCATTTGAATAGGTAGCTCAAGAATACAAAGTTTGGCCCTTTGGTTCCATTATTTCCCCATGAAGTGATACCAGTAGTGATTATATTTCGTATGAGATGGCTCATGGAGCCCATGGATGTTATAAAAATATGAAAATGTGGCAGGGATAGCTAAATGTATGTTGGAAACTAGGCCACTCTTAGCCATTCTTAAAGATGGAAATTATACCTGTATAAAATCCACTCTGAAATTGATGCACTAGGACTATGTGAAAGCTAACTTGAGAACTCAAGTACTCAAAAAGTTAAAATTTTATGAAATTTCAACTTGAAAATAATGCCAACCACCTATAGATGAAGTAAGGCATGTAACTACTAAGAATACCTAGGTAATAAACTAAACTTAGAAACAAAAGAAGACCAATGTGCCATGCACATTTCCCCCAATCACTGGTGTCTAGAACATGGATTATAATTTGGAAGCTATGTCAACCACCTAATATAAAATTGTAAGTGAGAGCCATCATGTCACATATGATACCCCTATATCTAGATTCCCTAAAAAAATTATATTGAAACTTCTGATTATGATTGATCTAGATGTGTAAAAATTATAGCTGAGCTAATTTTTTTGCCTATTACTATAAAATAAAGGTGTTTTTATACCTATAAAATAGCAACAAAATGAGGACACCCTTGTGTTTAGTGTTGCTATCCATTTTTGGTGCTATTTTCCTATGTTGAAACTAGTTGTTGATCTAGATTTGTCACTATTTTTCTATTCTATTCTGATTGGTTTGACATCTAGATTCTAAATTGGGTGATCTAAATGCTAATATTTTGACTAATGGTAGCTTTTATCTCTATGAAAAAACCTCTATTTGTTTCCTCTTCTTCTAAGATTAGGAATGATTGAACCTATGATGACTTCCCTCAAAAGAAAAGAGTCTTGTAAGTGTGTTATGTTGCATAGATACATGATATATAAATGATATTTGGAAAGATATATCTAGATATATAAATGTTTTTATTGATATATTTTTAGATAAATAAGGGTATGCCTAGATAGATATAACAATATAAAATCATGTGTAATATACTGAACTAGAACTGGAAATGTTAGATGTTAGTTGTTAGTTAGAGGGATGGAGCATGATGTCCATGATGGCATTTGAGAAAGCAAGGTAAATTCATGATATGGATCATGAAATTTAAAACATTAAGAAATAAATAATCAAGAAAGCATATAAGGAAATAAATAAGAAACATACAAGGTTGGCTAAGGGGCGACACAAACAAGGGACATGGGTACATGTCACTCAAATTGGAAAGCAAACATTTAAGGCATGTTAAAATTCCATATACACATATAATTTATATAAGTAAATGTTGTAATGAGGTACATAGGCACATTTAAAAATATAATAAAGAGACATTGGTAAATGTCTAGAGGTACACACACATGAATAGAAGCAAAGGACATTGAAAATGTCCTAAGGCACACATAAGAAACAAAATTAGAACTGAAGATGCAATCACATCTAGCTATACAAAAAAAGAAAGGAAACCATGTAAAAAATGAAAATTTAAAATCAAAATCTAACTAATCAAAGCAAGAGTGAAAGTATGAAAGACATGTTTAGTATAAGACTAGGTATATGCTAGGAAATGCACAAGTACAAAATACTAGTGAGTGTTGATGTGGTAATGTGTGTAATGTAGTAAGTAATGTATGTCAACATGATAAATAGAGTGTGTGGTGTAATATTGACATAAATTGGATGGTGTAGTCATGTAGAATATGCTTCCATTGGGAAGGTGTATCAATGTGCATTTTGAATGTAGACTTAGAATGCTCCCTCAATGTGTAGAATGAACCAATCAAGGAACTAGAAGTCACTGCACACACTCAAAGAAGATCAAGTGAATTATGGTAATGTAGATAATTTATAAAAAAATAACATAAAATGGAAAATTTAAGTCTTACATAGTATTATAAATGTAAAACATGGATGATGCATACAATCTATATGTTTTTGGTGTTTTTAAATTATTTGATTTTTTTGTATTTTGAAATTTTGTATTGTTTTTGTATTTTTATATAAGCTATTTACAATCAAGAAAAAGAGATTATGTACAAGTAGGTTGGGATAGGATGATACTAACTGATGAGTTTCATGTGAGACTCCCTATCATAATGTATTGTATCAAGGAGTGGAATCGTGCATGAATGTGAAGCATGATGAAAATGCTAAGACTATGGCTCTAAAAGTTGTATATGTTGTAGATGATCTAAAATATATAAAGTATAAAATAAATATGGGGTCCCACTATAAATATAATAATTTTACATAATTTTATCACTCTTAGGGATCCATTTGAGAAGTAGGAGAACCTATTTGAACATGTAATTTATGTGTAGACCCATGAGATCTCAATAAAATTGCTCTAGGTGTGAATACTATAGCTAGAAGTTATCTAGAATATTGAAGTTGTGAAGGTGTATGAACCCTCTATACTCTAAATATATGTGTCAATTATGTCTTAATTTGTACTAAAGGAATAACTATAATTGGTGGGGAAACTAAAATTAGTGAAGAAGCTAGAACTGGTGACTACAAAGTAGATGGATCTAAAGTGGGTAGTGGTAACTCATACAAAACTCCACCAACTATAATAACTTGATTATCATGAATTAATTTCATGAATATATGAATTTTAGATGGTACTTCTTGAATTTTTTAAATATATGGGTGACCAAGTAACATATCAAAAAACTCTTTTACTGGGAACTATAGTGAAATCTGTGGTCACATATGTTGGATGAGTCTATAAAGGAAGTACAATCTCACACAATGAAATTTGTATGTACCCAATAAATCCATTGATAATTGTATCTATTTGGGTGGTATCCTACTCTGAATAGCCCAAATTCTATAATAATGTAATGGTGCACATGTTGACACTAGAACCATTATCGATGAGAAAACTATGAATGCACTGATTATGAATGTGATTTGATCAAGAGTGCATTATAATCTAAATTATCCTCCATAATATCATGATTTCAGAAGGATATAAAATGTCTATCTATAAATATAGACTCATACACACCTATCGTACCACTAAAAGGATGTGATTCAACTGAAGTTGCCTGGTATGTAACTGTTAGAGGATGTGCATGGTATGTGTGGTGAATACCTGATGTGTCTCCTTTATCTTACTTAGAATGATATGGGAATGGATCTAAGAAGATTTTAAAATATTTATCCTATGTTGGATTATCTTGTGGAGGCTCAACTGAAGCACTAAGATCAAGTAGGTTGTCATCTATCAAGTCCTATATCTTATGTCTCAAACTAATGCATCTATTTGTAGTGTGACCTGGTCCCCTATGAAAATCACAAAATTCCTTTTAATCATATCCCCATGGAAGAGTCTTTGATGGGTCAACTTCTAGAATATGAGGGAGAGTAATGATGTTACATTCCAATAACTACTATAAAAATATGGATAGAGAAACTGGGAGCTTGGTAAATGCATGCCAAGGAGGTTCTAATAAAACTATATGTTGAGGAGGCTCTAAAGCTACATTTAATATAGGTTAATTCTGCCCTTTTGTATCATTTAACTTGACCTTATATGGGACTTTGCTATTAATCTAATTATTTGTGTCTATAATGCTTGTATACTTAATTTTTCCCATTGAAATGAGTTTCACTTCTCTTTCCTTTAGTGTATGACACAATTTAGTGAAGGAAGAGAATCACTTGAACATAATTGATTCATGAAGTGTTGGTAGAAGACTATATTTGAATAGGTCTTGTAACTCTTGATATTCCATGGGACTAGTCATCTTAGCCAAGATGGTCTTATATCGAAGACCATAGTCTGTGAGATGCTCATTGTTGCTATTAAGTAATTTGAGCATATTAAACCTTATCACCAATGTTAATGTTAATGTGTGCTAAGAACATGTCAGCTAAAGGAGTGAATCCATGAACTAACTAATTCAATGGACTATAGAACCATTGTAAATCATAATCCTTTAAGCTCCATAGAAATAGCTTGGTAGGTAGCCAGTCATTAGGTACATAGTGCAAGCATGTTGCATGATAAGCTCTTAAATGTGTCTCTAGATCACCCTTGCCATCATAAAGAGTAAGCTTGGGTTGAACAAAACCTTGTGGTAAGGGTGTAGAAGAAATGTGATGTGCCAATCCTATATGTAATAAAACAAAAGAGTCTAATGCTTGTGTAGGTCTAGAAACACCTTGCTCAAGATGTTGCACCTTGGATTGAAGAGATCTTATCTATTACACAAGGGCTACAACATCATGAGAGAGGGATACACTAGTTGTAACTGGTGGCATAGAGGCAGGTTGGGCTACTATAGGGAGTTATTGAGACATAGTTTTTCCCATAGTGTCATTTTCAACTAGTTGCTCTATGGGGATGGAAAACTCAACTTGTTTAGCCTTTTTGATTTCCATGATAAATTACAAAATTAGTGTATGATATTTAGGCTATTCCTTAAGTCTTTCTCTAAGTTTTTTGAGGATCAAATCTTTTTTGAGTACAAATTTATTATCAATAATGGGTGGAAGTGGATTAGTAGTCCAATGTGGTGGAGCATGAGCATCAGTGTGTACATCATCAATGGTATTCTCACATTGGTCATTATTTAAATCATTCTCATTAAAACTAGTGTAATCTAGATGTGTAGAATCTACAGTTTGAGTTTGAACTAGTTGTTTATCCATAGTATATAGTTGAGTTGAAATAATTTGGGTGAATTCATGAGGATTTCCACTAAATATTGTACTTCCTCTTGAAGGAAGAGATGAAAGGAACTTAGGTGGCATAAGGAAAATAAATTGGATAATAGTAGAAAATATTAAACTAATATAATCTAAACAAAGAACTAGAATATGTATAAAGCTCCCAAACATGTAAGGTGATACCTCAAGAAGTAAAATGGGAGCTGGTACATGCAACTAGGGATTTTTCAAAAATATTTTTTCAAAATACTATGATTTTTTTTAAATTAAAATTGAAATTTTGAGCTAATTATAAAAGATAAAATTCAAAATTTTTATGGAAAAATGCTTGATTTAATGGGTCCTAATAGATGAAACTAAGGTTTTTAGAAAAATAATTTTTTGAAAATTACTATGAATTTATAAATTTGAAGTGGTTTTCTAATTTTAATATGCAACTACAAATTCAAAAAATAATTGGAAAATTACTGGGAGCTAGTTGATGCAACCAGGTTGTTTGAATGATTTTTTTTATAAAATTAGTATGATAATTTTATAAATTTGATATGAATTTATAGAAAATTTTTAGAATTTTTCTTGAAAAATTTAGGAAAAATCAAAAAGTATTTCTAAAATTAGCAATATATTTTTCCTAGTGTTTGTATGCAAAAAGGACCTAGTATGTGCAAACTATGGTTTTAACAAAATATATGATAATTTTGAAATTAAATTGAAGATATTTTATTTTTAAATATAGAAGAAATCAATAAATTATGGAAAAATATCAAAAAATAATGTACCCTAGGGTTTTTAGGGTTTTTGTGTGAAATTTGAAGTAATTCAGGTTTACCAAATGTTTTATTATTTTTTAGAATAATGGATTTTTATTCCTATTTAAATAAAATGGGTTTGAGTAGGATAAATTAGTAAATAATGTTTAATAATTAAGGCACTAATTTGTGTAAACAGATTGTATTTTTACCTTTTCTAATAAAAGTAATAATAGAGAGAAAATCAAACTTAGCTAGAAACTGACTGAGTTGGATGTTACGGGGCCTAGAAATTTTTGTACAAGCTTGGGAGACTATCAAAAACAAGATCCTAGAGTTTATTTTTGGATTGGACAATAGAATAAAAAATGGGACACCCTAATTTTCATCATTATAGTCCTTTTTTAGTGTTTTCTAAGTGATCTATTTTTTTTGGGTTTTGCTCGGTAGGTCTATGTTACCCTATCAATGAAATATTGAAGCCCAAAAGTCTATGAAGCTCAGTGTGCATTTATTTTAATCTTCAAATACATAAGAACTCTTTGTGCTTGAATTTGAATGACAACACATGAAAGAGATAGAAGGGTTTAGTTTGTAAAGGATATGTTGGATGCACTTCACACTTTATATGTGGGCAGATTGCCTACATACCAATACTTTGAGGAGGGATCAAGCTAATTTATTTCTCCTATTGAATTGCTTGGTGCAATTATGTATGAAAATGCAACTAGATGTAAAAATGGGTGTATTTTAGATGGCTAGGGGCTGGTGTAAGGGTTTAAATAAGCTTGTAATAATATTAAAAGGATGTATGCAAAGAATAGGGAAAAGTTCTTGAATGTACTTTCTTGTATTCTTGCTTCTCTCTTGTAAATGAGTGCTAACCCTTCTAAATAGACTTTGAATGTATTTTTATAGGGAAATTAATGACTGTGGGTTAAATGAATTCATATTAGGCCAACGTGAATTATGATAAGGATCAGGGATAAAATGACCATTAAAACCTATTTTGCACTTGGAAAATAACAACAAAAATAAGACACCCTAGGTTTCAATGCTCCTATCTAAGTTGGGCACTATTTTTTAGAGGGAATGAGACCTAGGGGGTGGATCTAAACCTAAAAGTGATACCTGGGTCTATAAGGGTTAACTCTAAAAGGCTATGGATGACTAGGAATCAGTGAAAGAAAATCCTTAAAAGGGTTGTGCAAGTAAGTTAGAGGACCTATGGATTAGGTGTCTTTAGCCATACTCAAGTAACCAAATTTTTCATTTTATATGACTACATAATGACTAAAATTTAAAAAAATGGTGATAGAACAAATCTAGAGAGATCCTCACTTATTCAAATAACACAAGAAATATTTAGAAATGATGATAAATTACACAAATTATACATAACCTGTAACTTTCCTACCCTTTTCATTAGTATTTAATATGAAGGTAGGGAGATACACAACATACAACCTACCAAGGAGAGTGTAAATATGATAGGATAACAACATAAGGGACTAAAACACCCAGATATGAAGATCAACATTTCAAAATTACAAAATAATTAAGAAAATTAACAATGTATAAGAGGTAACCATCAATTATTTATTAGATTTAAAGTATAATCCAAAACTAAAAGACTCTAAACAATTTTTTTTTTGTCATACCAAAGACAAGGATCATGAAAAAAGTCATTTTAGCCTTATATATAAGAAATAGAGATGAAAGATGAGAGGAAAGCAATAAGGAGTCCTCAAAAGTGCTTCTACCACTCCATTTTTCAACCTATATAATAAAAGAGACAAGGAAAATGGAGCCATTAATCCCTCCCTAGTGCACTAGGTATACCTCATGAAGATGTCCAATAAAGGTTGGTGTAGTGGTGGAATTGAAGATCCTATTTTAATCTCTTTGTCCTTAGGAATAATTATTCATGGTGGATAATCTTTTTTAATATTGATACATTCTTGGAAACTTCCTCTCTTAATAACCTTAACATTCCCATATCTTCCTCTTGTGCATGGAAGCTAGAGATAGTCTAGCCCAAGTTTGACTTACCTCTTTAACTACCATTCTTAATGAATGTTTGACCTAAAAATAGACCTCATACACCCATTTAAATCCTTGGGTTTACTTTCCATGACTATCACTTCGTAAAGAGAGTTACACATCTATAGGGACATTTTTCAAATACCTCCATACCACTCTCATGCTTTTTATGACCACTTAAACCATTCATGGTCATGCTAGATAGGTTGTAGAAGCATGGATTATCTAAAACCAACTTTGAAGTTTAATTGAAGATCTCTTCGAGAGGTTAAGAACATGTTGTATCATGCTATTTTCCCATGAGATCTCTTGGAGAAGTTAAGAAACATGCATCTCCATGCTTGAAATCCCCATATTATCTCATCATCCTTATTGCAAACTTGAAACCAATTTGTTATAAGTTATGGGAAATTTGTCTTCATAAACATACAATCTCCTTCAATGAAAATTTAATGTTTCATGTATAATATTGATTTAAATATCTTATAATTCTCCTAACTTGTTTGAAAACTTACTAACTCTGCCCTATAAAATAAGGTTGCAAGCCCATAATCTTCTCATTTTTTCATGATGCTCTTGATATCTTGACTTTAGGCACCCTAACAACTTTCCCATAAAGGTATTGAGACCATAAAAACATGTTGGATTCCTACTTACTCTTGAATTATTATCAATAATCCAGTATCAACATTGCCTTATCATGAAAACCTTATATGCTTCTCTTACACATCAATAAACTTGTGATCTCAAGAGCTTTAATATTTACATTGAAGTCCTATAGTTTTTTCATGTGTTTACACACCTTACCCACTTTTTTAGTTTCTTGATGATGGTTTTAAGCTCATGGAAACCTTTCAT
The DNA here is from genome assembly GCA_037957365.1 of Torreya grandis. NCBI lineage: Eukaryota > Viridiplantae > Streptophyta > Pinopsida > Cupressales > Taxaceae > Torreya > Torreya grandis. The sequence continues at coordinate 1,435,253 of JARHVA010002974.1, forward strand.
TTACCCCTTGAAGAAGTCATAAAACCTTGGAGACTTTAAAACCTTGATATGGATACCTTATTAAAAGTTACATGCTTATAAGTGAGGTATTTGAGCTAAATCCTCCCTATCTTGGAATTATATATTTGAGAAACAAGAATTTTCAAGCCTGCAATTATATTTTCATCTTGATCAATCAAGCAACCTCTCCTAAAGTCTAAAAATCTTTAACTTGCATACCCATCAAGATGAAAAGTCCTTATCTCTTTACCTTGCACACTTGTGTGAAGGGTTTTTCATACCTAAGGGATATTTTAAATCCTTGATCATGCTTGGGAAACTCACCATGTTCATTGATATACCTGTAGATGAGTTTTTGATAACTTGAGAGCATTGAAAACTAGACACAACCTTTCATGTTTTTGGAAGCATGTTATGTGATCCTATAATTTCATCACCATGCTCATGAAAACCTTATCAAGGGGATATAAGATATTTTAGATGATTCTAAAGCTTGGAAAAAATTCAAAAGATAAATAAATGACTTTAGGGTTTTATCTATATACCATATTCTTGGTGAAATAATGTGATTATATCTTTCCAAACCAGCCTAAGCATTATTAGTGGTTGCCTAAAAACCCCCTCAACACTCTCAAAGACTGGCTTTGATCCATTCATCATTAGGACAAAGATAGGATGTGATTATTATTTATAAAAAACCCTACAAAGATGGTTTCTTGGATATGTTCTATGATTTTAAACTTGAACTTCTCTTCCAAAGGTCATCACTTGATCATGGATGATTTTATTTTCCTCTCCAAACTTTGTTATGATTTGAGATCCTCTAAAAGTCCCTGTAAATACATTACCAACCTACAAAATTGTGTTCTTATATTATTTTCAAAGTTTGCTTCCTCTTAAATATTCTCAAGACATTTAAAAACCTACATTATATCTAAAGAAGACTTTATCATCTATCTTCCTTACTTTAAAAAAGGTCTTGCAGACATCTTGAAGACCTTTAAACATGTTCCCTTTCATGGAGAGTCCTTGATTTGTCATTGACACTTCTTATTGTAGATTATATTTTGTGATTATGTAGCCCCTCAGTCTTGTACACTTGGCAAACTCATGACCCTAGATGTTCCTCTTATATTTACACATGTATTACTTATACAAGCCTCACATCTACTCTACCTTGTGCCCTTTAGCCTATATTTTAGTCTAACCAACCTTATATTGATTACACAAAAATTCCATATTGACCAAAATTCATAAAATGTACTTATATCATACTTCTCCATGTTTTAAACTAATGCCTACTCTCTTTCTCCTTTTTATAGTAATTTCTAGATCAGACAACAACATTGACATTACTATCTTATCCCAATGTAAGTGTTGAGTTTTCTAAATTCATACAATTTACAAATAAAATGTATAACAATGGTTATATTAATTGTTTTAAATCAATTTATCTCTTAATAGGATTAGTATAAATATAATATCAAACCTCATTTATTCACCACCTATGAAACCTAGCAATCAAACCTAAAGAGAACTCAAGAAACTCTCAAGTTACCAAAAGCTTTCCTATTATGTTTTATATTTATATTAGTCAAAGAAACAACCTAGCTATAGGTCTAGAGTACTAAAGGAGCATTCATAAGGTCATATTTGACAAGTTATAAGCTAGGTCACAATTATACTTGATTTACACATTACATGATTCACACATAATCTAATACTTAGGGGATAACTACATGAGTCTAAGGCCCTATTTTAGAGTATTATATATTTATTAAACACCCTTTGATAATAGGGTCATTTTTAGTTAGCTTGACACTATGTGCCCACTACTCCATTTTTCCCTATGGTCACATTGAAGATGTAAAGCTAGGGTTTTACCATTTCACCAAGAGTGATAATCCATGACCTAAATTTGAATGAACTTGAGTTAAGGTGAAACAAAACCCATAAGTATCCAAGTTATTTCATCCTTTTGAGCACATATTCTATATAAGACACTAACATTGAGATCATACACTAACATCGATGCAACTATCCTAGGCTGATGTAACCATCTATAGAGATAGGGTAATAGATCTAGAATATAACAACTGATCTATAAATGTCTTCCTTCTTCCTTCATACCTATACCACAACAAAAACAATATTAAAAACAAAAATAACTGTGTAATTTATTATATGTAATTTTAATATCTAGCATAGTTTTAATTTTCATTAATAACCTATCTTAATTATATAAATTTAGCATGTGGTACATTTGAGTTTAACACATTAATTTTCCTATTGTAGATCTGATATTAACACTTGTGCCCTATCATTTATATATCCTTAAACCTAACCACTAAATAGGATCCTAGTCCAAATTAGGATTGAACACATGGAAACATTAGAAACATCCTTGGAAAACATGGAAAATGGCCTGGCTATGTGATCAAAAGCTTAAGAAGGATGAGAAAGACCTGAATCATGGCTTACAGGAACATCTCCCATGTTGGAAGACTTGAAATAGTCCTTAAGGAGGTATAAATAAAAGGGAAATAGTGAAGTTAACCAAGTCTTTGCACACCATACATGGGATTTAAGGCAATACGAGTATATTTTAGGTCTCTTAATAACCTAAATGAATGACATTTAGACCTTTCATCCATTTTATGACCTTATGAGTGCATTTAAATATCATTTTTATTAATTTCACATTGAAGAGTATTTGAGTTGGCCTCTATAAAGCTAATATGAATCTAGGTCTTAAGAATACCCATTAGGAATTTTAGTGAAAATTTGCATTGAGAGATAGTTTGAATTCATTTAGTTATAAAAGTAGGAGTTGACAAGGTTAAAAAGACTTCATGTAGGAATTTTGGTACACATTTATATTAAAAACCACTCTAATAGGCCTGCTACTAGACTAATGCCAACCCATGACCTTATAAAATGATTGTTAGACCTTATCTAATGAAGAAACAATACACAATGAACCTTAATAACTCCTAAAATACTTGTTCTTAGGCTAAGGTAGTCATCATGGACAAGCATATCTAGTGTCAAGAGACCGAGATGACTTGAATAGTCAATAATTACTATTCAAATTCTTCACATGAAATTGACTATGGGAAATGAGGAGATAACACATCAAATATTAAATATTCCTCTAGTATTAAGTTATTATTTGAGTTTCCCCTCAACTTTATTATGATATAACCAAGAATTGGGCAAAACCTGATGATAGGTCACCTCAAGAATTGGATATTTTAAATACTTCTCTAATGCTTTCCCAAAAATATATGGTACTACTCTTCTATAAAGTCAAAAGTGTAGGAAATCCCTAGTATCACCACCATTAATACATAAATCATGAAGTAAATAGATGTAAGGCATTATCTCAATTTTTTCTACCATGTTGTGCAATCCAATGGTCTTAATTGGTATTAAATCATCAATATATCTTCACTTATCTTCAGATCATTGATCTTATACTAAATATGGCTCTATGTCATGAACCATATCCAAATGGATGAATAATAAGGGAAGAACAATTTAGGTGTTCCCTTACCAAATACTATGTAAATATAATCAATCGTACCCATGATGTTGTAAAGGGAAGGAGGTTTATTTTGAGATGCTCATGATGAAGAAGCCATTGTTATAATATAAAGTTATGTAAAGGTTCTTGTAAGTTATCTAAAGTAATCACAAATTTTATAAAAGAAAAGCTATGGATTTTGATAAATGGATATCTTAAATTCATAATTTTCATGTATTTGATCAATCTCAATGGTGACTTGATGTCATTTGAAAAATTTCACATATTTCCAAATTCTTAAGACTTGAATGCTCAGTTCATGTGGAGTTAATATAATAGTGGATTTTGGTTTTGTTTCCCATTTTGACTTGAGTTTTCTAGTTACCTTTAGTAGGTGAATTTTTACATGTGGTATATATTTTTTCATTATTTTTTACTTATTCATCATCTTAATATATGTGTCAATTTCTTATGCATCAACTTTTACCTAGTTATCAAATTTTACATTTGTATTCAGGTTATGCATCTCTATGATTATGGCAGTTGTCAGAATGTTACTTACCCAAAGGTATTTATTTTTATAATATTTATTCACACCTATTATAATCCTCAAGTTCATTATATTCTTATAATTTTCATGATCTTAGGAATCCAGGGTTCTTTTTACTATTAACTATGTACATCTTAACAGGCTCCATATGAATGGGATGGTTATACATGGATAATCCTCATGCCTCTAGAGGATATTTTTTAGTTTACTCTTGTACCTTTTTATAAAATGTTTTAGGCTTTTGAGATGATGAAATTTGGATGATTCTAAACAATATGGATAAAATATAATTCTAACAGTGTAACTTTGAATGATATGCTCCAAGTTAATGAGATAATGCCATGTGGACAACTCTCACTAATATGGGGTGTTTGAAAAATTGCCACTATAATTAAACGTATCATGTTTCAAGTATGAATGTTTATGATGCATATATGAATATTTTTAATATAAATATTATAAGTATGATAATTTACTTTATTTTTAGGAGGGTTTGGGTGATCATGATCATAACACCTAAATGGTCGACATTGATATGGATAAATCTAGAGATAAGTTTATGTATTGTGGTTTGTTATGTTCGAATTGAAAGGTATCATGTCACATGGAATGATCTTATACCTCTATGGATATTTTAAATTTTAATAATGTACATTTTACTAACTATTTTTT